>VZTQ01016088.1:1560-12926 GCA_013400755.1 Pelecanoides urinatrix | reverse complement strand
TATACTACTGTAAACAGGGATCTTAAACAGGATAATTAACATTATTAGAATGAGCTCTCTGCTTCATGGAACTTCTTATATTTCTCAGTCAAGAAGAACAGAAGAGTCTTTGAAAAAATAATTTGCAGCAAGTTTGAAATGACTCAATGGCCAGAAAGAGAGAGGCTATGGGTGTACTTTCCACTGTGTGTAGAAATTGCTCAATCTAGATGATTTTTACCATGAGTAGGATCTTACTATGGAACAAGGATTTACAGGATGAAGTCAAGGCGAACACGTCCCAGCCAACCACTTAACTTCCAACCCAACATTTAGAGCTGTTTTCTCCTGACCTTCTGTATTTAAGGGTCATTACCACAAATACCAGAGGTTTTGGGGCAGATTCTGCCTTTTTATTATTATTTTTGAAGTCCTTGGGACATGAGTGAAGGACAGATCAATTGTGAGTCACGGTGGCAGACCATCTCCGAAGGCATTCTGATCGCTTGACAGAAAGAAGCCCAAGCTTGCCAAATATTTGAGAGTTACTGACACATTTAGTGCTAGATATGGTCATGAACAGCTCTTTAGAAATAGCCACCGCAAGAGTTGGTGACTAACTGCAAGGAGGGCTCAGGGGTACTGAAAGATAATTTTAGAGTAATGCAGTCGCATGGGTACTTGGTTTAGGCACGTGTCTCATGGTGACGGTTCTGTAACTTCATATATATAACAAACAGAATGGAAAAAATAAAAGTAAACAATAACAATTACTTTTTCCAGATCCTGATGGAATTGTTAAGTGAAATATAATACTCTGTCAATTTAACAACCTGACAAGTCTAAGGTCAGAAGGTAAAATGAGCTAGATGAAACATTTTACAGAAAAGTAAACTAGTGGACTTTAGCTCATGGGTTTTTTGTTTGCATGTTTATTTTTCCAAAAAATTAGGATGCTGGCATGATGAAGTTACTTGCTGTGGGTCAATGTGTTCCCAACAGCAATGTCAAACTAAATCAAATCCCATGCCTAAACCCCATGCAGTAAAGGCCTGAGCTTCGAGAGGGCTGCCCTGAAGTTTGTGGGGACATGAGCCAGCAGCAGCTGACGTGCTCAATCCCACCGAGTAGCTAGGCCACCTTTTCAGATGGATCAGGTAGCTGGAAACACTTTCCACAGTTGTATCCTATCTGATCCTCCAATTTTATCTTTTTTTTTTTTTGTATTCTGTTTCACAGTACAAAGAGGAATCTGAATATGTATTTTGTTGTGGCACCTACCAATGAAAGCTAGAAATAAGCCAAATCTTTTTGCTGCAATTACTTGTTACAAGCTAAGAGCAGTTGCTGTGTCTAGTTCAGGATTTGAAAATATAGTTCCAGTCCTAAAGCCAATAACTGTATCTCATGCTGTTATTTTGGCAGGGATCTCCAGAGGGGGTACAATTTAGCAAAAATGGGTGGAGACCTCAAGAAACATTAACTTTCTTGGAAAAGTCTGAAGTGACCAAATACTATGGGAAAGATTGGAAGAATACAAATTATCTCTAATCTCTTCAGAGGTATCAGAAGTAAGGTTTTCTCAAGCAATATATGATCTCTCATATCTCTCAACTGAAATGAAAATCCAAATGTAAAATCAGGGTTGGGAAGCACTGTAGAATCTGACAATCCCTGATATCCATAATTTATACCTGGGTTACAGGGAAATGTGAAACAGTATTTTAAACTGTGACAGCTGTAAGCTTGCTGTAATTTTTAAGAAAAGACAAAGTGAGGAAAGAGCTGTATTTTTAGTGAGGTTTAGGATCTCTGTTCCACTTGTCTTGAATGTGATCTCAATGCACGCTGCAGAATGAAATCAGCATAGTAAACTCTGTGCTTTAAATAGAAACTAGGTACATTTTCTTAAATCCCCAAGCAGTGCAGGATTTGGAGGGGAAGGAGGGGAAAGAGATCACTCTGTTGCTAACTGGTATAAAACTTGCTTGTTCCTTCAATAGATCTAGATTAGTTTTTACCATCTCACCATCTAGTCCATGTGAAAGATTTTTAGACACTCATATGGCATTTGTTCATTTGTTTGGTTGGGAGTAAAAAAGACCCAAACTAGGCTGATATTTTTAATTTCTCTGTTACATAGCACTGGTGAAATAAAGGAAGCACCACACTGGCCCTGAGGACACAACTGGTGTTTCATATTCAGGGGAAGTTGAAGAAGCTATAAATCCTATAAGAACACCACTGTGAACACAGTAACTTCTAGTCTGAGGAAAGCTGTCCTGAGCCTCCCTAAATACAACCTCTAGTCTGGGTATGCAGAGCCCACCCGTTGTCCCTACATCCTTTTGCACATTTCCCAGGTGGGAAGGTGCCGTGGGCTGGCAGCGAGGGTGCACAGCAGGGACTGGATGCAACTCATTGAGGATGCTATTTTTTATTTCTCAAGTAGCAAGTCTAAACCATATCTGTGCCTGATAGTAGGAGCCAGCTCCTGCTAATATCAGTGTCTCTCATCAGATGGCATTAAAACTTACTGGGTGGGGAAGATATGGGTAGGAGGCTACGTTAAGTGCCCATGAAGCCTTAACAGTGATCTGTTTTGAGGAACAAAGTGATATTTACTGTGGGATAAAAGTCTAATTTGTTTGCTTTTTCACTGACATTTTGCCAGTGGTGTTTTATAGCTCAGACCACACAAGGAAAATTGTTTCCAGGATATATTGCCTCCTTAAAGAGAGACTCTGAGACTATGACCTAATGTTCATAATTGTAAGAGTTATTGAGAGTCAATTGAAAATGCAAAATTCCCAAGTGACTGCATTTATCGCTTGTGTGATTAGCACGCTTGTGGAGTATAAACAGCTGAACAAATCCAAATGGTTTACGTAGTTCATCAAGAGAAAGAAAATTAAAAATGTGTCAGATATTGTTTAAAATGTAGGTAAGGCATGATTTTAAACTCTGCTTAGAGTGGATGATCAAAGGATTTCTTAATGGGCTTTTCATCATTGCCAGTCACCATAAATGTCTGGGCAAATACAGTTTACTTGGAAACTGATAGCAATATTGATAGCATCACTGTATTCAGTGGGATTTTACACATTCAGATATGAAAGCTTGCATTATGGATTACTCCAGAGAAGGTTTGGTTCTAGCAAAATGCTCCTAAGATGAGCTTTACTTTTAACATAAATATATTCAAATATGCTAATATATATAGTATAATCTTTATAATTTATGTAATAAACTTTATATGATACATATATAATCTTATATATCTCATATATGTATCTTATTTTATGTATACATAAAAATAGAATCTCTTTATCCTTCCCTAAGGCACCATTTTATAGCACTATATTTGTGTGAGTGTAGCAAAGGTTTCTTTAGGTGAGATTACAGTTTGAAGTCTGCAGCATCTTAAAAATTATTTTTTAANCTTCCCCAAGCCTGTAGCGTTGCCTGGGGTTGTTGTGGGCCAAGTGCAGGACCCGGCACTTGGCCTTGTTGAACCTCATGCAGTTGGCCTCGGCCCATCGATCCAGCCTGTCCAGGTCCCTCTGCAGAGCCTTCCTACCCTCCAGCAGATCAACACTCCCGCCCAGCTTGGTGTCATCTGCAAACTTACTGAGGGAGCACTCAATTCCCTCATCCAGATCATTGATGAAGATATTGAATAGTGTATATATTTCAGTGTATATAGTTGAAATTGTCATATCTTGGATGACAGAAGGCCAGATATTTAGTGCTAGTCTGCAAAACCTGGAAGATCTATTTTGTTGTAGATGAAACACAATTATTTCTTCATTATGGTTGTATCTTATTTTTACATCTTTGTTGGCTCAAGAAAGAACATGAAATGATTTTTTTTTTGATCTTCCTTTCAGAAAGATTTATTATTTTTATGTTTTGGCTAAGGTTAAAGTTAAGGATTTTTCCCAGCTTGCTCCATTTCAATATGCCTGCATCCTGGAGAAAGAATCTGGGAAAAGAGAGGAGAAACTAAATGTATAATTACAACTGAAAATTGCAGATAAGTTTCATTGACTTTGTAACAAGTTTTGCTTTGTGCTGCTTTACCCCTTCTTGTTTATATATTATTTTTAAGGCATGTCAATGTTAATTAAAAAAATAATTTTTCTCTTTTTTTTAATAATAAGGGAAATAGGAACATGTTCTTTTTTTAAAAAGCTCATCTGAAAAAGAATACTTGGAAAGTTGGCTTATTGGTGGTAACTACTGCCAAAATTATTATCCCTACTGCTATAATATGGGAGTGTTTCACAATGTCTAACATCTATATCTGCCTTGGTTCATTTGTGAGTGTAAATTCTTCTGATCCAGAAACTGCAAAGATATCTATAAGGCCTTAGCTGGAAACCTAAGCTGGAAGGTGCTTGTCCAGGGGGCAGCTTCGAGACAGATTTATGCAGCTTTCTGTTTGCGTGAAGATAGAGTTTGCTGAGGGGTTAGGAACACTGCTTTTGTTGGTTTTGTTCTGTTTTTTTCTTTTGCCTGACTTTGCCCATCTTCGTTCACTCAGCCCCGGGAGTGTGATATGGTTGGGACCTTACACTTAATTCACATCAGCACAGCAGTTTCAGTAAACACTTAGTAAATAGAAGATTGCACACTTAAAAAAAAGATATGTTTTGGGATACATTTTTTAAACAGCTTTAACACCTGTATTATTGGCGTTTTTTAACAATTCAGGATGTCGCATGACTGTAATCCAAGAACAATCACGTATTGATTTTGGAGAGACAAATACTTGCAGACCAAGTGTGCTTTTGTGCTTGCCGAGTCCCTGACCTGCTGCTTGTGTTAAATTTCTGTGGTTGTGGTGGCTTGCAACATGGNAGTATGAGAAGAATGTTGATAACACACTGATGTTTTCAGTTGTTGCTAGGTACCCTCCTAGTCCAAGGACAGCTCCCATGCCTGCTGACTGAGCTAGGTACACAAGATGGGAGGGAACATAATCAGGACAGCCAGCCCAGCTGGCCAACAGGGTATTCCATACCATGTGATGTCATGCTCAGTATATGAATGATAGGCATGATCCAGGAAGTAGCGATCGCTACTTGGTTATCGGTCAGCGCAGGTGGTGAGCAATTGCACTGTGCATCACTCATTTTGTATATTTTATCATTATCACTATTATTTTCCTTTTTTCTGTTCTATTAAACTGTCTTTATCTCAACCCACGAGTTTTTCTCACTCTTACCCTTCTGATTCTCTCCCCGTCCCGCTGGGGGTGGGGGGAGTGAGTGAGCGGCTGTGTGGTATTTTGGCTGCCTGCCAGGTTAAACCACGACACTTGTAAATGGCCTATAGTGTCATGAGAGCAGCTTGGCTCATCTGCTGTGGCTTTTGAAATCCTAATGACCATTTGATTGAGTAAATGTGAGATAAGCTGTGAACTAGAGCTGGTTTCATGGCTCTGCTTGCATTTAACAGTGTCATGGTCTTAAAACGATACATATCCTAAAGCAT
This sequence comes from Pelecanoides urinatrix, assembly GCA_013400755.1. Classification (NCBI taxonomy): domain Eukaryota; kingdom Metazoa; phylum Chordata; class Aves; order Procellariiformes; family Procellariidae; genus Pelecanoides; species Pelecanoides urinatrix. The sequence continues at coordinate 7,448 of VZTQ01016088.1, read as the reverse complement.
TAAAACATCCCACTCGTTGATAGCATTAAGCTATTTTCCTTGTCCACAGTCTAGCTGTGCATCTGCAGCTCAGTGCAAATTGCCATGCAGTTGGGAAAGCCACAAATATCCATGTATGCTGTCTTTCATTACACAACTTAATGAGATTTCTGCATCCTCTGGGAAACCAGCATGGCCCGCAGATGCATGATAACCATGCTTTTTTTCTACTGCCACCACGTCCCCATACTTCTGAGATCCTCTCCAAAGAAAATGCATAGTTATGTGTAACAGAATATAAAAAAAGAAGTTAAAACAAATGCTAATATTACAACTTCATACTGTTAAAATGTATTTTAAACAATAGAGGGAAGGAATATATTACAATTTTTTTTTTTTTTAGTTTTTTTCTGTATGAGCCTCCAGGTAATGCTGAGAGGCTGATGATGTAATTTATGTGCTAATGTCATATACCCAGCAGGAGATAATTATCTTTCAAGAGTGCCTGACTTCTTTTTTAGGGACTTAAAATAACTGGCCAGCAGAGAAGAAATTGTTCCAAAGTTTCATGCTTGAGAAGAGATTTCCCAAACTACAAACTTTTGTCAAGAACAAATGAGATATTGAATGAATGTGCAGGCAACCACTTAAAATCTGACTAAAAGAAAATTCTGCTCCAAACAACACAAAATTACAGGAATGTGTTTCATCAAAGTCATAATTCATTGAATTAAAATTTCTCAGAGCTGACTGCTCTCCCTTTCTCATAGAGCACAAACACAGAACATATTTTTCCTTTTTCAAACCCTCTAGGTCTGGAGTCTACACAGCCACCAAAGAGAGAGGAGCTTAATTGTGTTGCTATGACAGGGAATGTAAAAGTTCTCTTAAAAGTTTCTATTAATTTACATCTGCACTGTGAAAAGCATTGGGATATCAAATTTGATAGAAATAGAGCATCAACCAGGTCACAGAAATTACAAGCACCTTTTATCCTCATATTTACAAGGAGATGTGAATAGGTCCTTCTGCAGTCACCAGACTGCAGTCTGCATTTTACTAATCTTAACAGAGCTCTTTCTACATGATTGCTTATAATGCTGATATATCTAGTATTAAACCATGTATTTTATATCATCTCTTTTCAGTACTGCTGCAAAAACATTAGTTACTAGGAAAAAAAAAAACAAACCAAGCCAAACTGTAGAAAGGTAAATGTGATTAAACATCAAAATTATAAACTCCTTAAAGGTGATGAAAAAATTGTGCTCAAGACTAGCATCCTTGAACCATTTTGTATTTGCCTCTTCTTAAACACACTTTTTCATCTTTGATCGATAAGAAAGCATAGGCTACTTAACTCTAAAATCATGATTTGAAGTTATATAATTTCTAAGTATTTTAAAGTGAAGAAATGTTTAAAGTAATTTCTGTTTCCATAGGATGCCATGCCCAGAAACCGGGGAAGAAAATCTGTTTCTCTACTTGTACCGTGCACATCCACAGGACATCCCCAGGCAGCCAAGCACTGGCCTGGGCTGTAAATAAAATGAGGCTGAGAGCTTTGAGCTAGTACAGGTCTAATACATTGTGTGTGCTTCAAGCATTAATAATGCAACCACATTTTCTCTAGATTAGAAATATGCTTTGCTATATGTGAGATTTTCTATGGAATTGTATCTTTTTTTTTTTACAGTGGGGCCCAAGTATTTTTACAGTCTGCGTAGTATTTTGAATATAGGTGTTTAAAGGGTGTGTGATTTGATTATTTATTTCTAGCTGAAGCATAATGGGTGTTTTGTAACACCTGTTTTTGGTTTTGTGGTGATAAATGACTGCCTGACAGACATTTGCGATAGGAAATATGGTTGTGTCCCAGACAAGCCAGGACATCCACTCCTTGGGTATAACCAAGGGCTGAATTCAGCCAGGAGTCTGATCTTACCTGGTAATGCTGAATTAATACAGAGTTAAGTTCTTGACTAGGAGATTTTTGTGTGAGCAAGAACTTTGTGATTTTAAATATAGCCACAGGAAATTAAATAATCATTAATGATTTTAGAGTAGATGAGTATACAAATTGAAAACCGAAGAGGACTCCCTGCACTGAAAATGTCAGCCAACACTGGGTAAAAAACTATTTTGTGAGGTCTTTGGTCACACTGGAAGTTGCAACATCAACTTTTGGCTGCTGTAGTGTTACCCAAAGGGCTTGCTAATACCACACAATTAATTGAGGCTACAAATAGATCCATAATCCTGCTTTTTTAAATTTTGCCTTATGTGAATGTTAGTCTTTCCATTTTTGGATAAGATTATGTCCATTACAAAATGTACTAATACTTTTCCTACCAGAGGCAAATCCTCACACACTATTGATCTCTTGGGTGTTATTTCTCATGCAAATTCAGATTATGTATTTAAAGAAATTTTTAGCCTCTAATGTTGATGATGCTTGGTAAAATGACACTGCAGCGAGGAATACAGCCAATTTAGTGCCCACCCTAAACCATCAGGGATGCCTACAAGCCATTTTCTTACATATTTTTCTCGCCTGTGGCCTGTCTTTGGTCTATGAGTTAATTGATCTGGTATTTTCTGAGATAATTATCTTAAGCTTTGACAAATCAGTTAGGAAAGTGGTTGCACATGTAAATCAAAAATAAAACCCATATGCTTTCAGCACTCTTGCAATTAGGCAGCAGTGCTATGGTTGGCTTATCAGGAACAACAGTGGATTTTTTTCCTTCTTTAATTGAAGATGAGATTGGCACTTGATTACTGACCTCTTGGGACTTCAAAGCTCTAAGAGACACCTCAACTATCACACGTGTTGTGATCATTTGGTGTTTCTCGGTGATGGTAAATGAAAACATTTGCACCCCCAAATTTAACTAGATCCTCAAGGATTTATATGATGTTGAGAGAAAGGCTCAGTATGAAGGCAGTTCAGACCAGATCTTTAACTTGCATGGTGGGAAGAAGCTTTGACAGTACAGTATGTTTGACCTCAGCAGAGGTTTAGTCTCTTTTTCCTGTTGATTTATCATAGGGCTGTGTATTTAGTGGTGTCAGTGTGGAGGTTGCAGTCAGCCTTCAGAAGAGAGCTGTGGGTGCAGCATCCTCGCTGCTGTGGTTTTTTTTTTTTTTGATGTTTCATACTCAATGAAAAGAAAATACATCAAAATAACAGTAAATCAATAATTGCTATAAATTAGAGGCTTTGCTTTGGTTATGGTTTAGTAGTAGTATTTACACCCAAGGCTTTTATCAGCATTTAGAGGGAGTGGGGACAGCCATCAGAGTATAATTAAACTCCATTTAGAGGATTTAATTTGTGCTTTGGTGCTGAGGGAGTCATTCCAATGCTTAGAATTATAAAGGGGAATTAATCATAAAAGATTAAATAAATCCCAGCTACATTTGACAAGCATTTCACTCTTCAGTAAGTCATATGATCCATAATTATTCTCCAAAAGCCCGTCCTTATTTAAATTGTATATCTTCCACAAGACTCTTCCAGCATTGCTTGATCTGTATTGCCTTTTTGATGCATGTTTTGCTAATCAGGCTTTTCAGCCAGCCAGTTAATCAACCCTTCCCTGCCGTGAAGCCCTGCTGTCATACTCCCAGTTCAGCAACATGTTTTAGATGTCTCATAACCTGGCCCCAGAAAGCTTGTGTGGTCAAGTGCCCAAGGGCAGGCGATAGCACAAGTCAAAGGCCAGCGTGATTTAAACCTGTCCGAAGAAACCTCTAAAGAAGTTTTTGCTGGAGGCTTACATTCCACCTGTTGCCCTATGACCTCCTCTGCTGGGACAGAGACACATTTTATTCTCTTCATGGAAACTTTTATTTTCTTCTATCGAAACAAAACCATTTCTCTTCTATGTTCATGTCCTTTTTTCCGAGCGGGGTTTCTAGCAGGAAAAACTTGGGATATATTGCCCCAAAATTTATACAGTTTCAGTATTGTACTGGGTGTGTGTCATTCTGCCAAATGTACATACCTGGCTCAGGAAAAAAAGCAAATCTTTTACCTAATCAAAAGTTCCTTAAAAATAGCTCAGCCGGAGTGCATGAACTTTTCTAAATACTTGACATTATTAATGGAGATGCCTTCTGAAGTGTAATAGTAAACCTGCATTTTCCTGTAAGTGGATATGTAATCTGTTCACATCTAATAGTGCTGGGGAACAACATTTGTCAAGGTTCAGTTGGCTACAGTTATCCCTTTTTTCCTCCTTTAAAACTCAGTTGCAGAATTTCCACAGTACTTTCTGTTGAACAACAAGAAAGAAATAAAGGAGCTCCTCTCATGCATACTAATTGCTTGCATGTTTTGCCTGAAATCTTTAATGGGTGGCTGCGCTGTGCAAATGCTGTTTCCTCTGCATCAAGAGCTGGTTTGGAGCTGGAGGCCAGATCTCTGGAGAAAGGCATAGCACTGCTGTATTTTCTATGGCTAAATTCCTTAAAAGAAGGCTTAAACCTCCCCATCTGGGTGTGTTTCTCACCCTACTTTCCCACCTAAGCGACTGGACTGCCTGGGAGTGGAGATGTGTAAACCCTGACACTGGTATCAGAGCAACACTTCGGAAATCCATCTTGATTCCACTATGCTTGATTTCACTGATTGATTATGTCCCACTGATTTTTATTATTCTTTTATTTATTTTTTTATTCTATGATGCTCCAAGTAGATAGTAAATAATGTAGGTGTCTAGAAAACCAACCCAAACCCTGCTGCAGGGAGGAACACTAAATGGGGAAGGACTTGAGTTGCCGGGGCTGATATTGGACAACTTTTTTCTGTTTTGTTTGATAAGATTGCTTGTCGAGGTCAAGCAAAAGCCCAAATGAGGTGTGTAGTCCAGTCCATGCTCACACAGCGGTGCAGTCTGCCCCTCTCTGCTGATGTGTGGACTACAGAGGGGAATTAATGAGCCATGGTTAATAGAGGCTGCAGGTTTTCGGTTCGTATTGCACGGGCTCCACACTAAAGATTATGAGATGTCTGTCGCCAGCAACCCCTTTGGGAGTTTGTTACAACACCAGAGCTGGTGCTGACGCAGACGCGGGGTCTCTGACCTGACTGCAGCTCTGTACCAAACCTCTGAGGATAAGAGCAATCCTCATGAGATGGGAATCACTGTGGTTAGGACTGAGGAAGGCAAAGCTGCCCCCTGGCAGCAGTGGTTTGGCAATTCAGAGCTGCCGTGTGCATGGCCAGCGCTCTGTTTTGATTGTTTTTCAGAGTATCAACTCCTGATGTTTCTGTCCCAGTCTCCTGACTTCCAGGTGACATAAACTCTGCCAGCAAAAATCTCATTCAGTATACACCAAATCATTCAATGCTGGAAAAATTCCTTAAAATCAGTCTGTGCTCTTAGACTTTTGCATAGACTGATTTCCCAAGCGGTCACAGCAGATGTCAGATGTTTTGCTTCTAGCATCTTCACAGTTTCACCCTTCCTTAAAACAGAGGGATACACCAAGATATTTTTTAAATTGGAGTCCATAGGAGAGGGGAACTATTTTGCTACATTTCTTCAGCTAAAATGTTTCTCTGTGAAGGTATGATATAAAATCAGTTATAAATTAAAAAAAAAAAATATTTAGAAATAAAAAAGTCTGAGTCCTGAACCTGAAGCAGTCAATGGCACATGGACTTAAATTCTCCTTACTCAGGTTCTCTTTGTTATCCTGTCATGTGGAGTTGGGCCTCAAAACAACAAAATGTGTGGCCAGACCTGAAGATGAGATATATCACCAAGGAATAAAGAACGTTGGCTAATTTATCTGAGGATAATTTATTATAGGCTTTTCTAACAACAGCTTTAAGTGTGCCAAAATTTAGAATGCAATTTGATTTTTTTTTTGGGGGGGGGGGGTTTAAAAAAAGAAAA
>VZTQ01016086.1:82421-116583 GCA_013400755.1 Pelecanoides urinatrix | reverse complement strand
GTCCATCATCCATCCTGCTTTTAGATTTTTCTTTCCTGAATGAAAGTGATTGCTCTTCTTTACCTTTTATCTTTGATTGTTTTAAGAGAAAAGTATTTTTAAATTAACTTTTTTCATCCTTGCTGAAAAGGTGATTTGCTTAGCTCTTATTAGAAGGCAATGTGATTTCTAAAATTTCGTCACTTACAAACTGAACAACAAAATAGATTCCTCTGCTGCTAAACTCCTGGGGCCCCATTAATCTCTGTCACATACGCTCCTGCCAGATATATGATTCTCATTCAGCAGTATTGTGTTAGTTTCTTTTTGCCACAAGTCATCTTTATTCTACTCTCTTTGGGATATTGTATCTACTTCTAATATAATTTCAGTAAATTCCCTCAAATTGGAAAACTCCATCCTTTGTATTAATAGGAAATGAAGAGTATTGCTTTATAAAATGGTTTTCCAAGATTTAATAGTGGCTGGAGCCAGAGCTATTACTGGCTCTTTCAATAATATTGTTCAATAACCATAAATCTGTGCTGAAACAATTTTATTTGTTTGGAACATAGAGATACAATCGTGATTCAGAATCAAGTTCCCACTGGACCTTGCTTATTTGCTAGAACATTTAGTCTCTGCTCAGAATAGAATAAAGTTTGGCAATGATTCACGTTTTGTAGGCATCAATTGTACACAGCATTTCTCTGCGCTGTATGGTGCAGGGATCTATCTTTAAACCTATGCAAACGGAGGATGGCCATTACCATACATTGGTGTTTAGCAGTCTCTGTGTGGAAAAGGATGGAATTTTGTTCATGAGGACTTTTTGTATTGTTATTGGGAGGGGTATTTCTCATTGCTTGAGCAAAGGCCTGTCAAAATATATTAAAGTTGTATTTCTTTTCATTTGGAATTGAAATCTGTTTTGCTTTTAAGAGTTGTAAAGGTCTAAAGATGTAGGCAGTACCTGGCATTTCAGAGTACCTCGATACTCCCTACTTTCTATGGGAGCTAAGTCCACAGGTACTTCAGGAGATGCATTTCATGCTTTAAAAGGACTCTGCCCCAAGGTGCTGTGATAATCTTGAGGTCTTTACACATAGGGAACCCAGAAAATACCCCCATTAGCTTCACTGCCATGATTGCATTTTCTCTCTTTTTCTATCCTGTCCCATCTGCCCTGAGGTCATAGAATCATAGAAAGGTTGGGGCTGGAAGAGACCTTTAAAGATCATCTAGTCCAACCCCGCTGCCATGGGCAGGGATATCTTTCACTAGATCAAATTGCTCAAAACCCCATCCAGCCTGACCTTGAACACTGCCAGTGATGGGGTATCCACAACTTCTCTGGGCAACCTGTTCCAGCATCTCACTGCAGTAGAGGGGCAGAATCCCCTCCCTCGACCTGGGATGGCAGCCCAGGATACGGTTGGCTTTCTGGGCTGCAAGCACACATTGCCGGCTTATGTCCAATTTTTCATTCACCAGTGCCCCCCAGTCCTTCCCCTCAGGGCTGCTCTCAATCTGTTCATCACCCATATCATTTTGTTATGTTCGGGAAGATACCTTGATAAAAAAGGAGGCATTTTCACAAAAAAGTTGTAGGTGTAAGGAAAGGAGGCTGAGCCAACTGGCGGCATCTAAATACATGTGGGATAGATATTCACCCTTGACCAAACGAATGGTTTGCAGGTTTGGGGTGCAAAATGTAACATTTGGGGAAGGAGAGAAGGACAGGGAAATTCAGTTTTTCAGCAGCTGAGAAATAGCAGCAGTAGAAGGAAATGCAGCAGTAAGTGAAAGACGTGTATCTTATTCAGGACTTTCCTGTGTGTGGGAAGATGGTGTGAGTTCTGAAGGCTGCATTCACCTTTTGCTAGAAGGATGACCTATAACAGATGATGGCCGCAAGCTGCAATGGCGAGTGAGAAATGCCAGGAGTGCCTAACAGGGAGGAACAGCTGACCCAATGGAGCATTGCAAAGAATAACGAAGATGAGAACAGCTGGCACCACCTGGTAAGTGGCAACTTAATTTAGGCCTCACTACTTACCAGGAAAGAAAACGGACCTCAGGACTTTAAGTCTGTGTTGCTGAAGGGCAGGAGAAGAAAACTTGACCTACACAGTGTCTTGCCACAGAACTGGAGAAGGGGGCTGTGAAATTTTTGTATTCTAGGTACTGTATATTTTGCTCTCTGCCGTGCTGGGGCATTGCTTCCCCTTCACATTGATTGGCTTGACAAACAACATTTTATTGATATTTGTAAGCGATGAAGAAAAGCCCAGGGAACACCATGAAGTTTATGTTATTTTGTTTTTCACATGTTTCTGGATAGGCATTCAGAACAGTGTCTTAGTAGTGATCCAGCACCTGTAGTCCAACTCCTGGCAGAAAGTAACACAAATAAAGAATAACTCGCATAAGGATTGTCACAGTTTAACCCCAGCTGGCAACTAAGCACCACACAGCCACTCACTTACTTCCCCCTGGTGGGATGGGGGAGAGAATCTGAAGAGTAAAAGTGAAAAACAAACCACTTGTGGGTTGAGATAAAGACAGTTTAATAGGGAAAGCAAAAGCCGCACACACAAGCAAAGCAAGACAAGGAATTCCTTCACTTCTTCCCATCAGCAGGCAGGGGTTCAGCCACCTCCAGGAAAGCAGGGCTCCATCACGTGTAGCGGTTACTTGGGAAGACAAACGCCGTCACTACAAACGTCCCCCCTTCCTTCTCCTTCCCCCAGCTTTATATGCTGACGTCATACTGTATGGAATATCCCTTTGGTCAGTGGGGGTCAGCTGTCCCAGCTGTGTCCCCTCCCAACTCCTTGCTCACCCCCAGCCTGCTCGCTGGTGGGGTGAGATAAGAAGCAGAAAAGGCGTTGACTCTGTGTAAGCACTGCTCAGCAGTAATGAAAACATCCCTGTGTTATCAACACTGTTTTCAGCACAAATCCAAAACACAGCCCCATACCAGCTACTGTGAAGAAAATTAACTCTACCCCAGTCGAAACCCACACAATGTTATTGCAGAATCAGGATGATAAGAGAAACAATTATTTCTCGTGGTTTTAGTTTCAGATTCTGTCTGGGATTTTCTATTGGCTGATTTTATCCTTTGATCATAGAATTACAGATGGAAAAGGCCTCTGAGAAGTGGTTTAATCCCTTCTTGAAAGCACCAGAGCCATACCAGATATAAGTCCCTAATATCCAGTCTGTGCAACTTCTAATCAGGCAGGGAACAAGCAGCTCCTCAGTCATTGCAAAACTTTGTTTTCAGTATTTATCATGGGTCAATTTTTTTTCATCTAGTAACGATTAAAGTTAATAACAGAAGAAAGAAAACCTTTAAAACTAATATTTTTGACACTGTTTGTTTAAAAAACTGATAAATATTTTAAAAATTGGATTATCTGGACACACTACTTCAGATTTTCTTTTTTTTGTTTTTCTTTTTGTTTGTTTGTTTGTTTGTTTGTTGTCTTTTTCTGTTTTTCCCTCCAATCATTTATATTTTTATTTTAGCCTATGGTCCAATAATGTGAAACAGGCAACCTTTGTAGTTAGAAGTAAAATCTTTTATTAAACCAATTGATATTGCAGGGAAAGCAAAACAAAACCAGGCAGATTAGCTTTAAGGTTTCGTCCTCATATGAGGTCTAACAGCTAACTGAAAAATTCAAATTACATACCTAAGTGTTATGTTTTGGTTTGGTTTGGTTTGGTTTTTTGTTTTGTTTCTTCCAAATTACTTTCTTTTGAGTTGAATCAATACAACCATATTGAGAACAACCTAATGACCAAGCTTCTACAGTATTCAGAAGCATCATCACCATTCTGCAATGCGAAGAGGTAAATACCTCGAAGTGTCTAATTAATGTCCTGCTCCAGTTGCTGAAGGTTAATCTTTCCAAGTGGGGAGGCTTTCTGGACAGATGAATCTGTGAACTCCTGAGACTCGGAGCCACTTTCCCAGAGGGATGTTCAGAACAGAGCCTAGAGCTGAAAGGCTACATGCAGTTAGTAGCCTTCATACAATTAACAAAAAAAAAAAAAAAAAAAAAAAAAAAAAAAAAAAGAAAAAGTGTTTAGCGATGATTTAGCATTTATAAGGATTACAGCACTTTGATAGGAATTTTAATGTTCAAAGCATTGAGTAGTCACTGCTCAGGACTGGTCTACGTGTCTGGTTAATAGGTTAGAAACTATCTTCTTCTGGAGGCAATTCTGAAGCAGAAAATGGCCATGTAAAGTTCAAAAGGCTGTGCAGAAAATCCTGGCTCTGATGGTTTTTCCTCCGTTCCTTATGGATTCAACCATACCCATCTGTTTTCAGAACCCACCCTCATTCTTGGTGTCTGAGCTTCTTCAGGCACAGTCATCTCATCTCTGAAAGCAGAGCACAGGAGTGGGAACTACCAGCATCCCACGAGCTATTAAATCTCTGTGTATGGCTAAAGAGAATTAGGTGTATTTATACAGGTGCTTTGATTCTGCATGCTCTTAGAACAATGTGGTTACGCATCAGCTTCTTAATAAATGTGGAAGTCTCACCCTGAAATGTATCTTTACCTAAAGCTTCAGTAAGTACAAGTCCTGAGGCAATATGCATTTGGTTAACGTATAGTCCCATTCTTCTTTGAATACAAATCACATTTGCTCAAAGTCTAGATTCATACAGCCGATACCTGACTTACTTGATGTACAGTACTCTGCACAAAATGAATTTCCCGTTTGAAATTAGATATATGCTTTCTTTATATGTGTGCACCAGCAATTTCAGAAGACTCTGTATTTCCTTAGAAAAAAGATATTTTTCAGTTTTTGCAACTCATCCGTCACCACAGAAAGGTTATCAGGAACGGTTTGCCTTGCTAGTGTGTCCTTAATCTGAGAATTAAGAGAGAAACATGGTGTGGTATACTCCTTTGGCTGCAGAAAAGGCGGGTGTTCATTTCCAACATCAGTGCCAATGTTCTGCTCTTTCCAGTAACAAACTAAAGGCACACATTTAAGACCTGAAAGGCTAGCTCACTCTAGCAAGGTGCTATACAGCACAGTAGCAACCACTTGTACCTTTATCCCCAGACCTATCACAACCGATCCTGTATTTTATCTTTTGCCACTGGTATTTTGTTGTTAAATCCAGACCAGAATAGTTATCAGCAGCTTCAAAGAGCAAATGGGCAAGTCCACTGTGCTGTCTCAGAAGTGCAAATCATAGACAACATAGCTGTTTTGTTCAATTATTATTTTGACACCTGGTGGTACTGGTATGGTATGCACAGATAATTCAGATATTTGAGCCAGTTGAATTCCATGTTTCATGGGGGTTTTCTATGCCATCTTGCCAAAATGAGGCAAAGTGGGCAACCAAATACTCTGAACAGGTTTCAAAGGACTGTCAGACCGGGGAGACGGGAAAGGAAATATTGCCAGGGAATGCTTCATTAATGGTGACTTTGTCTGTGGAGCATGCAGATAAAGCTTGTGAGTTTGCAGCCTAGAACGGTGCAGTGCCCCAATTATCTTGAGCAGAAAGCAGAAGAAGGGCAGGGTAGTGCATTGAAGAAAGTACGGGGAACAGTTTCTCCACACAGATAGAGCTGTTCTTCTCTTCCATGTAGCTCTTTACAGTTCAAAACCAAACAGTTAATATGAGGAAGTGGTCAGGGGGAGGGAACAACCTCTCCTATGTGGAATTTCTTATGATTCTTCCATCCCTTAAAAAATTGGATGCATAATGTTTTGAATACCCTTGTGGTAAGATTAGCCAAGATTATTGTCTGCATTGATTGTTTCTACTCTCAGGGGACAAGAAAGCCACAATATAGTCTTTTTCATCCAATCTCTTTGGTATTCCTTGGAGCAGTACACCCAGGAATGCACACAGTAGGTATTTGAATGCGATGGCTGCTAGAACCCAGTTATTAAAAGAAGTCTGTGTCTCAGATGCAGCGCTCTCCCACATGCCAGATCTGGAGCACTTATCATTTGAATTCAGCCTTCAAAATCCTGGAATTCCTGAGGCAATAGAAGCAGCACTCCTCTTTCCTCAGAAGGCAAAAGAGGAGGTGACCTGGAAGACTTGGAATCACAAACTCATCAAGCCCCTCAGAGCTGAGGATTTGAATGAAGCTGGAAACAAATGGGCCCTTTTCTCGATTGCACTTTGCAACAGGCCAGAGAGCTTGGAAGAGGCATCAAGTGCTCTCTGTTTTCCACACTTGCTTTCTACACATTCAAGGCTGGGCAATGGCTGTACTACCATTGCCTCGTCTCCTAGATTATTTGCAGGTAAATGTAAGGCTTCAGCCTCAAGAGTTGTCAGGCAGAATGAATGCAAATGAAACTAGAGCTACATGTCAACAATGAATCGGTTGGCAAAAGGACATAACCTACCACTTTTCTTCATGTTTGAAGCATGTTGTTTCCTCCTCAGTGTACTTTGACGAGAGGTATCTGGAATGAAAATGTCTGTTGTGGTTAAAGACAGAGCAAGTGTCCGCCCTTCCCAGACCAGGTCTTTAATACCTCCACTCCTGGGTGCCTGTGTGCAAAGACACAGATGCCGTTTGAAATCCTCAAAGTATTCTGAAAGGAAGCTGGTGCCCTTTGATTCATTCTATTTTCAAGCAATTTTTAAGTGAGGTTTTGTAATATGCAGCCAGAGCCCAAGACTTTGGATTCAGGCTTCTGAAAACCTTAATTCTTCTTGATTCTATGTTTTCGCTTCCTGTTTCTTCTTCAGCTGAAAAATGGCACATGCTAAAAGAGAAAGAGAGGAGCTACATGCAATATTTAACATTTTAGAGGAATGCAATGGTAGTACATTGTGTTTAAAACCATGAGTAGGCATTGGTTTTGATTTGTTTTGAAGGAGTGACAATGTTCAACTTCCTTCTCTCAATCGCTAGAGGTGCAGGTTTTTTTAAATTGCTCTTCGCCCCTATCTTAAACACTCTTCTTGTGTGTGGCAGGTCAGAAAGGCAGTACATGCTGAAGTATGCCGTGGCAGTTCTAGATCTAAACTCTGCTAGGAGGTTACTTTTTCATTGTTAGCAGAAGTGTTTTCCATTTCTTCTTTTTAGGGTCAGTCTACACCGCGTGCTACATGCAGGAAGGAAAATAAATCCATCCAGAACGAGGAAGGCAGATGGGATTTCACTTGGTGAGTTTTGCAGGAGATAATTCTGAAAGCTGACTGAAGTGCTGACTAATTGCTAACTTGGAAGCAAGTTAGAACTTGCTAAAGTCTGTTCAGTGGCTGAATCAAATGCTACTAACTTCTGTCATTCTGAATAAATATTTGTGGTGACTCATTTCTGTCAAGGAGTGGGACTAAACCTGCCACACTGAATACAACTCCATGTTAGACTGACCAGAATAAAACCATTATGTAGGTCTGAATTTCATAGAACAAGTGATGACTGCACTTGACATGGGAAATTAAAAACACCTGGAAGGCCTGATAAAGATCTAGCATTTAAATCTCATCTTTGGCTTCCTAGATGAAGCCTTTCTTCAGCCTTGGAGTGCTAGCAATTTCAGCCCACATCGGCTTTTTGAGTTACACACTTTTATCAGTTTCTTCTTCTCTCTGATAAGTTGTACCCATGCACACTTTTCTACAAAAGCTCCCAAGCACATTTTATATATTATTCATTTTTGCTACATAAGGAAGAAATTAAAGTCTTGTTGACTCTTCATAAAATCGGCCGGCCTTTTTTGAAGCAGAAGCACAGGCTACCCGTGTCTTTTGCTAACTACTCAGTGTTTTGTCTTTTGTAATACCCATTCAGATCCATCTTGTTGTGATGAGTATTTTGAGTAAAATATTCTTTAACAGCTACTCCAGCTCCAGAAGTTCTATATTTAATAAAAATATATGAAACAAAGTCTTTTTGTTAGTCATCTTGGTGCGCCTCCTCTCTCTCCCCCCACCCACAGTAATCCCAAATAATACAGAATTACCTCTGTGTTTGCCTAGGGCGCTGCACTTGCCCTAAAAGCTTCTCACAAATTGGTGAAATTTAGGGAAGCCCTTGCACAACTTACCCTGGAGAAATGGGAAGTGTTAAAACAGCCTCGGGAGCCGCTAGCTGCTCTCTGGTCCAGACAGTCTGACAATGCAAGGCACCAGGGCATGCTGAGCTTTCACAGGAGGAGAAGAATTAGCAGCTGTATGAATTACAATGGTCATTCGTATCCGATGCTGACAACTCAGCCCTGGGGTTTCAGGTAGTAATACTATAAAATGCAATATTACAATACATAGTATCTGTTCAATAAACACAGAGCAACCTCTAATGAGGGGTCTCACTGATCTATTATTAACAGCAGGACAAAGGCCCTTGCACATTTCAGTGGCCTTCAGACCAGAATACGTGCCATTGAGATAGGTAGGTGGTCATGGTTCGCTTGCACAGGCATGTCTCCCCATCTGATCACGAGAAAGGTTTCCATGTCTTTCCAGCTCTGATCTCCATGTAAACTGTTCTCGTCATCTTCACTCCATCTTTTTCTCTGTGTTCAGGAAATAAATTCATGTCCAAAATACGCAGAGGATGGCAAGACTGAAAATGTTCATTCCCTTGTCAACAAATTAAAGAGGACACCTGAAAATCCATTAAGGCATGCAAGTGATATATATAATAAAGAGATGATAACTATTGAGATATAAAAGACTGGAATTGCTATGTTCATTAGTGGTAATCTAGGGGAATGCTCTTTTTTCTCTTTTCCTAACCAATATTTGCAGTATGTTAAAAAAAACGTACCCACATTTAATGAAGTCACTTTAAATCCTTTTGGCGGGCTTTTGTGTTTCTGTAACTGATGTAGCATTCCTTATACATTTATAAAAATTCACTTTTACAGAAAATTTGCAGAAGTTTTCATTGTATAAGGCCCCCCAACACACACCCATGCACAAACACACACACTTACTGACACATCTGAAGGATATTTGTACAAGAATCATGTGTTCATGATAGAGCTTTTGTTGGAAGCAGCAATTTTTTCTTGCTCAAAGAAGAACAGCAGCAGAAGAAATTTCTGCATACCTCTGGTAGATAATTATCTTGTTGGGATCAGACTTTGCAGAATTTGCTCTCTCTGGTTCCCTACATTCAGCTTTACAGAGCCTTGTTCTGAGCTTTTTTCACTGAGGATAGAGGGAGATGAGGGCAATGCAGGGAATCAAAAAATGCATTAAAATCTTTGCATTTTGCCTATAACTCTATTACATCCTTAGTTCCAAGGAAGCTGTGAAGGTCAGGCCCAAGTGAGTTAAAAGAACTCACTTATAGCTCAGAGAAACAGATTGGACTGCTGTGCACAGATGGCAGAGACATAGCACTGAACCTTTGGAGCTCGAACACTCGTTGAAGGGCCAGAGCATAAGGACATTGTGACTCCTGGAAACTCTCGGCTTGGTTCCTTCATGGCCCTGTTACACCTTTCCATGGTAAATATTCAGGAGATATTGCTGCAAAAACCTGTCTGTGACTGATCATACAGCCAGGCACAGTCTCAGCAATGGGTCTGTGCACAGAGCGCCCAGAGCTTTGAAGGACTCCATGCAGAGGCACACTTTTGCCACCACAGGGCCTTTCTTCTGTGAGCAAGGGGAAGGTGTGTTTTATAAGAACAAGCTCTCTTTTTTCCTCATCTTCTCACATATCAAGCCTGAGTTTCTTCATTGACCTTGAAGGCTGGAAGCTCCAGTCCTGAGAGAGTTCAGATAAACTGAGCTTTAATGTCTTCACCGAGAAGATGTCTCCGGAAGTACATGAAGTACAGGAGCCTTGAGAGCAAGTAGAAGAAGCTAGAGGAGCAGGCATTGTCTTTTCAGGCTTCCCCCAAATTGAGTTTTCTACCTGTCTTCATCTGGACACACTCTGAATGTTACTGATAACGTCTTGCTCAACATCACTGTCTAAAGCAGGCATGCAGTGAAGACTTCCCACTGCCTGCTGTGTGCCCTTCAGCAGAAGCTGCTGTGATGGATCATGCGCTGCTGCAGTACCCATATCAGGCATCGCCAAATGACCACTCTCCCATCTGGGCAGCTTTTTTTGGTTTTCCCCCTCCTAAAGATGTTCTGATGCAAAGTTGGTCCTCTGACTTTTGCATGCCTTATTGCAGACAGGCTGATGGGGAAGAGGGAAGCAAATGACTGTTTTATGTCAGATCATCACTTCAAGGTACTCAAAATACTATTAGCAAGTGAAATAAACGTGGGAGCTTAAAATTAGGCAGTCACTTTCTGTGTTTTAAACGCAGTTTCTAAGAGGATTATTTATTCCTAGGGAATATTTGGCTTAGAAGATACCATCAGTGTATTGGCAGAGCATTATACTGTGTCCCTTGGCTTATAGTCCTAATAAATGTATTGCTAGAGATACAGTTGCTCACTAATAATGTGCCAAAAATGGATCCGGTCTCTGTATCTGATTTGAAATGTGGTCTATTGATGGCCAAGAGACTTTTTTTGATAGGCCACACTTTTTTCTTTTTTTTTACACACTGCTTAGGCTTGTCTAATGCAAACCAGAACTCTGATTCTATTGTCTAAGATGAGGGATTAACCACATCCTATGGGACCAGCAACACACACAAATTTAGAAACAGAGCATCCGTGGTACTTTCCTAGGTAGGCCTGCAAGGCAAGGACCCAGAGTCTGCCTTTCAGGAGGGAGTTCAGGACTGGGAGTGGAAGTTGCCAAGAGTCTTGCTGAGAGTCAGGTCCTTAAAACCCAAAGGACAGAAGTCTGATGTGCCTTCTGCTTGGTGGCACCTGCAGACGCTACCCTTTAAACACAGACTTGGTCCTCCCACATGAAACTGAGGAGAAAAAAGATGGTTGGTTGTTGTACATCGCCCGTCATAAGGTAACAGAAAAAGCGAAGAGCAAAGGTTTGCTTGTCTGCAGTTCATACTGACCCTCGTAGGCGGATTCACCTTGAGCATCAGGAATGCAGCTTATCTTTGGAAACACAATAGGGAAAAAGGATGTAGGTTATGTTTTTACATAATCAGTTAGAATAACAGAGCAAGAGATAAGGTGTCACAGTACCCCTTTGATGCTTTTATATTGGCAGGTCTGCCCTGAGAGAGCATGGGGGAGGCAAATTTGAATAACAGAAGGGAGAAGCGTGAGCCATCACTAGTAATTTCTGCATGGTGTGGGCTCCTGACCTACTCCTGCAGACTGTAACATAAATTGCATGGACAAGGGCTTCCAGATCCCGATCAGCTGCTTTACATGGCCAGTTAAGGCAACCAACTCTGTTTTATATGCCTTTGGTGACACTTGACGATGAAACAAAAACAGATGCCAGGCACTTGATTGCAACGAGGATGGAAAGAGGCACAAATCTAGTGACGCCATGTTCAAGAAATTATGAAGCAGACTCTGTTGTATTCATTACATAGGGCGAACTATGGAATTCGAATGGACTTTGAGCAGCAAAATGGTGAATGAATGGAACGGTACTTTGTAGACATAAAGAGACCTTAAGCATCGGTGCTCTTTTGGCTTCATTTTCCATTCTCCTTTGTCTCTTCTTTTAGCAAACTGGTAGATCTGTGTAAGAAAACAAACAGGATAAGAGGAACCTTTTGTTGCTCTAAGGCTAAGCAGGCTTTGGACGGGTAAGAGCTGTCCATCTTAAAGACGGGAAGATTTTGTGACCATTTTTAAATTAAGAAATTGAACTCTCACGAGGGCTTGGGAGGGGAATATCTCTGACTCCAAGTGTGGCTAAAAGTTCATACTTTCTACCTTGCTCTTCTTCTTCCTCTTTGATTTCACACAATTTTCTGGGAAATATCTTGGAGCCAGTGATTTCTGTGTCAGCCTTTTTAACACAACTTCAAGGTCTGAAAACTGCCATTTAAATAAAATGCTTGTTTAGGAAGTGCAGTTCCAAGTCAATGCATGGGCAAAATTAGAGGCTTCTATATAACTGTAAGAAGAGTAATTTCATATACTGGTGCAGTAATGATCTCAATTACAGTGGACTATCTTCAGATCAGTCAAAGGCTGGCCTTCTGCTTTTGTGCGGCAGTGTGTCGAGCCAAAGCCCCAGGGAGCTCTTTCAGACTCCCTCCTCTCACCCCCTGCGCAGCCTTCTTGTCTTCCCAGGGCTTCCTCTGGGGTTACGCTGCCTCCTCACTCAGCTGTGGGAGAGAGACCATCATCTGCTTGCGTGGCAGGACTTGAGACCTATCTGCACCCAGGTAGTACTCCCTTCAGAGAGATCCTTGGAGCTGGCACCCTATATACCTATATACCTCTTCTCCCTATATACCATGGTTCTGATGGTACTTCCTACCCACTGGCAGAGCTCAAATCATGGTACTCATTAGTTGGTCCACAGAGACCATCAGCTACTCTCGCTTTTCCTGCCGTCTGATCCACTGGCCCTTTGGGGACCCGAAGTATGAGTTTGCAGAACTCTCGTGGCTCCTTGCATGTAAGAAAACCCCAAGCTTTGATTTCCCTTGCACAGGCTATGCAAAGAATATGCAAAGCAGCTCACAATCTCATAGTCCCGTGCTGCTCCTGCTGCAGAAGGCGGCTCACAGCTAATCAACAATGAGCAAGATAATGAACGCTTAACAGCACATTACTCATTTCATTAGGCACACACCTTCTACAGGATGCGTAATACAACATTAATTTTACAATTAGCCAGGAAAGGACTGTCAGCTTTGCACTTCTGAATTTCTGACACGATCTCGTAAAGGATACCCAAGCCAGCTGGCTGCTTCTTTTCGTTTTGGGTTTGTGGTTTTTTTTTTTTTTTGCTTCACAGTTCTCATAAGACGTGTGATTTTAATTTAGCTACAAAAGGAGCTAATCATCCAAATAATAATGCTGTTAATGTTAATTTGGCTGTTGATTTTTGAAATATTAGATACTATTCATTTCTGCTGTGAATTGGGCAGTGTTTTGCTAAGAGGTTTTGGGAACAAAAGCACAAAGTTGATGGCTGCTATTTCTGGCCATGATTGTGATAGAGGTGAGAATTTTATTTTATTATTGTAAGGCCTCTGTGCTAAAGAATGACTCTCTTTAAACTTTGTACTGCAACAAAACAAGTTTTAACTTCAGCCAATGGACTTCATTAAGGGCAATGCTGTTGTTTGGCTCACATAAGAGTGTTCTGGCCCAGATCTTGATAAAAGAATTATTGAAACTGCCACTGTATAAACACAGGAAAGAGAGCATGCCTTCTTGTCTTGTCTGTGGTTTGTTATTAGCTGTCATGAGCTAGCAGGGAAGGAAGATGCAACAGCAGCTGAATACAGCTCAGGCGGTTGAAAGTGACTCATATTGAAATAATACATTATGTTACCCTCTGTCTACTATGCATATTGTAATTTTTAATGCTCTCCCAAGACATCATATGATTAAACTGTAATAGAGTAGGGCTGTTACTACTGATTAAATTCAACCACTGCTAAATGCTCAGTGACACCAAAGGGACTTTTATGGGATTATGCCAGACATGCAGTAACATAAACGACAGCAGAATCTTTCATCCAGTTGTTGGTTACCAAACGGTTGGTAAGCAGTTGGTTGCCAAAATGCCATCTCCCATTTTTAAAGGTAGAAGGAGATTGAATCTCTTAATCAACTTGCAAACTGAACTGCACTGAAATTTACAAAATGACAAAGAGAAGCATGAAGAAATACTCATTCCAAAGCATAAAAAAATCCTTCCCACAGCATTGGATTGCACTTCAAACAGGAGGAACACGTATCCCTCCTGAAGTGAGCATGTGCATAGGAAATAGGCTTGCCTTCGTATTCCAAGGCATGCCAGGTATTTTTGATTGTGAGCAGAATTTTCACAACAGTGGTTCGGAGACATCCCATGGTTAGGTTGCCCAGTTTGAGATATAACAGTGCAGCATGATTTTTGAACCTATCTCTTTCAAAACCAGGAATTACTAGCCAAAACTGAGTCTCAGACTTCTTCAGATTTACCTCCATTTCGTGAGTGGTGGTTTAATGAGTAGTTTTCCTTTGACCACTTTTGAAAACAATGGGCTATAGTCTAGGTTTCAAAATTGACCTGCACTTCTGGTTCTAAATTTTGCCCTTTGAGACCTTTCTAACATGCAATTTTCTTCTCACTGTGTGGTGCATCAGACTTGCCTCTGGATTCACGGACAGGAAAACTTGCCTAAGCAATGGATGCTGTTCTTAAATAAGCAGCACAAGATCAGGCACGTTACAGCTGGTTACAATTTGGAATCTGTATGTGAAGGAAGCTTCATGAAATCAATACACTATGGGTTACTTACATGTGAAAAAAACCCCCGTGTGAACTGCGATCCAGCTGATACTGACATGATCTGTCCTGTTACTTCCAGGTCACATCTCAGGGATTTAACAACTGATTTTCTCTTTCCGTCTCTTCCATGAAAACGTGGAATTAAATGTAGTTTCGTATAGTTTTTCTGCTTGATGTCACCTTGATTTCTATGTCTCCAGTTATTTTTATTCTCCTTGAGTGGCTCCGAGCCCTGAAGCCTGCACCTGTGTCACCAGTCTATCTTTCCTTGTGCAAACATCCAGAAGAGATTTTCAGTGTCTACTGGGAGGATGCCTGAAGTTGTTTTGAGCAGCAGCATGCAGTGGCTGTAGCCTCCTGTACACCCAGGTAGCATGACTCTGTTGCAAACCAGAAAGCAGTGCAGGGGTTGCTTGCTTTCTCGGTTTGAGGGAAATGCCCAGTGAAAACAGAGCAGAAGAAAAACACGCATTGGCCAAAGACCAAGCTCTGCTTCAGACAACCTCCTGGGGTAGGCTGGCTTTCAGTCTGTCCCGTATCCTGCTCCGAGAAGGCCAGAAGAATACTACCTGCTTTTGAAATACCTCCATATGTCATTCCAGGCTTTGTACCCACAGGGAGAAATCACTACAGACATATGTATAATTTTGTTTGTACTCAGTGCAGAGCCAGAAAATGATCTTTCTTGATACTTGATAGAAGAAACTTAATCTTCATCAACCATAAGGCTAAATTTGTCTAAATTTATTGCTGGGGGAGGCAGGAGAGCTAGCAGTGTTTCCCCTTGCCAAAGCTGCTGGAGATGAGAAAGATGACACTGCTCAGCCATGCTCTGTATCTCACGCAGACAACCTTTGTGTGGACCTAAGGGGACACTTCATGGTTGCTGTGACAAGTGTAGGAGCTTTGGCAATGTGTGCTCCCAGTGAGGACAATCGTTTCCTAGTGCGGGCTCCAGCTACAGTCAAGAGATCCATCCATTTTTGGAGACTTCTTTAAGGGAGAGGTTAGTATTGTGGCGATGGTGCTTTGAACTTCTGGTGGGAGCTTCTAGATGATATCTTTTTTAAAAGTAGGGTTTGTGCTGCGTTAGGGATTCAAATGAGTCTTATAATGAGTTACCTAACATCATGTATTACGTAATTAATGCAGCTTTAAATGGCCATTTTCCCTCACAGAGGTGTGTTATGGAATGTGCAAATTTTTCATACACCTGAAGGTACAGGATCTTTTAGAGCTTTCCTTTAAATTTCATTTTCACCTAGTTTTACAGGATCTTACTTCCTGACGACAGGATTACAATTGTCAAATGACAATTGGGTTTATCTAGAAAATGTAGAGATACATCCTCTGAGTGCAGAGCAACAGGTATTTTAAATATTTATAACTCATTTTAAACGATCACTAAAGTAACAGTGTTATTAGGGTGAAAAGAAGTCTTCTCCATGGGATTCCTGCTACATTCCCTTTCGTTATAAATAACTGGATGACAAATATGTAAGCAAATTTATATTCACAGGAGCTCATTTGGGGGAAAATATTATGTTTAGTTTGCATTTTTCTCTTTTTAATCTGAATACAATAAATCAACATGATGGCTAGAGACTTAACGCAGAGCAACACGGGATTTCTGGCACGGCCCTGCCAACATTAACTGCTCTCATCTTGATGAGGTGACTCATAGTGCTAGTTTTCCTTTTCATTTTTGTCCAAGCCAGTGCTGTCAGTGTTTTCATATTTGTATTAATGACAAGGGTAGCCTATATGTTTGGTATTCAATGGAGGGTGAAGCAATCTCTGAATTCAATTTATTTCATTTTTTCTTTGATGACATTTTTTCAGTGGCAAGCCTGAAAATCAAGGACATCTTTTTGAAGGTGCTCAGAATACAGTAGGCAAGTGACCCCTCACAACCTGCTTGCCTTTAAATGACTAAGGGAAGGTGTGAGGCTTTTTTTGGGGGGGGGGGGGACGTGTTTTCTGAATCCCCTGGAAAATCTGACATATTCAAGGAAGTTTCATTATGAATGTGCAGATTTTCTGCTTATCGTTCCTTCAGACACTTGTTAAGCCAGACCAATAATGCTCTTGTTTGTGCTTTAAGACAGCTGATTGAAATAAGATCACTTGAAACTTTGGCCTCAATCTTCAATATGTTGTGAGTATGACAATATTCATTGGGGGAGGAATGGAATACATTTACACAGTTCCATTATGGCTTTTTGTTCAACAAACAGATCCTCTCCTTCCCCTTTTTCTTGCCTTAAGTATTGAAGGAAGCCATTTGCTTTGGAAATGCAGCTCAAACATAACTGTTTCTGCTAGTTTGCTTAACTTGTTTGCATGAGTTGAAAATTTCAGTTGTAATTTGCTTTACAGCATTCTTTGCAATTGTGGGACTGAAAAAAGGCCATAGGAATTTCTCCCACCAATAGAAAGTATTTAGAATAGTAGTATAAAAACTCGCTGGCAATACTGATGTTTTCTTTTATATATAACTTCATTAAATCTATACTTTGGAATAAATTTTACCTCGCAGGCTTTCAGTTCAATTACAGCAATTGTTTTTCAACAGGCTAATTCTCCTGTAAAACTAGACAATGAAAGTAATCCCTTAGAAAAATGAGTATTCCACATACACGTGCAGTACTCTTATGGCTGGTTTCATCTTGAGAAGTTCTGGAATGGCTCCATCTTTGTTCAATGTGCTTATGAGAAACTTAATCTTTCAGGATAAGGAATTCATGTGAACCATTAAATTACAAAATGACCCTTCAGAAATCAGAGCAAGGTCATTTAGGCCAAATCACGTGCAAAGTATTACAGTCCAGTTGTTCTTCGCATGCTTGTATTATTTATAGATTGGATTATCTTGAACAGTTCCAAAACCCACAGGTTTCCTTGGGCATATTACAGCAAGGCAAGGAAGTCACTGAGCAAGGAAGAATAGAGAGACACAATCTGAGCAGCTAAAAAAAGATGGACAATGTCATCCTCCTGGAACAATTCATGGAAGCAGACAGACAATACAGACAGAAAGTGTGGTTTGGGGCTGCAGTAGGAGGACAAAGCAGTCAATTCTTTATAAAAACTTTCCATATGATCTCCCACTTACCTTTACTTAATTTCAAATGAATACAGAAGCTGTCTCCTGTTACTCTCTGATGCTGACAAATGTATCCCTTTTCCAGAAAGTACGAAGGAAAATTCATGAGGCTCAGGAACAGCAAGTAGCTGTGTTCTCCTAGAAGAGAGGCTTAAAAAGAGGGCAGTGAAGCTGCTGAAAAATTAACATCTATGTTTCTGTGCGGGTAGGTGCCAGAGTCCAATATTCTCTGACCAGGTTCATTTAGATATTCCACACACGGAGGGTGTAATGTTTAGTAACATATTGACTTATCTGAAGATATTTAATGCTACATGGGATTTCTGATTTAGTGGAGTGATACAAAATATACAGAAAACACAACAGAAATGTAATTTACACTTAACAAAATATAGCAATTGCAATGCACAGTTCAACCACAATACCACTGTGATTCCCATTACTTGTCTCTATGATATGTTGACTGCCAGGACACTGGGTGTCCCCAGTCACTGGGAAGGAATACCTGGGTTGAAGCCAGCTCAAGCCCATTGCTGTCTTCAAAATGCTTTTGTTCTTTTTTTTAGTTTGCATACTCTATGTTGGGCTGAGCCAGGTGTTCACTCCCCCCATGCTGGTCTGGCTAAGTTTGGGAGACATTCACACTCTTATGATGAACTCAAGGAGAAACACTCACCCCACCAGTTGATCCACCCAGCTGTTTATAGCTGTTTATTTAAAACAAAGGCCACCCTCCAGTGGTCCCCTTTGTGTTGAGATAAAGTCAGCTTTCTTTGCAACAGCTGTGGTCAGTCACACCCTGTATTATTCCCTGAGCTTCCTGAGCACATCACCCTTGCCCATCTCCATTGAGTCTCCTTCCATTTTAGGGGTTTACTGGTCAGTCACAGTAAGCCCAGTGAGTGACAGAGCACTTTGGGGGTAATACTCACTTCTCTGCAGAGCTTGATGGGGATGTTGCAGAGACCCTGAGGCGACACGGCTGAAGAGAGAAGACTGAGATGGGAATTGCTATGGTGGCAAGGAGACGGTGAGTGCTTCAAAATTTTAAGGTTGTAGCAAAGGGTTGTCTATGGATGCTGGCAACCAGCCTGGGGAATAGTCAGTGAAATCTGAGCCAAAATCCAAGAGGAATAGACCAAAATGAACACAGAATGAAAAAGCGCGCATGAACCAAGAAGAAGGCTACAACTTTGCTCTTGGTGCCGTTGGTCTAGGAGTTAATGGGAAGCACAGGCTGTGAAAAGATTCACAGCGTGATCAAGAACATCGACTAAAGCCGGAGGGAGCTCTGTTAGTTACCTGCTTTGACAGCAGCCATGAAATTTGGAATTCAGCATTCCTAGCCTACTATTCAGCTGAACTCTCTAATTTTAAGGGCTTTTTTATTGGAAATATACCTCAACAACTGTCATCACAAAGATGCTTGCATTATTGTTTCTTATTTCTGCCAACCTTCATTCAGATCTTTCTTCACATGCACAGGTGATTTGTGCCTGTCTAAGAGCCAATGTGCTCTGGAACACATTTGAAGGTCTGCTTGATATAGCACAAAACATCTGGATTCATTACTTTTGTTAATTTCCACCAAAAGTTCCTGTCATTCGTTATCCTGTCTCCAAAAGAGACAAACAGCAGATACACAGAGAAAAACTGAAGAGCAGAGCAAGCAATTTTTTCCTTCGTCCAATGGTTTGCAGGTCAAGCATCTCCTCAGTCAGTTAGGATGCTTTTTTTATTAAAAAAAAATCAGCAGAGTTCTTCTAAAAATTATTGTGTGTGAAACCTCCATACCCAGAGAAAGCATCCTAGAATGAAACTTCACCTGAGGGAAAAACCTGAACATGGGTGCAAATAATTTTGAGGAGACGTGTACTGCTCAAGCCATGATACTGAAAGTACTGATGACTGCTGATTTTTCCCATGGCCTGCCTTTGGAAACCAAAAGACAACCCCAGCAAGAGCTGAGGCTCATGAGATTTTCAAAAACCCAGCTCTGCACCAAAGAACCAGGAAACCTGAGCCTGCCTGTCACTTTGGGAACTTCAGGTCATCATAGGCTGACAGACTGGAAACTGGGAGCCTGGGGCACTCTACCTCTGAAACACTGCTCTAATTTATTATATACTTCTGTGACCAAAAACTACAGGGTAGATCTATGCGGTGGATGGATTCCTCAAAATTAAGATCAGGTATCCTGGGGGCTCTGGATTCTGACTCCAGAGGGATCAAGGTCAAAAGTCCCACTTTGAAACACAGCTCCCACCAGTTTCAAAATAAAATAAAAATCTTCCATATATGTGCATTTTACTTTATGCATAAACTGCTTTAACTCTGAGCTTGACCTAAGCATTTGTTGCCATATTGTGTGTGGTGATACCCTGTGTATGTTCACGCATGTGTTACACCCTATGCCTGTCAGGAGCAACTAAAATGGACGACCAGTATCTGCAAAGTTAAGCATTAAAATCAAAGTTTCCAGGACCCGGAAACATGCCTGTGCATGAAAAACTTTGAGAGGGGGAGAGGAAGAAATGTGCATGAAGACTTTGAGAGGAGGAGGGAAGAAACATTAAAGAACTACTCATCCTTGTCCATTACTCCACCTGAGTGAACAACTCCTTGCTGTGCAATAATTACACTGTATACATAACAAAGTTATCAGCAAGTGTATTCAAGTTTAGGAGGTTAATTTACTTTAATTTAACAGTTACATTCCTTCCTTCCTGCACCGCTGCTGTGGGAATTGGGCACATTGTTACTGGTTACTAATACAGTAGAGTAATACCTTATTTCAAGTGGTTCTGTCCAACCACGCAGACTCTGCGTAGCATGCACCATTCTCTGTGAGATAAATTGGGTTGTCATTGCCATTTTAAGCAACCTGTAGTAGTAAAAATAATAATAAAATTTGGGTCACCATTTTGTATTTGAATGAACTCTTCGTCAACATTGTTATCAATCCTAGTCAATTACCTAATGTTTCTGATATTTCTACGTGGAATTAAGAAGTAAATTAAGATAAATAAGACCAATGCACCTTGTCCCGTGCTTCCAAAGAAATTAAAGGAGAAAGACTGCAATGTATTTGAATGGCAGCAGAACGAGAGCAAAGCTGACTGGTTTTCAAAGCCCCTGACTCTACTAAAAAAGAAATGAATCAGGTGATTTAATTTTGTCCTCTCAATGTTCTAGAGAGACAAAAGACACAAATACTGACCAAGGAAGATGAGGAGGCTGGAGTCAGTAATCCACAGGTAGTATGTCTAACTTAATATACAGAGCAAGTTACACAGGGTCTATACAAATTCATACTCATTAAAGACATAGGCAGCAGTTTTTCCCTTTGAAATTATTTTAACTTCTGTGCCTTTGTTTCATTTTTGTCTTCTTTTTTCCTTTTTTTTTTTTTTAAATCTTTTTTAATTATAAAGAAAATTCTAACTCTGGTAATTGTTTTCAGGACTTCCAGAGAACAGACTTTGGCCTCTTCATGGATCTGCTTGATAATGTCTTAGAGGGAAGAGATGTCCAAAAAAGCTGGTTGTTATTTAAAGATCACCTCCTCCAAGCTCAAGAACACTCCATCCCAACAGGCAGGAAGTTAAGCAAAGATGCCAGGATGCCAGCATGGATGAGCAAGGAGCTCTTGGCTAAACTCAGACATAATAAGATAGTATATAGAAGATGGAAGCAGGGACAGGTAACCTGGGAGGAAGAGAGAGACATTGTCCAAGCAGACAGAGATGGGAATAGGAAAACCAAAGCCACCTGGAGCTGAACCTGGAAAGCGATGTCAAGGGCAACAAGAAAGGCTTCTATAAGCATATAAGAGGCAAAAAAAACCCTAAGGAATATGTCAACGCACTGCTGAATAGGACAGGCACACTGCTGACATAGGACATGGAAAAGGCTGAGGTATTGAATGCCTTCTTTGCCTCAATCTTTACTAGTAAGATTGACATCCAGGAATCGCAGGCCTCAGAGATAAAAGGGGAAGTCTGGAGCAAGGAAGGCTTACCTCTGGTGGAAGAGGATCAGGTCAGGGAATACTTAAGCAAATTGGACATACATAAGTTCATGGACCCTCATGGGCTGAGCCCACGAGTGCTAAGCGAGCTGGCTGATACTGTTACAAGGTCACTCTCAATCATCTTTGAAAAATCAGGGTGATCAGGAGAGTGGCCTGAGGTCTGAAAGAAAGCAAATGTCACTCCAGTCTTCTAAATGGCCAAAAAGGAGAATCTAGGGAACTACAGGCCAGACAGCTTCCCCTCAATCCCAGTCCGGTTCAACATTTTCATTAATGATGTGGATGATGGGGCAGAGTGTATCCTCAGAAAGTTTGCTGATGACACAAAGCTGGGAGGCGTGGCTGATATCATATGAAGATTGTGCTGCCGTCCAGAGGGACCTCCACAGGCTGGAGAAATGGGGCAACAGGAACCTCATGAAGTTCAACAAGGAGAAGTGCAAAGTCCTGCACCTGGGGAGAAACAACCCCATGTACCAATAAATGCTGTGGGCCACTCAGCTGAAAGAAGTTTTGCAAAAAAAGACCTGGGGGTCCTGGTAGACACCAAGCTGCACATAGGCCAGCAATGTGCCCTTGCCACAAAGAAGGCTAACAGTATCCTGGGCTGCATTAGGCAAAGTATTGCCAGCAGGTTCAGGGAGGTGATCCTTGAAGTCTTAAAGGTGCAGGAGCCGGCCCACTTGTCTTGAGATAACATCATGACAACATCAGTTCTTTCTCCACATAGGAATGCTGTCAAGGAAAGGAAAGTTGAGCTGTTTGAAAGCAATAAGCTAATAGGAACCCACCGTGACTCTCTTTGGGTTTGTAAATTTCTGTGAACATGATTTGTCTTCATTCTTATGGGGGAGTTTTAGATAGAAACTTGTGGCATTCACTTGCATTGGCACGGCACATACTCTGTCTCAGAGACCAGAACTTTCCCATCTCTCTTCACCACTTACTCCCAGCTAAGGCATGTTGTGAAGAAAGATTTTGCTGATTGTCTTGTATTGGGTAGCAAAACAGAATGAAGACTGTTGATTTGAGATCAAACTTCAGAAGAAATTCTTGAGGAGTTGAAAAAGAAGTAAGCCAGCAACAGCTGTTGTGCTTTAGGTGACAAAGAGTTTTTCTCCAGCTCATATTAATCTCTGGTTTACTAACTTCTGAGGGGAACAGAGACAAACCAGGTGCAATTGAGTGTCACTCCCATTTGCTACACAAGCAGTTTTAAGAGGGGCAAAACCTGGCTGTGCAACTCTGCAGGAACTAGGTACTGGCGGACAAGGTTCTCACTGAATCTCTGCTTCAGAGGACTTGAATAATAAACGGCACTGAATTTCTCATTGTGTGCAAATACAGTGGCCTCCATCTCAGAACTCTCCTGAAGAAATTGTCCATATGTTACAAGGTCATACCTCTGTTTCATTTCCCCTCAATGCTCATTTTCAAAGCAGTAAACTGACAACTAGAATACAATGGAATGGCATGGCATGGCATGGCATGGCATGGCATGGCATGGCATGGCATGGCTAGAATAGAATAGAGTAGAATAGAACAGAATAGAATAGAATAGAAATAGAATAGTTCAGCTGGAAGGGACCTACAACAATCATCCAGTCCAACTGCCTGGCCATTTCAGGGCTGACCAAAAGTCAAAGCATGTTACTAAGGGCATTGTCCAAATGCCTCTTAAACACCAGCAGCCTGGGGGCATCAACCACCTCTCTAGGAAGCCTGTTCCAGTCTTTGACCACCCTCTTGGTAAAGAAATGCTTCCTAATGTCAAGTCTGAACCTCTCCTGATGCAGCTCTGAGCCACTCCCGCGTATCCTACCTCTGGATCCCAGGGAGAAGAGCTCAGCACCTCCCTCTCCATGTCCCCTCCTCAGGAAGCCGTGGAGAGCACTGAGGTTGCCCCTCAGCCTCCTCTTCTCCAGACTAGACAAGCCCGAAGTCCTCAGCCACTCCTCATAGGACATTCCTTCCAGCCCCTTCACCAGCTTTGTTGGCCTCCTCTGGACGCATTCGAGCACCTTCTCATCCTTCTTAAATTGTGGGGCCCAGAACTGCATGCGATATTCAAGGTGAGGCCACATCAGCGCTGAATCCAGTGGGATAACCCCTCTCCTGACCAGCTGCTCATGCTGTGTTTGATGCACCCCAGGATGCGGTTTGCCCTGTGGGCTGCCAGGGCACACTGCTGGCTCCTGTTGAGCCTGCTGTCGACCAGCATCCCCGGATCCCTTTCTGCAGGGCTGCTCTCTAGCCACTCCTCCCCCAGTTTATGCTTGTGCCTGGCTTTACTCCATCCTAGGTACAGAATCCAGCATTTGTTCTTGAAATCTGGCACTTGTTCTTGTGTTCTTGACGGCTTCATTCCCTTATTGTTGGGTTACTTCCAATAAGCCCTCTTTAATACTGGAGATAAGTCCCATCACGAAATTATGTGGCGTGATATAACTGAATTAGAAAAATCTGTCATCTGCAGCTTCTTGGAATTATTCACAAATCAGCAATTCAATATTTTTAGTTTCTTCAGAAGCTAGATTGTCATTATTACCCAATAGGAATAGTAAATTTAGCCAAAGCTTTCCCACGTGATTTTCATAAATGTATGAAACAGTTGGGGGATGTTAGCATCCAGGTCCAACTCTCTCTGTGTTGATTGCAGGCTTGAGGTGTAGCTGATTTAACAGACTACAACGTTTAATGCTTAGGCACCACGTTACTGAGAAACTGATGAACTATATAATAGTCTAATTAACTAATAAGCACTACTGTTATGAATTTACAGTTACATCATTTTACACACACAATAATAAAACTGTTAGTTTCATTCTGAAACCTTAACAAATTGCCATTGAGTTAGAATTCTGTCACCTTTCCCTCCCCACACCACTCACTGCTGGGGAGCAAGGCTATCCCTCGGTAGCCCTCCACACCAGATCTTTTGGAGACAGACCTGACAGAGAGTCTGGTGCATTCCCCCTGGTGTCCCCGTGGGCTTGGGTCCACAGGCCAGCATTACTACTGCTGTCCACAGATCTCCACACCTTTACTATCAAAAAATCCCTCTTCTTTTCCTTACCTGCTATTAAAACTTTTCTTTCCATTTGTCCTCTCCCTCCATGCTCCTCTTCTCCACTCTTGTACCTCCCTTTCTCCACCCAAAGTTCTCCCAAATAAACAACTCCTCTCCTAATTGCTTTTCCCTCACCGGTCCCATTTCTGCTAAGTTTGCACCATAATCCAGTGTTTCCAAGATTATAATTTAGACAGCCTCAGCCTTGTTTGGTATTACTGATGTGGTTGCCTGGGTACAGGTGACATATGATTTTGCACCCCACAATTCTGTTAAAATTACCTGGTTCAGCTGGCAGTATTTGTGCATTGGTGTTCACCTCACACACTTTCTAGGACAAATGGTTCCTCTGCCTAACTGCAAGTAAGTGCAAGGTCGTCCATGTAACTGAACAACAGAGTATCGTGCTTTTCACCCTGTGTTTCTGTGCTCACACAGGATCCTTGCCCTTGAACAGTTTTAAGCACTTTCTCAGTTCCCAGCAAAGGCCTTGGTGATGGAGGTCTGGTGCTCCAGTGAGACCTGGTGCTCAACAGAGAGGAGGTTTGGCTTGTCCAGCTTTGATTACCTCCTGTATTTTAACAGCAACTTTAAAATGTGAATTTTTCTTCTCTCTTCATATGTTGGAATCTGACCTCACGATTCGCACGTCCTAGTTTGCCCACCATATCTATCACTCTTTTCTGAAAGATATGGGTCGCGTCTTTTCTCAGGCCAAAGTATGCTGAGAAGCCACAATTTTCACGGGAAATTTTAGCTGATCTGTGGTGTGAGAAGAACCAAAATAGCTGTAAACATAGCAAGAGTGAGGCTGGAGGTGGAAACAATCAGCAGATGTGGGAATACTTGTAGTATTTTCTTCAACTCTGTATCTGTTTACCCTCTCACTTCATATTTTTGCTTCGGGCAAGAGTTTATAATTTTGCAGGTCAGAGGACTATGAGATACAAGTGTTGACACACAAGCTGACCGATGTATATGTGCTGTCTATCAGCAACCAACCTTGTAAATACACTGGAGAAATGGTCACTGGCATTTAGAAGAGGTGACTCTACAGGGGTTGAGAGAAAAAGAAGGATATAAAAGTCAGAATCTTCTGGCCTGTCTTCATGTTTTGTTGTACAGACTATTGTAAGAGCTCAGACTGATTGCTAATACTGAGTGTTTGAGTTAAACCCTCTGCTGTTAGATTTGTTCCTAAAACAGCTTTGAGGAGCCACAGAGAATAGTAAAGGAAGTCAGAAAAATGTCACCTAGGCTTTACTCCATAGAGGAGCACTCAGAAGAGCAAATATAGAATAATTCACACTGTAAATAAGCAGGCTTGACTTCACTTTTCCTGAAATAGCCCTGGAAAGGGGTTCTTGGGAATGATAATTTTTCTCTCAACCACAGTGAGCCAAGTTTGGGTGAGTATCTAGGCAATGGGTTTTCAGAAGTATTCTGCCTTGCCCTTGCTCCTATTCCTCTGAAGCTGAGAGTCCAACTCCCAGCATGAGGAGCACTTTCTGCAGGACTTTGGCCACAGGTTACAGCCAGGGATTTCGACAGGACGAGGTAACAGCAGCGGTTTAAGTATCTCTAGTTTAAGTATCTCTACATGTTAGAAGGTGTCCATTGAAGACATACTTGGATAAGTATACTTCCCAGTATGGTGGAGACCTGATAGCTGACTGGCATCTGGTGTTACGATGGTGGTCTCAGAACTACTTACATGATGAATAGTAGAACTACCAAAATTAACTCTTTAGAAACTAACCCATCTCTAAGATTGCATTTTGGTTTTCTGAGCATTAGGAATTACTCACTCATAATGAAAACACCGAGGCAATCAAGACAATTTAATCTCAACAGTATTGAAAGAATGGATTGTGTATCATTATCACTAAATACAATTCTGGTTCTTTCAGTTGTGTTGAAAGCTGAAATAAACTGCTCCCTTTTGAATCCTTACAGTTCTTTGTTTTGGTGAGATCTTCTAGACTAGAGTTAGATTATAATTATGAGGCAAGAATGACTTCTCTCAGTCTTTAGAGAGAGGCTGAAAGGACTAGTATAAGCTGCAGCAAAAGAAGACCTAACAGCAGCTAAGATTCTTCTCTGTTGAACAAAGGGGGAAAAGCCACTCCATACAATCAAATTATGATGAATGATAATCTTATTTACTCCTTTCTCTGCCTACTGAGTTGCTTCAGCTGTTTCTAAATGTAAATGTGGTAATACACGGATGTCATCACAAAGTTCTTCAGAAAGTTTGTGAGTTGTAAAGCCTAGCTGAGTAACAAAATAGAGTATGCAGAAAGTGTGCTGTCCTGGATAAGGGGAGATAAATCCTGGGTAGCAAGGTCTCTTTTGCTTAGCTCTTTCTTCCCTGAAAAGGTTTCTACAGATAAAATTATACTGCTGGTAGAGCAGTGGGTCCTACTTCACACTGAACATTGCTGTCTTCATGACTGATTTATCTAGTATTCGAAGCCTGTGGTGGTGATAAAGCCATATCTAAGAAAGCCATATCTAATATCACTGAGATAGACTAGTTCATTTAGTCTGGGAGTAGAGGCTAGCAAAACATCTCTCTACAGCCCTTCTGCTGGACACCCTGTCTGCAGCCATGTAAGAAGGGAAAGATTTGCCATTGATCTGTGTTCAAGAACCCCATAATTTAAGCACTTATAGTAAGGGCTGAAGTAGTGAACAAACACTGCATTTCTTGCTTGCAGAAAAATTATGCTAGAAGTTTCTTTTTGCTTTGACACTTTATTAATTTCTTTCCAACATAGAGATTTGCATTTTCAGTGCAGTCCTTCTAAAGAGACTGACTCTGGAAGAGGAAGCAGGGACTTCTTTGGAGCCACAGATGTGTGACTCTGGATGAGAACTTGCATTGGGATCAAGAGCTTGTGAAAGAATCTGTACAAAGACAATACTCTAATTCAAATACAAAGACAAATTCTCTAATTTCACAATAGGATTTTAGTTCAGAGCTGGAAGGGATCAAAACATTACACACAAGTAATGTCCCTTTTTTTCTGTTTTACTTCAAAAGCTAATGCTGTGTGATTAACATACTCCCCTCGTCTTTCTATTTGATGCTTAAGGTACTTTGCTTGTGTTTAAATGCAGCGTTCATTCTCTTTTTACAATATAATTTGAGCTACGGACAGTGAAACCTCTTGACACTCTGATTGCATGCAAATGTCAGGCAGTGAAATGTGACAGCCATCAGAGGCATTTGAGAGAATTTCTCACGCAGTTTTCTGTGTTCAGAACAACTATAACTAATAGTACTTCCTATCACAGGTTTCCACTTTCATTTCACAGAAGCCCCTGTTTGGGGGCTTTCAAAGAGGAATACTTAAGAAAATGATACTCATAGAGCCTCAGTAAGGCTGCATATATAGGAAAAAAATACTCTAAACTTTCAAATGATGGACATTCAGCAAATACGAAGGGGACTGGCTCTGATTTTCAATGTCAAGTTTCCAAAACATTGTACCTGTTCAATAGGAATGACATTATGACTATGCAAGTTTGGAATGAAAGCTGCTGAAATCAAGGGGAGGCATCCAACCAATCTGAGGACTTTAGAGCAGGATTTTTCAAGTGTCATATTATTTCATGTGTGTGAGACTTTCACGCTGTCAGTTTTGAAGGTTTTTGTTAGAGATCACACTATACCCTTAGCTGCATGCCATCTTTTGTGGAGGAGGATCTAAGTTTTCCTGCCTGAGTTTGTGGGACAGTCACTGGCAGGCACAAGGTAGAAAAATAAGAAAAGAGGATAAAAATTATAGTGGCAGACAAGCTGTCTCTGTAACCATATATCTGTGGAGTTTTTCCCCCCTTCTGGTGGGATGAAAAATAAGGCTGAAGAATTGCAAGCCAATCTCCTAAATTCCTATTTTTAGGAAAACAATTCTTATTTCCATTTCACTGCCAGTCGATGTGTTTATAAGAATGTAGTGTAACACGACGAGATCAGTAACAGTCTACATGGATTTGAGAGGATTTTTTTTTCGACAAATCCATTTAGTTCTCCTCAACAGCGTACATATGTTAGAGATACCCCTTTCTGCTCGTTCCCATGACTGTTGCCTGCTATTGATCCGTCTTGATGGCTTATACTGAAAACTTCTGTTAACAGAGGATATTCAATCCTCTGCTTAGTGCACGGTGCAGTCCCTGTGTCATTGGAATATTGCTGTTTTATAATTGCAGGAACTATGTATCCAGTGAACTTCATTTCTGTAGCACTTCCTTCTAGTTAGAATTCAGCATCTTAACCCAAACACAT
Organism: Pelecanoides urinatrix; assembly: GCA_013400755.1. Lineage (NCBI taxonomy): Eukaryota > Metazoa > Chordata > Aves > Procellariiformes > Procellariidae > Pelecanoides > Pelecanoides urinatrix. The sequence goes on along the minus strand of VZTQ01016086.1, from coordinate 87,777 downwards.
TGACAGTCCTTGCAGCATGTTTTCCCCCCAGAAAACTGCCACTCAAAACGTTACATTCCTTACACGTGAAACGAGGGACATAAATTGACCTGGAAACTAAGTTAAACAAGGGAACTTCACAGGGCCCCATGCACTGGGACAGAAATGCAAGGAGTGTTTTTGCGAGTGAGAGGGCAAACTCCTGAGCAGATGCTTCTTCATCAGGGGTTACTCCAGCTGCGCCTGTCAAAGGGTTTTTTCCACAGAATTCCCTACAGTTGTCTCAGCAGCTGAACAAAAGCAAAGTGAACAAGAAAGGAGTAAAATGCTGCTTTTCAGAGGTTTTAACTCCCACTAGTGTGGGACAAGAAACTAAATTAACTATGGACAAGCTTTTTCTTCAATGGAAGGTGTTGGAATCGATCTTCGAGCCTTCAAACTGGGGCGTTGTCTACAGAAGAAAGGTGAGCGTTTGCAGGCAAGGCAGTTTGGCAAAGGAGAAAAGACTGAAACGCAGAGCCTTAAGGAATGGAAACCGGAATCTTTCAAGGCTGGTTTAAGGAATAATCTTCAGAAAATAATTTGTCTTTATAATTCACTTTTCCAGCATTTCACTAGAGTGCCCCTTCAATTCGCATCAAAGAGACATTCTCTGATTTTTAAACTATAGAAATCACACCTTTCTTATCAAATGCCGATCTGCTTGACCTGTAAACAAAATGGTAGAGAAAAAGCATGTTAACTCAGTTTCCATTGTGCATTCAGAGCCAAGCGGAAAAAAACCAAAACAAATAGGCCAGTTACCAACACATGAGTGTGCTTTTTAGTAAAAGACCTGAGCTTTGATCATTGAAGCTTTATACAGCAAAAGTTAAATTATTCTGGTTTTAAATGAGCTTTTCATTTTTTAACTTTCCTTTGAAGTGTTTTAAATTTACCTGCAGGGAGCAGTCAGATTTCAACCTTTTGTTTTCACCCCAGTTAAACAAAAAGCCTCTCCCCGCCAATCCTCTCAAACTCTCTGCTTAGCAAATCATCTAGCACAACAGAGAACATTTGAGGAGTTTTTGCATCCCATTAAAGGCTATAAACCAGAAACCATTAACAGGTTCACTGAACTGGGATTCAGGAGGAGCCTCAATACTCCAGGGCAGACGTCTCAATGGGTGACTCTACGAAGGACCTCCCTCGTTCTCTTTGCTGCTTAAGGAAGAAAATTAGTTGCTCAGAAGGCTTTTCGGAGGAGTGCATATTGGAAGAAGCGACTTTCTGGCAACACTTTTACCACAGCATTTTGCTGTGAGTACTGGTACCTGACATGTTTGTTATGTGGCTGGGGAAAAACCTGCCTTTTCCCCTCCTCTTGGGGAGCTTTGCATCATATACTTAGTTGTGCTCCTTTGGGAATGAGAAGAATATGCCTAAAGTGAGTTAGAAGTGAGAAGCATATGAAGAATTTTCTCTCTCTCTTACTCGCATCATGTCTGCTTAAGCTCTCCGACAGAAAATAAAAATCCTCTTTCCACCAGGAGATGCCTGCGTCACCATGCCACAGCTCTCCTCTTTCCCTGGTAAAGCTGTCCCTGGGGCAGTGATGCTGCGGCTGGTTATTCTCCTGCAAAAGGATGTGAAAGAGTACCTCCTGATCTCCTGGGATTTTATATTCGTCTAGCCAAAAGCAACTCCTGTGATCTGAAGCAGTCTTATCTCTTTCTTTCCTGGGTACTCTTTTCCCTGACGAGTTGGCCAAAATGCCCTTTTTCTGGACTTCAATTACAGCTGAGTTGAGCACAGCATGGGGAAAGCAATTCATTCCAGACTCAGTATTCTGCTTGAGAAGAGATGGTCAAATTCTTCCTTGGGCTGGATTCTTTTCCACTTTGGTAATTTTTAGACATAGGAACTTTGGTTCCTATAAAATAAGGCATTGTCTAATCCAGAGTCATTGTATTTCCAGCAGAGAGCATTATCATAATGCTTCAGGGAAGATGCAAAAGCCTTATAATGGAAAGCCGCTGCTTAACTTACGCTCTGGGTCATACCACATCCTCTTGTGGCGTATCGTGACGTTTTGTCTGGTTCTGATAGTATCTTTAAGATACCTCACTTCTCATACATTCCCACCTGGTGACAGATGATTGATGGTGACACTGGCATTGCCCTCTGAACAGTGGTGTTCTGAGTGGTGGTATCTGACTCCTATGCTGGATTCCCATTAAGTGAGCTGATTTTCAGTCCCTTTCGACCATAGCAGCAGATGGTTAGTCCAGAAGCCCTCTGGATGAAATCCCACTGTCCTGGCAGCCATCTGCAATATTGGGAAAGTAAATGTGTCAAGTCAATAAACTATGAATGCTTTATAGCATGGTCAAATAGATAGGTGTGCACAAAAATGGTGGTTAGTTACCAGCTGTAGCCAGAAGTCTTTTGATAGTGAAGCTGGGGATTGGTTTGGGAGTATGATGACCATTTTTCCCCTGTGAATAAACCACTTCTTCTGCTGATGTTAATTAAAATTACTAAATATGTATGAGTCAGGGACATAAAGCAAGATTGAAGAAACGCACATCGTGTAATAAAAGACTCTTAAGAAAGTGCAATAGCTGATTATAGCAAAAATACGCTTCTGGAGTCTAAATGAGTGTAATTTCTGCATGATTAAATTCTGTAACTGGTCACGTAAACTGCTCCAATTGTTCCTCTTCCCTCTGGAAGTCGGATCTTTCAAAGCAGTTTCTGGTGTAACTTTCTCCATGTTCTGTATAACAATAAATCAGTTTTATTTGGAGTTGAAATCAATGTTAGTTTCAATTCTCACATTTGCTTTCTTTTTTTTTTTTTAAAAAAAGTTTCTAGCTACTTTTTAAGAAAAACAAGCCCAAACTAATATACTTCAGAATATACTCTGACGTACGTACAACAAATGCTCCTGCAATCCTTGTTTAAGTCATAGGATGATTTTCTAAGCTAAGTTTTGTTTTTGTTTACAAGGCAAACATAAAATTTCCTTTTGATTGCAGGTGGATTTGGGGAGATAATATCTTAAACTAATAATTTTGTTTTCCAGTACTGTAGCATGAACTGTGATTATTTTCATTTCTCTAGTTTTAGTGATTTCTTAGAGGACTCATTCAGCGTATTTGAAGACTACCCGATCAAGACATAAATAAGCATGGCTTTTCCTGACACAGAATCTTATAATGTTATTGATATTCCACCAAGCCAAGGAAAGACTTTAATGCCTTTGGCTCACACTTGTTTACAATAACACACTGATATGCATTGTAAATGAGGAAGGCATATCTGAGTCCTCTCGTAGGCTAAATGACAATGCCAGTCAGACTGGGATGCTTAGGCACATGTGTCTGTCACTTATCCCATGGCTCATTAAACTCTGAGGGCAATTTCTAGCATCTGTCCTGTAATTTGACCATAACATAGGTCTATTGATGACAGAACAACAATATTAAGGAGGAACTGATCCTGCAAGAAGTGAAATGTATTCTTTATTTCATGCAGGGTATGGTAATCCCATTGAAATAACATAGCCTTTCAGTGCATGAATCTGGAGACGATTGCTTTCAGGATTTAAAGATTACTTGAGCGTTAGCTTTTGAGCTCTGGGAGGCAGAATCTGACCTGTGGAAGGGGGCCTTCACCAACATCTGTAAGACAAATACTGGCATCCCTGGATTAATAATGCTACACAAAAGGCTGGTTGCCATACCGTTCAAGAAATGAAGATAACCGTCATCCTGCTCTTTAATGAAGGACTCTCAGTGGGGAAGGTTTCTCCAAATGTACAGCTTAGTGATAAGCTACCGGCTTCCATTTCCGCAGGGGCTCATCGTTGGCGTGCTGGATCTCAACTGCTGTGTTTGCTGAGGATGGAGTGGAATAATGCCTGGAACCAAGAACTAGTTTCTCTAAATTCACTGCCTAATCTCTTCGCTACCTGAGATACAGCCCCCACAGGTCATTAGCAAGTAAAATGTCCCCTGAAATACTCCTCTCTGAGCAAAAGACTCCGTGAAAATGAAAGCTGAAGAAAATTCCTGGGGCTGGAGGCTTAAAAATCCTGCCAGTGCAAGGGAGTGTCAGTCGACCTCACTGGCAGAGAGAGCAGGGCTGAGTTAGTCTCATTGAATTGCTGCTACTCATAGAAACTGGTCACAGACGTACCAGTTTTGTCCCATCACCTTCATGTACAGGCCATACAAGGAAGAATGGTAGAAAACAACCCATAAAGATAAAAAGGTTAAAACAAGCTAAATAGAATGTCAATGGCAAGTACTATTAACATCACACACCCCCACACACACCCCCAAATCAATGATGTAATTTAAATGTTTGAGATTTATTTTATATGAAATCCCTTCAATAGATGGTTCTTTGGTGGGAAAGTATTGATTCCCCTGGAAGAAAGGCAAGCATGTATCCTTGGTGATTATTCCTTTCCTCTCCCAGCACAACATCAGATTATCACAGGTGCGATTTACACATTTAAGCATGTGTACTGAAATAAATCTGACATTTTCATTATTCTGTGGAAAATCTAAAGCCTGTAAACAAGTAGAATATTGCTTGCATGAGATTCTACAGAGTTTTCAACTGTCTGAAGAAGTGAAGGAGAAATGCCATGGAAAGCAGTTATAAATAAAGAAAGAAATTTGCATACTCATTGATTGTAGGTATCTGGCTTACAGGGTGCTTCCTTAGCTTGCTTACCTGCTGTACGGTCTCACAAGCAGGGCTGCACTTCTGCTTGACATTGATGTTAGCTCATCTTACACAGAGCCTAATTTACCTTTCGATGAATTGCACATGATTGTACACACAGACGAATGTTTTTTAATTCTCTTCTTCCTCTTATATGGAGTGGCTGAGGAAACTGGGACTGTTTAGTCTGGAGAAGAGGAGGCTGAGGGGAGACCTCATCGCGCTCTACAACTACCTGAAAGGAGGCTGTAGCGAGGTGGGGGTTGGTCTCTTCTGCCAAGTACCACGCGATAGGACGAGAGGAAACGGCCTCAAGTTGTGCCAAGGGAGGTTTAAATTGGACATTAGGAAAAAATTCATTGCTGAAGGAGTGGTCAGGCCTTGGAACAGGCTGCCCAGGGAAGTGGTGGAGTCACCATCCCTGGAAGCATTTAAAAGACGTGTAGATGAGGCGCTTAGGGACATGGTTTAGTGGGCATGGGGGTGTTGGGTTGACGGTTGGACTCGATGATCTTAGAGGTCTTTTCCAACCTTAATGATTCTAGGATTCTAGGATTCTTCTTCCAGTCTCTTATCTTTGCCCACCCACTTGTATCCCCTATCCTTGTGAGCTATATCCTGGTTTTAAACACTTCTAACCTACTCTACATACTTCTAA
>VZTQ01016086.1:69706-82373 GCA_013400755.1 Pelecanoides urinatrix | reverse complement strand
GGAAATCTTAACTAGAAATGAGATGTATGCTTTAATAGTGTCCAGTTATGTCCTGGGCACATCCTAAAGAAGAGTGCCATTTGATGCAGAAGTGTTTCTTAATTACTGTAATATGTTTTTTGGCTGATGGTTTTAATATCTTTTTAAATGCTGTTTTCCTAACCTTTATCACACAGAAATAAAATGTGTGCTTCAGCATAGCACATGCTGTATACAACTCCTGGTGCCTGAAAAACATGTCCTAGATATTTTATTGACGTTCTGATATGCCTCTCATTTCGCCAAGGAACAGCAGCAAAACTTTGACGTCAGTGTGAGCAGGATTAGACATCAGCCAACCACTGTGGCTGTAGACATATCCCTGGCTTCACTAAAGTCAATGGGAAACAGAGGTTTCCTACAATTCTCTCTTTTCTAAGTACACACTCTTCCTGTCAAACGGGAGAGGAAGGAAAACACTGCCTCTTGCCTTTTAAATTTGAGAGTTACTCCAAAACCACTCTGCACTTTCAACTCAAGTGTAGCTGGGTAGTGCAGAGGAAAAGAGACAGTTCCTGGGAAACAGGACAAGCTTAAATTCAAGCACCTGGGAACATGGGTTTGCTTTGAATGAAAAGTTGAAGGCTGAAAAAAGTAACTTCTTCAGCTTTGTGCAGTGTCTTCCCCCGCAGCAATCCCCAAGGCCTGACTGGGCTCCACACCTAGTTACCGTGCTGGTCAGTAACGTACACCCCTGGGCAATGGGGTGGTCTCAGACCTCTGAGAGACAGCACGGGAACAGACACCTGCTCCTTGAGGTGGTAGAAGTTTCCAAGGAACCTGAAGGAATGAGTCAGAAAAACATCTCTGAGGATAATATAGAAAGTCTTCCAAACACTGTGCATTTGGATGTCAGTACATGAATCATAAATGATGCAATGATTAAGATGTGACCTTGGGATATTGAAGGTGTGAGAATTTTGTACTCTACCACAACTACTTCGTGTGACCTTGAACAAATCATTTGTTGTCTTAGATGCCACTCATCCAGAGATGAACCATCTCTATCTCATTAGCATTCTTCAGATAAATGTATTAATTACATGAGATGCTCACATACCTGAGAGGACTATATAACACATGTGAAAATCACTCCTTGGTATGACTGAGTTACTCCTTTCATAGCTTGGCATTATGCTAATGATGATCATGACAGAAAAAACTGTCGTATTTTATCACCTTTTCACACTGAGTATAACAGACAACAGCGTACAAACTGAAAGAGGCCCTCTTTGACTTTAGCTTTTACACAACATACTACAGTTTCATACCTGCAAAAGCCTATCACGTATTGTTGAGAAATGTCTGGGGCAAGTTTCACAGTACGAACTCTGGTTTATGTCTCCATCAAAGAACAATGCAGAAGGAAATTGAACCAAAAATGTCACAAAGAGATGTTACAGGCAATTAAATAGGCGGCTTTCTTGTTTGCATCCTGGTAGAGGAGACATGAAATTAAATGTAGAAGAGAGTTTTCAAGGTTTCTAACTTGATGCATGCCTTGCAGTACAGTTTTGGTGATGAAAAAGCAAACACAAGATAGTGTGATGTGAAGTGAAGCAGCACAGGATGTGGGTGCTTAAACAGGTCTGTCCACACAGGGGTAACGGGAATAATTTTAATCTTAACTTTTATACTGTGCTTTGTGCTGTATCTCTGGGTTCTTTTGCATGACTCAGATTCCAACTTTTCTTCAGTCATGAATGAGGTAAATCACCTGTGAGGCATTTTTTGTGGAATGATGTGATGATTTAGTCATTGGTGTCTTCATCCCAAATTAACCAAGGTTCAGCATAATTCTGGCAAATTTTGGATGTCATGTCCTAAGGTTAGTATGCCTTGGGCTGGTTTTGGACAGTTGTACCCCAAAATCACAACTTTCTTATCTATAGAATATTTTAAGCATATGTTATCAAGCTGAAATTATGAGGAAATAGTGGTATTTCATTACAACACATCACTTCTGCCTTTTCTTCAAGGCCTCTTCGGTAAGGTGAAGCCACAAATGGAAAAAATTAAACAATCATTTCTTCTTGCCTATTCTGTTATAAGACATGTAAAACTCGTGACACAAATGTTGGCAAAATATTTGTGCATGAAAAAATACAGTGCCGCTGAAGAAATACCTTGGTAAACCCATCTTTCTTATCTCAAAACCAGTGTTTTGAGAGAAGAAGAGGGAATCATCGGAACATTTTTTATTTTAGAAAAAGCACATTGGAAGAAAAACTTTCATTGTCCATTATAACGGGTACTATAATGGCAAAATGTCAATAAGCATATATTCATATGTATAAAATGTCATAAGCAATATTCAAATTAGTTGGCCTCTCTGATTTGTTTGAAACATTTATTTCTACAGACTTTCTTGTGTAGAAGAGTGGCATAATTCGGGCATGGGACTTGTACTGGGATAGTCTTAGATGAGAAGTCAAGGCAGAGGAGAAATTTTTCCTCCCCATCCTCTCCCCATGGTCCCCCACTGGTAGTGAAGAAGTTTCGCTGCTTTGGAAGAGTTTATCAAATATCAACTATAGCTGCAACATCGCTATAGTTGGAGCTGTCCATATTCCTCCCTTTACATATAGTACAACTATGTTACACACTTTGCATTCTTTCATGTATGGCAAGGATTTAGGGGGAATATTTTCTTTTAGTGTCGGGTAAGATCAAGATTAACATTAAGAAATCACTTTCCTGTCTGGGTCTTTGAAGCACCAACTAGCTTGTCAGTCGTGTTGTTATGCCTTAGTGTCTAGGCTTAAACTCTTAAAAATGAGAGAGCCACGTTCAGTATGCCATTGCTTGATCCCTTCTTTTCCCATGCTGAATTCTTTATGCATTATGGAACTCAGAGAGCAGAGCAATAGGGGATAATTACAGGGAATTCGATGTAGCTTTGCAAGCTGTGTTTTCAGCTCTGGCATTTGAATGACTGGCAAACAAGGAAGCACTTTTCTGGCAGTTATTTGCCGTGGGACTGTATCAGACGTCCTGCGGCGTGAGAGACAAAGAGACTTCCCTACCGAAGGGCACGTCATGCCAGCAATGGCATTCGAAACCACGCTTGGGGAATCATTCTGTGCATTTGCATACACGCTTTTACAGTATGAACTTAATGATGCTGAGTCGAGGTCTTGAAATCTAGCCCCCTGTGCACGGCGTATGGTACATGTAGTCTCTGCTGTCTGAAAGGGAAACATCCCCTTTCAGGAACTTTATTGGCCACACAGGTGAGTTTCCAGTCTGCCCAACTTGTATTTTGTTTGTGGCGGTTTTTAGTTGCCCCGTCCAAGCCAGTAAGGGAAATACTGATGCAAAAGATCTGAGTTTGTTGGCTGGGGGCTGTTTGATCTAGGGAAAACTGTTTCCTTGCATCATGGAGGAAATCAAAGAGATACCTGACATTAATGGAGGTAAATACAGAACCGAGATAATACCTGTGATCTGCCTGACAGCCAATGAATGGTACTGAGAGCAAGCTTTCCAAGGTCCTCTGTGGAAGTATTAAGTAAGCTTAGCATGCTGCACTTAGTTTTACCTAGTGAATTTTACTAGCAGAGGTATTTTTTCTGATGCAAAAGAGCTGCTTGAAGAGTAAAGCCCTTGCCTATCCCGCCATGCATCGAGACCGAAGGGAAAAATATGCTGTCTTCACAGAAATGAATTGGTCGGGTTTTTTGTAACTCATGATACCCCTTATATGTTTGACTGTTTTGGAATTTCAGATACTTAAATGCAATGATAAAGCACTACTGTGGTTATGAGGAATTCAAATTATTCAAGATATCCCCAGGGCGAAGATTAACCAGAATGACATTACTAATGGACTATGTAAATTTGGGTAATGATGGAAAAAACCTGAAGAATTAGCAGAGTGGTGAAACAGTCAAAGGTTTGGTTTTCAGCTTTTTTTCTCACTGGAAAGTCTATGTGCGGATTTTGGAGGGATCAGGGTCAACTGGGTCAAATGCTGTTCACACAAAAAGGCTGATTACTTTATTTACAATTTGTAAGGACTGAGAAAACAGTCTTATCCGATGACGGTGTTGTATGCAAAGGTCTTTGGAACATCCCAGTGCACATGGGCATTTCCAGGAGTAAGGGTTGTGTAAGCAACTGAAAAGGCTCATACAGGTGGAGAACTGCTGCACACAAGATAATTGCTAATGCTTTTGTCCTTGATGGCATCATTTAGTAACCTGCAATTTTGGATGCTTTCATGGATGTCCCAGATTTGTTGGTGGAAAATAAAGATATTCTGAGTAAAAGGCATGAAAGGCTTGCTGTTCAAAACAAGGACCTTCCTGTTCCTGATCAATATGTGTATTGCCTTTATGTTGTCTTTTTGTTTTTAAAGACACCTGAGCACATTCAGTTGCATCAAAACATAGGGAAGAGGCCTGCTGCTCTTTTTTCCCCTTCTATTTAATCAAATGGTCACTAATAATACACTAACTGCAGAATTCCAGAATAACGCTTGAGAGTATGTTTTAATTATTGTCGAGTGCATGCTTTTTCAAGATGCATAAATGGAAATCACAGAATCTCCCTGGACTCTTCTGAAAAAATACATAATTGTGCTTTCCAAAATGTCATAGGCAGCACAGGTATATCATCACCAAATAATTTCGGTGATAGCTAAAATGTTTAAAATATTTCTGAGTTTCAGTTAAAATTGGAAGCTATGTTTTGTCAAAATCTGCAAATAAGAGATCAGAAATTTTTTTTCAATATTTTGAAAGCAAAACATACTTTATTTCAAAAGAAAATTCAGTAAAAGAAACCTTGACTGCATCAAAATGAAAATAAACTGTTACCTCTCCTTTCTTAAAGATAATATTCTAGACAGTTTATGCTGCTTTAATCTTCATTAAGTCTTACATTTTAAACCAGAGACTTCTCAGCAGCTACTACCTAGTTCTGAGTGGCTTTTGCTGATCTGTAATTGCAGCACTGATCAGAAAATAGGTTGTAGAAACTGACGCTGTCTGATTAAAAGTTAAGTTTACATATTTCAAAACATTAAGTCTTAAATGGAATTTTTCAAACAGAGGAACACTGTAATGAACCTGGTGAATATCCCTCTCCGTCTATTATGAGTGCCAATTAGAAAAATATATGAGCAATGTTTAGAGCAAAATATTTCAATACAGCAAGTTTGAAAGTCTTTAGATTATTCATGCCTGTGTATAAGCATACGTGCTTGAATTTTTCTGTTTGCTTGTTTTTTAGAGTTTTTTAAGTCTCAAAGGGAACTCATTAGTAAATTCTGGACCTTATAACTAGATAGAAGTTGTGCTTTTAAAACGTTCATAGCTTAGTTCTAATTCTGCTATCTAACATAGTGTACGAGCTGGTAACAGAGCGAAGTCAGTGGAAGTCACACCACATCGGCAAATTGAATGTGCTGCTGACAGCTCTGTCCCTGTCCAAAGGTGACTGAAGTCAGTCATGCAGGTTGATGCGGGTTGTTACAGAACATTCACTAAATGTCCACATGAATGCAGCATTGCCAGTGTCTCTGTTATTTTTTTCATTGTAGGTCTTTTGTAGATTGGGGTTTATGAAGTTCTGGCTCCTGGAGTTGTACACTTTCAAAACTTGTTTCATAAACAATTACTTTTTCTGCATCTACAAGTGCCAGCGGGAAATAAATTTTGAACACCCAAAAAGCACAAAACTGGATATATTTCACGGTATTTGACTGGAAATCCAATTTTGGTAGAGCCAATGTGAATTATTGAGTGACTCAAGGCTGGTGGAGTAGGTTTGCTATGGAATTAGGTTGCCTGTAACACCTGTAGCTACAGGGGACTGGTTTCAACAGCACGGGCATTCATTTCTGCTCTTAGAGTCCTACTTGGGAAAATACAGATAAACTCTAAATTTCCTTTTTATTTTACACCCTGTGACAAAGGCAGAGAGTGCACTTAAGCATCATTTTTGAAACACCATGAAATCAAAACCTCACTGACTCTTTGTTTCCTAAAGGAAAAGTCCATCTGTCTTTTTAATTATTTTTTGTGAGGTGGGTTTTTTTTGTGGTGCCTTCTGATCTTAATTGATGTAGCACTTGAAATTCTTTCAAATGCTTTGAAAGACCTTTGAGAAACTGTAGATACTCAGGCATGAAACCTCAAAGCTTCTCAGCAGCATGAAGGACGCTGAGTTTTGCTTCCCCCATGGTGGGGGGTTGAGGTCCGCCTCGGCTGCTCCTGTTCTCGCAGAGGGACCAGGAGGGTGAGGATGGTGAGGAGTTGCAGAGGAGGGCTGCAGGGAGGCGAGGAGGAGAGCCCTGGAATGTGGGTGCTGCCAGTTGCTTCAGTTAATCCTTGGGCTGAAGGAGACAGCCGAGGCCACTGGCAGGGGTATGTGGGTCACAGCACTCTCTTCCTTCTGAATCCCTTCCTTCATGGCAGGAGCAGCAGCCAAGCGAGGCTGGATGCAGGCCTTTTAACGAGCCCACTGGTCAGAGTGTCTGTGCTTTTTAGTGAATTCTGGCATTCCGCTGCCTGAGAAAACTGTTTAGGGTGTCTCAGTCTAGTTGACTTAAGTGTTCAGGTTACCCAGGACTTCTCTTTGAAAGGTAACTATTATCAGACAAGCAGGTTTGTGAATGCTGGAATCAGTCCCAGGAACAAATCTTTATTTTCTCATGTTTTATGGCTTTTAAAACCTCCAGTGTCTTTGTTTTGTTTTAGTTTTGGGTTTTCTAACAGAAAAAGACACGGGTTTGTTGCTGTTCCTGTTGTTTTCAGAAAACGTATCCGTCGGTATCCTGTACAGCAGATGCTATAAGCAAAAGCACAATCCTGACCCAAGGCAGATTACCTCTGAAGTGAACTGTTAAATTGTGCTAAGATGTTCTCCAAAGTGCTGCTCAAAATGGCGAGGATAAATCACCATGTATGAGACCCAGCAGCTGTAAGAATACATGGACGCAGTCCTTCATCAATCTCAAACAGCAAGCATGAACACTGAATGGAAATTATTATAACGGTAGAAAACCACAGAAAAACTGCCTAGAGCTACAGAGGAAAATACGCATGCAAAACAAAAGGGAAAATCGTGCTAACAAGGACTAACAAATGACCCTTCGAAAAAGAAGGAAAAAACCCATCTGTCTCCATAAGATTATCATAGATGTCAGGTGGTTTGGGTTTCTCCATTAAGATACTCCCTTAACGCACCTCAGTACACACCAGACCTGTTGCCACGCTCCACTGCTGCATCCCCACCCTTTGCGGAGTGGCCAACCTTTGCTGCTCGCTGGCAGGAGCTGTGTGGCAATTGTGCTTAACAAGTCTCAATTTCTGCAGGTAGAGTGAAAAGCCATTTACTTCTTTCAGAGTGTTCAGGTATCCACATTTCTAGGTGACCATCCCATGCACGGTCATGTTGGATGTGTAGAAATGGAGGTAGAAAACACGGTTTGTGAGTGCAGTAACGCAGACTGCAGAGCTTGCTGTCCTTGCGTGTTACAAGACCTGCTGGAGAACTTCAGTGGAGTTGGAAAAAACACAGCATCCATGGATATTGCTTCCACATTGCAAAATTAGCTGAAGATTATTAGATGAAACAGGCTGTGGACTTGGAAATAAAGTTTTTGCCAAAGTAAGGATGGGCTAGTATAAGTTCTAGCGCTGGTTTGTGTCGATCTTACACAGCAGCATAGCAAAAGTCAAGTGAGTATTAGGAAAAAGTAGAAAGTAAGTCCACTTGGAGAACTAGACGACAGGATGAAGAAAGCAGAGGCCACCTGTACTGTAGAAAAATAGATTATTTCTGTGAATGTATGTATTATTTTGGGTGTCAACCAAGGAGGATTGTGATTTTAGAGCTGAACGGTGGTCTGCCTTCATTCTGTTTATATATCTCTAACAATTAAAACCACTTTGATTTTGCACAGCTTCTAATTAACACATAACTTTTCTGGACCCTTGGCCTTCTGGAGGGATTATGTGGTGTAGTCATTGTCTGCATGGCCTAAAAATCCCTCATCTATACTCAGCGAACCTTTTGCTTTGTGCAAACCCGGCTAAATGTAGGTATATAAACTGCTCTTCAATTTATTGTCATTTGTAGAAGTTGAACTGACTTTGAGAATATGAGTGCTAGGAAGATCTACCATTGTAAACAGAAGTAGTAACACCATTTATGATTATATTTCAAATTATTAGGCACTACTCTGCCAAACCAGATGGCTGAAGGCAAAATGTCACACTGGATGTGTGCTGCAGTGTTATTTTTCTCTTGTTGTGAATAAAGAGGTGTTTAGAGGCACCAATGACAAGTGCTGAAGAGGGAAGCGTTTCTTCAGCTGGTTCTTCCCTCGAGGCTCCTCAGCTGCCAATGGCCTGCTGCAGATTCCTGTCTCAAACTGGGATTGCAGCCCTTTAAAAAGACTGATAAAGATTCAGGGCCACCCAGATGAAACGGACAGTTTTTCCATGGGCTGTCTCCTGCAGAGGAATTTCAGACTTGCCTCTCACCTCACTACCAGACTCTGAGTTGCCGAAGAGTGAGGGCAGTCCTCATAAAACCATGCAAGTTGCTGATCAGACAGCAACCAGAAGAAGGAGCAAGCGGTTACAGCTTTCCCTTGGGCAGGGTTCCTAGCCTCTTTCCAAGACCTATATGTGCATCTGTCCTCTAAATGCTTAACACTAAAAAGAAGTCTTCAGAAACGGCAGCTCTGGCCGTGTCTTCTGAAGGACAGCCAGCTCAGCCCATGCCATACTTGCATTGGGCAATGAGTTGCCAGGACACATGCATCAGATCAGAAACTCCTTCCCGCACGTCATCCCCAGGGGACTCATTTCAGCTTTGGTGCCCATGCTCACCTCTCCGGGTACCTGTTCTGAGCACGTGCACCAGCGACACTTTGACGACGGAGGGAGTTTTGCTGGCCAGCAGGCTTCAAAAGTTGGATTCATTTCACTGGGCTTACCTGGCTAGAAGTTGGGCAAGGGAGCTTAAAAAGGCTTCTCAGGAGTACTCTCTTCAGTTAGAAAAGTAAATGTTTATCTTAGAAGAGGATGAACAGCTGTCTGGATGTGTTTCTATTACTGCATGGACCACTCTTAGAGAAGCACCTGCTTTTTCAACAGATAAAATTGACTGAATCAAACCTCTCTCTTTGCCTTGAGCCACTCAGCCAAAAGGATCTGGCCTTTATACCTCGGGAGTTGGGCAGAAGTCTAAGGATGATATACTTTGCTGTAGGTCTCTAAGATCTTTTGATTTGTAAAATTATGCATTAGTTAAGGTCACTGTGTTTGCAATCCTGGAAAGCTCTTTAATTTAACCTTGTTAAAAGAGATCTGCAGTGTGAATAGTGACATTTAATTAAAGACCTCATCTTTAACATCTGTCAAACTGGAAAGACAAGACACAGCCGTAACTGGAAAGATGTGCTGAAGTGGGTGATTGCCTTTGTTCATGGGTCTTCAGACTGCCATAAAAGAAGGTGAATTCTTATTAGTGTCATAGCAGTTTCCGGAGTCCTTGAACAGAGTGAGAATCTGGCATAAACTTGCAGAACTCAACCTTTGGGCACATGTACACATAGGCATGTGGTGGGGGGAGGGAGGCAGATGAAGGGACCGAGAAGAAAATGGTGAATATGACTTGGTCACGGCGAAAGTCAGTAGCAGAACTCTCCCAACCCCTAATATGAGACTTCATTACTTTGCTGGAGGGTTATAAAGCCACTTTGCCCCCACAGCATTCCTAGAGAGAGTTACTGTATTAGATAAATGACCTTATGTTGAGACAAAGGAAAAAGGCAAGTTTCAGTCAATCAAAAGGTTCCCTATGATGGACACTGTGATCTCCAGTTAAAGGAACAGTCACACAGGAAACATTTTTCACTAACCCATCTGCAGCCATAAGAATCTTAGCAGAAGGTATTCACCTCTACAACTGATAAGTGTCATTGCATGATACACTGTGAATTATTAAGCCTTGAATATTTTGTTGTAATATGAGATGAAACCTGAGGAGTGCCCAGATGGCATCCATGCTGTGCAGTCTGTATCTCCTGTGCCTGCCCAGTCCAGTCTTACTTCCTTCTCTTTATAACATTGTTCATTTCACCTAATATTTTAATCTCCTTTTATCTCTTTGATTAATGAAGAATGTGCGTGCTCTGTGTTAAGGGAAAAAAGCCAAGAGCTTGATTCCAAGTCTATTTCAAATTGTAGAATATCACTGAAGCAAAAGGCATGATGAGAGAAAAAGGAAAAATGGTAAAAATGGATAAGGAGAAGAATTAATATTTTGAGACCTCATTCTTTTGTCTTAGAAGAAGTACATTTGCACAAGCGCAATGAATAATCCCCAAGAGGGACTTTGAAACTGGTACTTAATGTGTGTTGTCAGAGGCATTACAGGTAACAGAAATGATGTTTTAACAAGTTTGACCCCATTTCCTCTCCTTTTTAAATCCCATTTTCACTGACAGGCACATAGCAGTGCCCATCAGTAATGCTGGTAGTGCGCCAATTATTATTTTTTCCTCTCCAGGTATGAATCTGAGCCCACACCATAAACAGAGTCTGGAGCAAGCTGTTTGGTACGTGGCCACATCCTTGGCTTTCTCGGCATGGGAGCCAGGAGGAAAGTGACCTCGCTGCTGGCAGCTCAGAGGAGCTCCCTGGGTTTGGCTGCCTTGCGAGGAGGCGGGTTGCTTCCAGCTGGTCCAGAGCAGCGGGTAATTTCTCTGTTGGCTTTGTAGATTGAGCTCGAGTGTGACAGTCAAGTTAGTGGAGATACACCAGCAGACGTACTGCTGTGGCTAGTGAGTTTGTCAGAGAAACATAGGCCCTTCTCAGTCTTCCTAGAAACTGCAAGCTTCCAGCTAGAACTGCAGACAAAAATATAAAATGAGGTATCAAGCACACCTAGTCTACCCCAAAGCAGCCAGTCTTATGAGCTGTTTTTATTCAGCCACAGTTATGCTTTGTCCTTGCTCAAAAAAACCTTCAAAGCCTTCTTTTTCCTTCCTTTGGCCTTTTTCCAAGGCCAAAAAATTGCCTTCCAAAATTTCCAGCACCAGCTTTCTTTTTCAAGAGATACAAAGCAATTTTAAGTAGCATTTAGATGATACATCCTTTCAGAAAGGTCATTCAAGTGCAATTCCTGTTTTAAAATCAAAATAGTTACCAACACACACACACGCACACACACACACTGCTTACTGGCTATAAGTATGTGGTTTGTGCGTATCTACAAATGGTAATATCCTGGCAAATTGTATGGCTAGCTGAAATAATATCAGGATTGAATTTAGAATCTGGAGCAAACTAGCAAATTGTCTCTTTGTTATTCGTTCCAGGCCACCTAGCATACAGTAATCACATAAATTGAAAGGGAGAGATTTCCACTAACTGGAGTACAATTCTACCTATGAAGAAAAATCACAATATTTTAAATTATCTGACCATTAAATTAAGGGATATAAATCAAGCAGTCTTGAAAGTAACATTTCAGGTAAATGTTGAATTGCTCCAGTACAACCTTTTGAAGTATCAGGTTTAATAATTTATGCCTATACATTCTGAACACAACATTCAGACAACTTCTGAATCACCGGCTTCAGTGGAGTCAGGATCTGAAAGACCTTGAGTAGCCTTGCCAATAAGGGATTAGTTCTGCGTGGTTGTCAGGCAGACACAAAGTAAATGAGTGATCACACACAAAAAGATCAAGACTCTATAAAACCCCAAGATAGCCAAAGGGAGGTGGAGAAGTCGAGAAACAAAGCAAGGTCAACATTGTGGAAGTGATCCAATGAGTTAAATTTCACTGGGAAGGAATATATATTCACTTTAGGTGTTTCGTCCTTACTTTGATGGAGTCTCGTTCAGTCACAAGAGCTTCGTTAGACAGAGCTTTCCTGTGGGTGTTATGTTGGCACCTATTTCTCTAGCAGTAGTGTCCTGGCNTGGGGTTAAACCACGACATGCCCTGGGGTGTTTTCTTCCCCATCCTACTTTGGGCCAAGTCCACAAGGAAAGTGAACCTGCAGTTATACAAGGCTAAGTTAAGCCATGAAGATTCCTATCTAAAATGTTGGAACATTCTAGTTTGGGGAAAAAGAAAGATTTTAAAAGTCGTCTAGCATTTTCATTACTGCAGATCACTTGGATTGGGATGAGCTTCCCTCTAGAAAAATGGAGCAATTTATTGGATGATGAGGAAGTCCAGTGAATTTCAGCTCTTGATAAATGGCTCAGTTGTTACAGAAGTCTGTGGTCGCAGCAAAACTTAGAGATCCCAGCCAAGATCAAGATATCACCTACCTAGAAGCTGTTCAAAGATGGACCAGTTGAATCTCTGGGGACATAAAATCAAGCTCCTTCACTTGACTGGGTCACTTTCTTAGATTTATGCCCAATTAAAAGAACCTGAGCCTTATCCAGAAAGCATCTTAACCAAGTATCAGGTAAGCCTGAAGTGGTCAGGCAGTTGGACTAGACGATCGTTCAATTGACCCTTCCAACTGAAAATATTCTCTTCTATTTTATTCTGTATATCTTTTAAAACATAGTTACCTGTTGAATGAGAGGCTTTCTAAACATTTTTTCATAGCTTATTTTGATTTGGTTTCATTTTACATTGG
>VZTQ01016086.1:7809-69520 GCA_013400755.1 Pelecanoides urinatrix | reverse complement strand
CTTAGTTGCTGTCTGGGGTTAAACCACGACATGCCCTGGGGTGTTTTCTTCCCCATCCTACTTTGGGCCAAGTCCACAAGGAAAGTGAACCTGCAGTTATACAAGGCTAAGTTAAGCCATGAAGATTCCTATCTAAAATGTTGGAACATTCTAGTTTGGGGAAAAAGAAAGATTTTAAAAGTCGTCTAGCATTTTCATTACTGCAGATCACTTGGATTGGGATGAGCTTCCCTCTAGAAAAATGGAGCAATTTATTGGATGATGAGGAAGTCCAGTGAATTTCAGCTCTTGATAAATGGCTCAGTTGTTACAGAAGTCTGTGGTCGCAGCAAAACTTAGAGATCCCAGCCAAGATCAAGATATCACCTACCTAGAAGCTGTTCAAAGATGGACCAGTTGAATCTCTGGGGACATAAAATCAAGCTCCTTCACTTGACTGGGTCACTTTCTTAGATTTATGCCCAATTAAAAGAACCTGAGCCTTATCCAGAAAGCATCTTAACCAAGTATCAGGTAAGCCTGAAGTGGTCAGGCAGTTGGACTAGACGATCGTTCAATTGACCCTTCCAACTGAAAATATTCTCTTCTATTTTATTCTGTATATCTTTTAAAACATAGTTACCTGTTGAATGAGAGGCTTTCTAAACATTTTTTCATAGCTTATTTTGATTTGGTTTCATTTTACATTGGGAAATGTGTCTGTACTTACTTAAACAGGAGTCTTATAGCAGAAAATAAAGGTTTGCGGGGGCAGGGGAGGAGGGCAGGGGTATCCCTTCTCTGTAGGCTTTCTTTTTTTGAGTAACTTAATCATATCTTGGGTTTGGTTATAATATGCTGGTGTATGCTAGATAGGGAAATGTATGAAATGTTGAACTTGACTGAATATTATTGAATATTACTGAATACTGTGGTGTATTGCTGAATGTAATATAACTTTCCTCTCTATTTCACTTCTATATTCAGTCAGGGTGCTCTTTTAGTCCAGCAATATGAAATGACAGCAGCTCATTATCAACTTGCCCAATGCTTCCATGCTGCAGTCACTCGTCTGACATCTCTGCAGCCAAATGTTAATGTGACATTTGTGGTACCTAATTCCAATCACTATCCAGAACCTCTCTGCACACAAACCACTTATCCTGCTTACAATATCAATTTCCCAGAGAATACACCACTTCCGTAACCATATTCGAAGGAAACATTGAAGGGGTAAGGATAACACCCTTACAGGCTTCCAGCCAGCATTTGGAATGTGTGAGGCCATTTTCCCATGTGTTTATCTAAATAATGCCCCCAAATATTCAGTGAGGTTCCTGACTGCGGCTCTAAGAATGAGCTTTGATGAGTTTCTAAATCAGCATTAAACAGATGGAATTACAGTTATGTCTTACTAATGCATTAGATTGCAATCTCTTCTTAAAGCAAAAAAAATTCCCCATGGTCACCAGGGAACCAGCCATTCCACTTTGCCTGATTTTCCTCATTACATCGCATAATTAATATGATATTTCCTCACCAGCCTTTCAAGTTGAGGTTCCGCCTAAACTGTAATAGTGTCACCTAAATTCATGCACCATCTTTGTGCACAAATATGCAAAGACTATTGGCTCAGTTCAACAGCATTCCAAAACTGGTAGAGTCTATAAGCGTATCTACACTTACTTTTTCCTACTCGTATATCAAAAAAGGGAGATACGTTTTTCCAAACTTCAGATTTCATCTTTTTCTATTGCTTCTTTATCCCATTGAAAATGAATGAGGGGATGGCATCAAATATGTTTACTAGTAAAGCATGACATTATTTTCCATAAGTGTGTTTTGACTCAGTTAAAGCACATTGAAAACATTCAGTACAGTGAGGTTACAGAAACCAGCCCAGGACGGACCTTTCACCATAGTTATTGTGGTTTTCCCCATGAATCCATGAAAACTTCACAGCAGGTAAAGACCTGGATTCCATGGTCTGCGAAGAACGTGTGCTGGAGAGGCAGAAACACACTGCATTTGAGATACCCCAACTGCTGGTGGATACAGGCGAAAGTGGGTATTTTGATTTGGGGGCAGGATGAGAGTCAGCGATTGTCAGTTAGAGGAACTAAGTTCAGGAAAAATCTTCAATGACAGCATCTTCAAAGGCAGGAGCAAGTCTAATTAGCATGGCACAATATGAGACACAAAAGATTAGCCTACCTAAGGCAGAAAATCTCTTTCTGAACATACAAACTACTTTCTGCATCGCCAAACTGTCTGCCTCTGATAATCATCATCACAGCTTTGCAGCGCTGTAGCTAAGAACAAATGTTGATAACCGCTGAAACTTAAGATGTCATTCTCCTGTGTTGGTCACCTGCATTTTATCTGTGAAATAAACAGGGGTCTTTTATTCTTTCAATGTGTTTTGCCATTAAACAAATAAACAAAACTCTGCCCGTACCTGTCAGTATCAAAACTGAAACAAATTTTAAAAGATAGTGTTGTAAGGTTTTAATTAATTTTATCATAAGTTTGCATGAAATATGTACAATGTTATATGATATGCTAAATATATGCATATGTTTTTTCAATTTAATGTAAAAAAATGCTTATGCAATAATTCAAAACTATTGAAGGAAGTGGTGTGATTTTTTTTCCCATTTTAAAACTGTCACTCCAGGTGACATGTTTCTGCAGAGTATTTTTTATTAATTTCAGCTAATCTATATTTTTTAATAGGAAGTGCTCCATCAAAACCAAATTACAGATTCTATTAAATATATCTGTCCCCTCAGAAGAGTGCACAGAAACAAAAAAATTATTACATTGGTAAACTATTTCAATGCTTCCTTATTTACACGTCTTGCAGTGTTTTTTCAGCCTGATGGGAGATAATAAGCAATATATTGCTTACCACACTGTGAAATTTCGTTCACTAATAATACAGGGTGTGTTTTGAGGCCTCAAGTACATGATCAGTTAAATTCTTCTTCATTGACTTTAGTGAGATGAAGGCTTCCACCATGATTATTTATCTATTTATATCACTTTTCCTCCAAGCAATAATCAGTAATCAGAAGTTCATTAAGGACTGTTTACTTTAATGAGTGTTTAAGGACAAATAAGAAGCTTTACTCGTCTATTCTGGTTTAAATAGTGAGTAATGGAGTGATTTATTCCCAGAAGTTAAGCAGCTAACACAGTTCTAAGAGTATCTCTCGTTTATACTGCTAACGCACTTTAGTTTCAGCCTATTTCTCGTACCTGCGACCACCTTCGGTCAAATACGGGCTAACCCAAAGCCTCTTCAAATGACTAGAAAGGCATTTATCTAGGCCTTTCTCTTACTGGGGAAATAGCATCACCGGGGACTGGTGCCTTTTCTGCAGTATGCTGCTAGAACCATGTTCAGCACATGTACTTTATCATGGGAAATGATTTAAGGTGACTCTAGTCCTGGTTGTGTATATTTTAGTGGGTGTTGTAAATGACTTGTAGAATGGTGTTCATATCATTCATGAAATGGTTGTAAATAGGCAAAGAGCTGCACACCAGACATGGTTCACCTGGGTCCAGGGAGAAGTAATGGGAGATAATGAATCATTAAGCAAGAGCTGAGGTCCACAGCTCCGCAAATACTGCAAGCCAGGCAGTTTTGAAGGATAAATGTTTAGATATGAATTAATGTTAACAATATTGCCCTGGACGTATTGTTTGCATTCTTCACAGTTTATTAACTAACCTACTTTTACTGTGATAATTTAGATTTTTATTAAAAAAAAAAAAAAAAAAGAAGGGGGGCAGTCTAATCCCTCATGACTAAAACTATATTCTTGGCTTCATGAGAAAGAGACAGTCATCTAGCTGTAATGGTTGATGGCATTTCTTTGATATAGATTGTTTGAGCTGCAGACTGTGCATTCATTCAAGGACTTGTCATTTTGAACACACTTTTAACACTAATCCTTATTTGCATAAAGAGGTGAATTTAACTCAGATAGATGGCTGAAGTGTGGAATACAAATGCTTCCACAAATCGATTTTCTTTATTAGACTGTTTGCGTTTCAACAGCTCAAAGGTAACTGCAGGGGATGCCAACTCAGCAAAATTCTGGCACAGACAAATAGAAAATGGAGGATGGGAGAGGGAAGGATTGCATGACTACTCTAAGTGATATATGGGTAGCACTTTTCAAAAGTGATTGAGTTAAGCTCCTAAATCACTGATTTTCAGGAAGCTGGAAGCTTCTTAAGGAGTGGTGTCTTCTTGCGTTTTAAATGCTGGTGATGTCTCCCTGTTCACTCTTGTTATATGATATAGGGCAGAAAAACACCTGAGGTTTCTTCCTAAACCCTAAACTCTCTTTATTTTGCAGAAGTATAAGAGCAATTGTAATTTCGACCTGGGAGACAAGTAGCCAGAGAATCATTAAGAAGGTGCATCATTCAGGTGGCAAAAGACCAGGCACTTACAGCAGATCGTGAACTGGGCGGCTGAGTCAGCAGCATCACTCCAGCACATTTTAACAGGAAGATAAGAACCTATCTGTCTGGAGGCCTCAGCTGAGAGAGCTTGTCCCTTACAGGCAAAGTATTTCAGGGAAGATGTGGAACAACTTCAGAGAGTCCATGACCATGCTTGGCGGAAAGAAGGGAAGAGTAAGGATTGTTTAGTCGACAAAACAATAGCCTGGGGGAGACATGAAAACATTCAAATATTTAAAAGATTGCTAAAAAGAGGAACGAAATACATTGTTCCTGGCGATAAGTTTATAGTGCCAAGGGAGGTTTCAGGTAGTTGGACTTGAATGGCGGGGCGTTTAAAACGGAGTAGACTGTGGACAGAGCGGGATCTGCAAGTGCTGAGGGTTCAAAAGGAAAGATCAGGCAAACACCCGTGCTTTTTCCTTCACTACGCTACTGAACAGCCTCTCAGTGCTGTGTTTTCTGCTTACCCATAGATGACACAAACATTACCGTTTTGTGAAATGCAAAGAATTGTTTAATCGGCTAGGAAATAGCGGAATACTAGCTGAATCTGCTGGTGCTATTTTTGTGCCTTGTATTCTGCCCTTCCTTCTTTCCTGTTGTCACTTTTGCACCAGGGACAGGACGAGGAAGGACTTGACCCCAAAAGCAGAACTGCTGACTGTCAGCTTCGCTCTGCATCCCCACGTTTGTGCGGAGGGTCTGTATGGGCTCGGGCAAGGGCAGGGAGGTGGAAGAACCCTACCACACTTCAGTGTGGAAGGAGACAAGTGGAAATGGCCATCAAAGGGCCCTCACTGACCAAGCCCAGCAGGGCTTCAGGACTGCTTTGCTCCTTTGGGAACAGGCAATCAGAAGGGATCATGCTGAAAGGGTCAAGTACAGAATAAGGTGGTAACTTGCAGACCACATGATGTGCTAAAGCTCTGATTTCTCATTCAGATCAGCTCTGTTGTCATGAGAATAGGAGGAGGCAGAATACAATTGCTGCCATGAAATGGCCTAAATTCATAAAGACAGAAAGAATGGCAGAACTTTCACATCTGCACTTTTATAGCTGAAACATTGCCGTTCTCGGAAGACACGGCAATTTCTCATTCCTTTGTCTGTACCAGACTTCACTCAACTTTCTCCCCCTCCCTGGACAGCCAACAAGAACCAAACTTGAGGAAGGAGAAGAACACAGTGGAAATATTCCTGAATGCTCTCAGGTTTTGGAATAGAAGATTAATTAATATCTACTATTATTATCTTCTGTCTCTTTCCCCCCACGCTGTTGCTGTGAGTAACCTCTTGCAGTTGAAAACGTAATCTCAAGTCCTTGTTATTTTAAAACCAATAAAACCAATGTCTTGTTTGCAAAGAGTCACATAAGGGCACTGCTTTTGCTAAATTGCTGTCTGTGTCTGTGTGTGGAACAGGAAAACTTTGGTTTGGGACAGAGCAGTTCTGGTTTATTCAGAATGACCTCCCAGGTAGTGCACCATGTCGGTGAATATTTTCCATGCAAGGTGGTGGGAGATGCTGTCTGGGAAAGGACGGGAGGATTAGGCACAAATTTCAGTGTGTATATCTCTGAAACAGTACCAGGAAGAAAGTGTCTCTTGGATGTCGTCACAGGATTAGACCTGCCATAGGAATGAACATATACCTAAGAATATTTTGAAGGTGCTTTTATAGTGAATGCCCACTCAGGAAGGGAAGCAAAGCTGAATTTGTCATAAATCTCCCTATGGATTTAAGCAGAGGGAAATCCAAACTCCAGCTGCCCTTTGGACAACAGAGGGAGGTAGGGTGACGAAACCCCAAACAGGAGGAGTGGGTTCTGGGGAAGCTGTAGGAAGCTGTGTTTGGAGGGAGAGAACAATTTTCTGGGTAGGTAGGAGCTGAGCAGGAACCAGTGAACGGAGACGTGTTTCGAGGATGAGAAGTGGAAATTTTGCACTTGGTGGAGGGAATTCATGAGGAGGTGTTTGCAGCCTGAGTACTTTTAGCAGTTTGACTACCACAGATGGCCTGTGGGACAAGAGAGCCTGTGGCACTGCAGAAACTGTCAGTTTACTTCGTTCAGCACATACCACCACACCCTGGGGAGTACTTTACAGGGCTGGTGATGTTTGGACTGGTTGTTGTTGTTGCTATTTTCTCCTTACAAGAATGTTTATCCATATGCTGCTGTAGTTCTTTCCTAAGTGCATTTTATAAACAATTTTCAGACAAAGGGCATTTAACATCAAATTTACATGTGTACAGGTCCTTCATCCCTGCTGTTGTGAAGCTGTGTTGGGTTTTATAAACTGCCTGTGTGAGATTACTACTGCAGTTCATGACAAAAGGTGAGCTCCCAGGTCACAGGAAAACAGCACTCCTAATGCATTCCTCAGTTCTTTCAGGTCAAAGTATATCTTCTGCCCGTCTGCTTCCTGAAAACAAGTCCTACATTTTAAGGGGCAATGAAACTTCCAGCTGATAAACTGCTATTTTTGCATACTTGTTACAGAGCTGTCTAGAGATATGTGCCAGGAGATCATTCAGGAGCAACCAGCCTGCACATCTGTGAATGATGACTGCTGGAAACCGAAGTTGATAGAAAGCTGTACGAAGTGTGCCCAAAATGGAATCTGTTGTGGCAGTGACTAAAAGAAGTGCTCAGCTGCAGACATACCAGACCTAAGCAGTTAATGAATTAACTCTGCAATCTACAGCTTGGCAGATAACAAAGATGATAGTACAAAGAGCACAGTTCATACGCTTAGGAAGCACAGTATTTGTTGGCATTGTCCCCTCCAGGAAGCAAAGGGTACATCTCAACTGGCACTATTGAGCACCCGCTTCTCCAGAAGAGGTCAACAGAGGAATGGCCATAAGACTTCAATCAGACAAAATCAGTTTGCATTATGGGGGAAATATTTTTCATTCTTGATGAAAAGTCTGGCATGAACTGCTCTGACTCAGGGACCAGAACTGGGAAATCGTTTTTCCTTCCTAGAACCTGATTTTTCACTGGAGGTCTCAGAAATCCCTGAGACAGAAGGAGCTTTGCTTCAGTCGGTGACTGAACTCCATCATGAGCCGTCATTAATATGACCATGTCAGAATCCTCCAAAAACACCTCCTGAAGGTCTTGTTCCCTCAAGTGCCACTGGAATTCAATGAGGTCTTGCATTGCTTTCCAGAGGAACAGAAGGTGGCGTCAAATGTATCGCAAGAGTAGCACAAAGATGAACGTGAGGAACGGAGCAGGAAAATAAGAGGCAAGATGTATGAAGGAAGGAAACTAGAGTGAAAGAAAAGGGAAGAACAATTCATAAGGGAAGACATTAATAAAGTAGTCTAGGATCCATAACATTTGAATGGTTCCTTGAAGAGCTATAATTTTGGTGTTTCATGCTTACATTTTCTTCTAGAAGAGAGATTTCTGGTTCAACTAAACCACTGCCAGAAGGTCATCCTTTTGTCTTTTATGCAGGCAGCTGTACCCCACTATTCCAGGCTATTATCTAGCTTACTCTGTCTTTCCGTAATAAGAAAGAGCAAACCAATCTAATTGTGGTTTGGAGATGGCTGAGAGGTACACACTTGTACTGAAGAAAAAAAAGAAAAATTATTTTCTGATTTTTTTCAAAAAGTAAAAAAACAACCAAACAAAACCTTTACTGCTATAGTTTTCCTATTATATGTTTGATAATGCTAAAATAAAAGTTTTCTAGAGAGGGATAACTTTCTTACTTTTTTCCTGAGTGGACCCGGTGTCTTTCATACTCCATATATTCTCAGTGGGGCAACTTTCTTTTAAGCTCACACACAACATATAAAACACCCTTGTTCTTACTGAGCTGAGGCAATGTCTTGGTTATGTTCATGGACAAACCTACCTCAGCATATCCTCTTTTTTCTTGAGGAGCAGGTTGTTGCTGAATTACCATCTGAAAAATGTACTATCCATGAACAAACCAGCTCTAACATTTACATCCCTTGGAAAGGTTAACTGTAGAGGACTTAGCAGGGACAGGAGAATTCAAGGAAGGCACTTCCTCACCTGAGCTCTGTGTTATCACTGTGCAAGAGCTGTTCCCAGCAGAGCCCTACTCAGGGGGATGCAAGCGGAGTAAATCCCCTCTTCGATCCCTAGATCTCAAGCTTATTCATGAAATTGGTGCCACTATCTCAGTGGAAGCAAATTACTTTTTAAAGTCAGGTTATTAAGTTCCAGGTTCTTCATCTGCAGAAATTGAGAATCTGGCTTTCTAAACTACTCTCAGTTATGGCCAGTGGAGGCAATGCTTCCTAACGCCCATTCTGCATCATTGCACAGTAAATACCAAATTCTGCAAGGTATTTAGGAATGTGAATGTCTTTAAGATGAATGGAGTAGCGCACTCCCTGGAACTAGTTCTCGTTTAATTGTGGAATATTGTGGTTAATAAGAACGCTGAGAAACTAGGTCTAATTCTCTTATGAATTCACTGTTTTCCTGTAAATACAAAGATTTCAGGGAGGGTAATTACTTGTCAGGGAACAATGGGCCTGTGACTAAAGTGACTATTCCATTATTGCAGAGCTTGGTAAAGGAGAACTGAAGATCATATGGACCGAAAAGGTGAAAAACAACTCAACTGATTTGTGGGAAGCATGACTTTGTGAGCAACAGGAAATGATAGGCTCAGGATGGGAGACTTCATCATGTTGAACTATGGATATGTGAAATGACTCTTAGAAGTAACCTGAATACGAACAGAAAAAGGACCCTATGCAGAATTGGGTTTTTCTTTAGGGTGAGTATTTGCTGTGGATATTGGATTTAAACCCCATCGTAACTGAAAAGATAAAAATTAAAATATCCACCTACAGTGTTGAGAATATTACAGTGCGATTCAATTCAGAAATTGCAGGAAGCTATGGAGAACATCTGTTGTCAGACAGGACTGTCAGGCAGGACTATCAAGTGTCTGAAGAATAGACAAAATTATTAGATTGAGGGCAGAACTCATGCAAAGTCAAAATCAACTTTAGCTCCTTTGACTGCAGAACAGTTGTTCAAGTTTTAATGTTCTTCCAACAACAGAATCTATTCGAAATACATTGGTGAGCTGTCTGTCGGTAGGGAGAAAGACAGTTTCACTAAGAGTTTTCAGTTTTGGAAGATTTTGGCTTTCCTGTCACAGCATTAAAGGGAGACTTGAAATAAAAGGCATTTTTATTGTCTGCTCAAGGCATTCCCTATTACAGGACCAGAGCATCACTGGTTCTGGCACAAAATTCAAATGACAAAGCAGTGGTCAAAGTCATCACTCAGGTGAACAAAACCAGATTAAGCACAAGTCCTCGGTCTTAATGTTTCTATGAGTAAAGGTTTGTGAACTAGTTGTGTATTGCTACCGGGTAAAATAAAGCTTGGTTTTGACAGCCGTAAAAAACACAGAACATGAACAATGGAGCGTTAAAATGTGCAAATATTTATCAGTAGTTCCTCAATGACTTGTAATGGTTTTTGCATGCGAGAGCTTTGAAATAATGAGATTTCCTTGGTTGATTTCACATGTTATTGGCCCAATGTGCAATTGAGTATTAGTTTCTATACAAATGTGTGCCACTCAATGCTTCATTGAAGGTGTTGGCAGGAATTTATCTCGAAGAGTTCACCTGTGTGTGCTTACTTGTGCCAGCTTGAACCTGTTTATTCTAAAAATTTGTAAAGTAAGGGGCAAAAAGGAGCGGAATTCCTCTGAAGATTTATACAATGGCCAGAGGCAATTTAAATATTCCTTAACCAAAGGAATATAAGGAACTCTTATTAAATAAGCAGTGTTTGAATTGCTGCAATAATTGAAGGTAGAGGTGCCCAATTACACATGGAGGCAAGCAGGCACTGGGATATACACAATACAATAATTTTCTATTTTAGAAAATGTTTGTTTACTGCCTATCTGTAAAGCAGAAGGAAACAGAAATATTAGCAGGGCCAGCCTCTCAGCAGGTGCTAATCCCTCAGAAGAGCAATTCTGGTTTAGACCAGTCGAAATTCTTCTTGATTGCAAGTCAGCACATCAAAATTCACACCATGGAAGGCTCTTCTGTCAGAGTGCATGGGGTTTGCAATACGCATGATGTGAGGAAAAGCAGTTGTCTCATGCTGACAATATCAAACCAGCGATAAAAGAAGATTCTCTGGACTTACAATGGAGAAATAATAGGTAAGTATGTTTATATTTATTATAAATAATACGTAATTCCATTATGTTATAAATTAGATAAATAAATAAATAAATGGTTCACACAGCCTTCCTATTTCAGTATTTCTATGGACTATTTTCTACCGAAATGATCAAATGAAAATTATATTGCATACATTGCAAAATAATGTACTTAGGTATACGTACATAGAGTAGGTAGAGTTTTATTAAGAACTGCATAAGAAATGCAATAATTTTACATGGATTTTAAGAATTCAATGTGCATTAAGATACAAACTTAGTGTGATAAAATTATTAGTTTATGATTATACTTGTAATTATGCATAACATAGCCTATAGTAATGGTATGGACAATTATTTGTTGTTAATTATTATGTAGTCCTTTTTTAATATACACAGTTATTTTAAGCAACATATTTTTGCACTATACCCTTTGTAAAGTTGTCAGTTCTGTTCATAAAATGTGTAGGACTCAGAGTGTGCAAGACATCTGAGCTCTGGGTGTCTTTCGCCACACACCCTGGTCAGGGAATCTGTTTAGCTGAGGAGTCTTAAGAAAGCTTGAAGAACTTTCTTCTCAATCCCGGAGGACCTACCATGACTCCAGCTGTTGGCAAAGGTGACCAAACCGCAGCCTCCTCTTTCAGAAGAGGGAGTAAGTGACGAGCTTCAGTGGCGGAGATTACTGACCAGTGTTTCACAGGGACAACGTTTGCTCTCGTGTTTCACTTTGGCGTAACATGCAGCGTGATTCCTGTGGAACTTGTGGAAGTTCCCCTGCTTTTCTTCCAAAATCTCTTTTTCTTCCCAGAGCGAAACTGAGGAGATCAGGTTCAGCCGCAGAGACATCTCTGCGCTTTCGCGCGGTGGGGATGTGGCAGTTCAGGAAGCGAGCACCTTTCCCTCCAGCCTTTTGGGGAGGAGGGGGAGCAAGGCAGGCAGAAGAAAGTCAAACACCAGCAGAGCCTGGGCACTGCCCACAGCACATGTCCATTTTGTGTCTGACAGGTCTCGTGCCGCTCTGAGGGAGACGCTGAGGGCTGGCCTCCTCAGCCCTTCTGGGACAGAAGTCCTTCAGGGCTGCTCCCGGAGCTCATCACACACCTCTGCTTATCACTAACTGCTTGATTAGGCTGATAATTATGATGCTTCCCCAGGGAGAGGCACACTGAGATTGGAATTTAATCAAAATGCCTTGGTCCACTGCTGGGGTAGAAGGGGGGGAATAGCAGGAGCAGTTGCAGCGTTCACCTGACTGCAGGAAACCACATGTGACCTTGGCTGTTTATCATCTCAGCCTCCGTGGTTTTCTGAGCATACGGAAGCTGTTTTCCCCCTCTGTCTTGTGAAATGGGTGAAATGTTCGAGTACAGAGAACACACCCAAGTGTGAAGAGCCAAAGTGAGACTTTGCTGGCTCCATTGAATGGAGACATAAAGACAGTTTTTGAGAAAAAGTATTTCAAACTTTGACTTTTTTTTTTCTTCTTTTCCTTTAAGGTAATCTCTGATTCTTCCCACTGTGATGTAATATAATTTGCTAATACATCTTTTTACAGTCAGATTTGAAATATAACATGTAAGATTAATGTAATAGGTCACCACTCTATGCAACTGTTTTTCCGGTTTCTGTTATTCAGCGAGTGGACAGCAGGGATTTATGTTCAGGTTCCAGAGCTGATCCACCACCTGCAATGCAATTTGACAAGTCTGCTGGAATGCCTCTAAAATACAACATACTAACTTTAAAACAAAAAAAACCAAACAAACAAACAACTTTTCCCCTTTCAAAGTGAGAAAAAAGATACTTTTTAAAATCACAGAGTTATAAAATCAAGTGTGTGGGAAGGGCCATTAGGAGACCTCCAGTCCAGTCTGCTGCTCAGAGTAGCGCCAACCGGATCAAGTTGCCCAGAGCTGCCTCCAGTTGAGGTTGAACGTCCCCAAGGATGGAGATACCATGGCCTCTCTCCAACCTTCTGTTCCCATCTTTGACTTCCCCCATTCTAATTTTTTTTTTCTCTGAAGTTGGAATTTCCCACCTGTTCCTGTGGCCTCTCTTCCTCCCATTGTGCACCTCTGAGATGGGTCCCGCTCCATTTTCTCTACACCCTGCCAACAGGTGATTACAGACAGCAATAAGATCTCCCCAGAAGCTGTCTCTGCTCCGGCTGAACCGGCCTCAGCCCTGCAGCCCCTCCTCACAGGGCAAGTGCTCCAGCCCCTCCATCTCAGTGGCCTCCCCCAAACCCCTCAGGTTTGTCAACATCTTTCCTGTACGGGGAGGCCCAAAGTGGGATGCAGTGGCCAGATCCAGCCTCACAAGCAGAGGGGAATAATCGCATCCATCCGCCAGCCAGCTGTGCCTTCCCAGGGCAGGACTTTGACCTGCGCGGGTCTCCGTCAGCCCTTTCCTCCATCACCAGGTCCCTCTGGACGGCACCTTGCCCTCAGGTGTACAGACTGGTGCTCACGGTGGGTACTTGTGTTCAGAAGATCAGAGGAGGAAATATTGCGAGGGCTGAACCACAGAAAATAGTAGATCTGTTGTGGTTTATCCAATACCAAAAGAACTGTCTTTAATCTTGTTCTCAGACAAAGATGCCTGACTACAGGTTTTTTGCTTTGCTTTTCATTGGTGAATAGCTTTTTTCCCCGGAGGTAGATGGATTAACCATAGTATAGTAAATCTTCTATGAATAAGAAAACAGTGCACTTGAAGCCAAATAGACTGATGTCCAATTAACGTAACCTATAAAATTAGTGCAAGCCTAAAAACGAATATAGTGAAGTGTTCCTCTTTGAGGATATTCATTACAAAATAAAAGACGGCATATTTCACGAGTCCTCTGATTCATTTTTTAAAAAATAAGTAAGACTGTAATATTCGTTGTAATTCCATCTGAATTTATCCAGAGAAAATAAAATCAATAACTCAACACAACTAAATGTCTGTCTCTAATGCTATGCTGCATACATTAAGTTATTGTCGTTGCCTACCTGAGTAGTATTTAAGGAGTGTCCTCTCAATTAAAATTTATTCAGAGAAACAGAGGAGAAAGTGCCAGGATTTGTTTTGCAGGTGTTGATGACACATTGTTCCTGGAACCGATTCCACTCCTTCTGAAAGAAAGGGCAAAATTCCCCTTGATTTTTAGGAGAATGGAGACATTTTTAGAAACCTCTCTAAGCTTTCTGAAAAACAGAAAAGAAGGATTTAATTTATGAATTTACGTATTATACTGTAGTGGTTTGGTTTTAAGGGAAAACCTGAAACACACTGACAATCTTTTTTTTTTTTTTAAATTGGTCTAGCCCAATAAGAAGGCAGCAGAATATAGGGAACAGCTTTGCTAAGACAAGTACCGGTGATTCGATGCCTAATGTCAACATTTTGAAATGCAGATTGCAAGCTTGGACTGGTTGTAGAGAAAAGCCTTAAAATTCTTATTGGATCAACAAAATATTTTGCAGCGTGTGGTGAAAGAGCAAAAACTGTCTACTTTACTAAAAGAAAGATGAATAGGTAAACTATGTTGTAAATAAGCCTTTGAAGGCAGAATTTTCATGTCATTAATGAACTCTGACCTTAAAGAGAACCCCAGTAAAAGCCTGCCTCTAGGAATAAAGCCAAATGCATCAAAATGAAAACAAGGATTTTCAGAGGTCTAGGCAAATGATTGCAGGGGAATCGTATTAAGGAATCAGTGACTTTTCAGTGCCATGTTTCAAATACATGGATGAATGAAAATAAATACATCTGGGTGGTCTTGGCGGTCCAAGAGCTTCCCAAATAAAGCAGACCAGTACTTTTTTACTAAAAGTTGTCTTCTTGCAGTCTTTCATTCTCATCACCACCATTTTATTATAGACTCACCACTGTGATGTCTATAATCACTGTCATAACCGTGAGAAGCGTAAGAATTTTAAAGTTTTTAAGCCCAGCCTGCTGGCCTTGAGGAAGCAGAGGCGATAGATATTTCCCACCTGGAGAGCTGCATTCTGTCAGGAAAAATAGGAATTAGCAAATTGCTGCCTTGCATTCAGCTTTGTAGCTTTTGTGTTTGGGTTAAAATGCTTCAACTAGTGTTTAGAGTTTATCTTCACCTCTGAAAAGTGGTAGGGACCACCCAACTGCTGTGATCCAGCAAATGCTGGAGAGTAATTTTCTGTGATGCTTGAAGCCCTGCCATGCCACATTTAAACATCATCAAAAACTGAAACTCTGGGGTTTATTGTTTTGTTTGTTTGCTTTTTTGTTTGTTTGAAAATAGAAGCAGGTAGACTACAAAAATGTAAAAGATTCTTTTAACTCTTACCATTTAATATATGGGGGGGGGGTGTGTGTGTATATCATTAAAAGATACAGCTGTAGATAAATCAGACACCTGTGACCCCTATGAGTTAAAGTGCACTAATGAAGATGTAAATAATATCACCTTGTCTTGAACCAAACACAGACATACTAAAATAGTATAACCACAAGAATATGTAAGTATTTTGTAGCCAGACACAACGTATAAACACTTTAAATGAATATGAGAAATGTAAGTACCAAAGGGGCAAACAATGACATTGTAGTTGCACTTGGAAACCATCCACGTGGCAAAGGAGTTTCCCAACAACGGACAAGATAAACACGGGAACAGAAAACAGACAAGGCGTGCTGATGAACACAGAGGAAAGATTCACCACAAACCCCAGAACAAGATAAAGAACATTGGCAGCTGATGTGATCCTCTCTGGCAGATAAGGGGCAAATGGTACAGAAAGACCAAATATAAGCAAGGGGGGATAGGGTAGAAAGAAGTTTCCCACTTCTGTCCCCGCTTCTCTTGTCAAGGGTCTCCCAAGCCTGACCACCTTAGCCCTAGCAACTTTGACCTCAGCAAGGTGATGTTTCATCAAACCACCAGAGCCATCAACACTAACTGAGTGCCATCGGCTCCCTGGTGTTGCACACCCACAGCTAATTTAGGATAAGTCTTGGAAAGTCCACAGTTTGTCACATGGAGCGAGTAGTGGAAATATGCAAACAGAAGCCTTTAGCACAAATGTATTTGCAATGAATGAATTCACTAAAGCTTTGTTTTAAAATTTTAAACTGAACTGACTTGTGAGTGTCTAAACACTCTCATCACAGTGATCTCTAACTCCCTGATATACATATACACATATAAATACACATATATATACATATACATTCAGTTACAACATCATTCTCAGTGCACACAGACACGCACAGAGCTGCAGGACAGCATTGCACTTAAAGACCAGCAAATCCATACCCTTTTCTTGCCAGCTGTTAAACACAAGGTAATGTCTCAAATGGAAAAGCTTACTCTGCGTGTTATTTGGACTCGCAGGTGGACAGAATGTCCTCTTCAGGCACAGACGTAAACACATGAGGCACTTCCATGCTGACTGAGAGCAGCAGAAGGGAAATTACTGCCCTCCAGAAGTAACAGAAGAGTAAACGAAGCTGCCATCTTTTTATGCTCTGTTCCTGGATCTAGGTAGTATTGAGCCATGCTTTACTAATTAAACTATCTAAGGTCATCTGTTTATTGTCATTGATACACAGATAACAAAGTTTGTGATGGTGTAAGCTTCAGTTCCGTGACTGGCACATAGAAGCCACTCAGCTTCCAGAAAGGTTCGAGTGCAATAGAGAGAGTTCGCACCTTCCTGAGGGAGTCAGTGCAGGTACGCTTCACACGACATGATTCAGTCCATAGCTACATAAAGATCTAAACAGGAAAAAAATTTTC
Organism: Pelecanoides urinatrix; assembly: GCA_013400755.1. Taxonomy (NCBI): domain Eukaryota; kingdom Metazoa; phylum Chordata; class Aves; order Procellariiformes; family Procellariidae; genus Pelecanoides; species Pelecanoides urinatrix. The sequence goes on along the minus strand of VZTQ01016086.1, from coordinate 53,092 downwards.
TTTTTCCCCAGCTTGTTTTTCTGTAAGGCAGGTCAATAAACTCAAGGTAGGAGTAAACTGACAATGTCAGGATTTTCATTTGTCTTGGAGACATTTGGATGGGGGAGCTTAGAGCATAATAATTTCCTAACTCTGTTCTCCAAATTTCTAAATTCGGGGATAACATTCCCAGGCAGACAGCGGTCTCTGCACAAGGATCCCTGTCAACACTGGTTTGTGTGATCAGAGCAACTGTTAGTCAGGTGTCCCCATGCGTTTGTGTCTCCTGTGATCAGTGCAGATCTTACAACCCTCAGTCACTCCCTGGGCAAGCTTTCCTTCTCTTCGAAAAAAACCAGACTTATCTGCTTGAAAGAGAATGGAAAATTTTGTACAGAAAGACAACCTCATTGCTATGAAAGCTGTGATTTTCTTGGTACGCCTAAGATGCCTTAGGGTCACGGTAATGTGAACTCTCATTGAGCTAGCTTGAGTTGGTGTTCACATGGTGAAGCAATATCCAACCTACTGGGTCCATGCGAGGTATGTGAGGGACTCTGAAAGCACGGTCAGCCCTGCACAAGGATGGCATGGTTGGTGAGTATTTTTCCTCAATGTGTTGTGAAGAAAGGGTCCTGTCTTCTCCGGACATGCGTGGCAGTTACAGGGAGATATTGGAAGACATGCAGCAGGCAGGTGTAACAAGTATGTGTCTACCTCTTAAAGAGTGAGTTTTGACACAGTCTGCTTGGTCCATTTCTTTCTTCTGTTGCTCCTGGACAAAGAGTCATGAGTTAAATATATTTGCTTGGAAAGTAATTTCCATAATCACCTAAGGATTTGGAGAAGTAAGTTGTGATATATTAAAATGTATGGGATCTGTAAAAAGGTTTTAAAAACATGTCATTGTTTACATTCGGTGTTTATGTCAAACTGAAAATTGTTTCCTGAATCAGGTCCTTGTCTTCCAGCAAAAATTTTGAGAGGGTAAAAATACAAAAAGTGATTTCTTACTTCCCTCCCTCCTACGTGCCAGTGGTGAAGCATATAATGCATTTGCCACTTTCCTGGTGGTACAGGACCTTGTAAATTTTTGTAGTAGTTATGGAGCTTATCAAAACCAGAAAATGAGAAGATGACAAGAAATAAAATGCAATCATTTGTTGTTTTGTGCTAGTAATATAAACTACTATAACTTTCAGGAGACCACATGTTACTTCCTCAGTCACCTCCTTATTTCATATGCAATGATCAATTCCATCTGTTCTGCTTTTTCAAAAAGGTTTTCTAACAGTGGTGATTATTGCAAATCACCCTTTTATATCATTAATCAGTAAATGAAAGCAATTATCTTTAGTAAACCCAACCAACCTTGGAGAATGAAAGCAAATAAAAATTAACAACTCTAGACGTAATTGTCCTCTCTCAGTCCTTCTTTCCTATATATAATTAATGTGGTTGAATATTTAACAATGCTAAGGACGACAAATATTTAACTCCATCCTCAACAAATTACCATTTTCTCCATTCTTTTAGATCTTCTCCTGTCTGAAGGCTTTCAGTTGTCCTGGTGTCAGATGTTAAATCCTGATCACTAACGGTTTTTTATTCACATGCATATTTAATCTATCATATTGCTACATTTTTATCAACGGTTAAATGGGCAATGCTCCATAGCCTCTCAGGATTTTGTGTCCCTGTTTGTATCTCATTTTCCTTGCACCTCTCTGCTATTTTTTTTAATCTGTTTCTGAAAAACAGAAAGGTCTTTCTTCTGTGCTAGTTGCAAGTTCAGTAATTTCTATCCCTGTTTCTAACCTCAGCTCTCTTTTTCTCAGTTTATTTGAATTACTTCAGCAAAATTTTAAAATGTCTAATGGCAGCCATCACCAGGTTGAGAGCTCTTAAAACGCGGGCCCCAATGTCATGAATTTCATGTCTTCATTGGCCTTGACAGTAGGTGAAGACTTGTCCATATAACTCCAAGGGGTAAAGCACGGACGTTGCTTTAAGTCCGCAGGTATTATCATAGCACACTTACTTAACTACCTTTCAACATATAGGATATTGCTCACTCTGTTCTTCCTATATGATTTGGTAACACCTGTTCTTTTGAACCCTTTAAAACATAATTTAGTTGTTATAAATGCATTTGATCAACTGGAAATGTTATAAAAAACCTGAACTTATTACTACCAAATTTGTGATGTTCAATGTCATGACCCCGTTTTCACATCCTCTCCAAACTACAGTTGTTCAGTGCAACACTGAATGGGCAATCTGCAAAAGGAGGATGCCCCATGGAAATATCTCACGTCTCTAAAGAGAAATCCACTGACAACTCAAAGTTTAGTCTTTGAATTCTGTCAGTCACACATAATTGTGGAGGCAGAGGGCTTCCAAACATTCAGTTAAATAACAGTGATTTTTTCAATGTCTTATCTACAGAATGGATGTAAAAAGCTACAGGTAGCAATAGGAGGTTAGTGGGAGTGTGATTCATTCAGCCAGGAAAAAAGGAAAACATTTTTAGTATGTGCAAGGTGAAAGAACACCTTTTCACTGTGATCGTCCACATTCAACAAAAAAGATGAGCATGACCAAAAGCGCTGTGGTGCTCTGATAACAGAGAGCCAGCGGATCTCTGTGGAAGGGAAGTGCATGCTGATGAGCTCTTGGAAGCAGCTTTCCTATCTTGTCGTCATCACCATGTGCTTCTCTTCGGTGCGTCGAAGCCAGCTGCTCTTTATCTAGTAACAGAAAAGGAGAGAGAACCCAGCAGTGTCTTTAATGCGGATGTATTTACACATCATCGGATTCAGATAGAGAAAAATGACAGAACCGTCTATTGCTCTTGTTCTGAGACATCAGGTCAATATTCTGGTTGCCCCAAAAGAGACAATAAGTGTGAATCTTTAATTATGGTCTCTGTCCATTGCTATAGGAGGTATTTACGATCCCTGAAAGAATCAGAAATACTGTAAAAACAGACACAGTTTTTGTCTGTCTTTAAAAGTACTGGAGAAATGAGAATGACCACCTGCCATAAGCATTAATATTTGGAGTCTGGCTGTGTTATTGCCCAGGTGTAGATTTGGATTGGGTTCTGGGAAGGGGAACAGAGGAGAGCCCAGAGCTACCATTACTATCAGTCAATACCTTAAATGCAGGGCAGTGGGGACCTACCAGCCGTATTTTCTGCTATTGTCAGGGAACCGAACTTACTTCAGGCTTCAGTATCTCAGGGCAATGAAACCTCCATTGCATGTTTACTGCATGAAAGACTGATACCAATTTATGTTAAAGCACTGCTTAGTGCAAACCTTTATACTACACACTCTGGGACATTTTCCAAAACATATGCTGGAGAGCACTGAATCCACCTGTGATTTTTTTCCCTCTTCAGCGTTCTTTCCCTAATTTCTAGACCTCCTACTTGAGGTGTGTGAAAATCTTTTTTCCTGTATTTTATTAAACAGAAGAATGGCTAGTAAAAAATATGGTGAGTGGAACCCTTGAGAATTCCTGGCGAATTTTTGCCTGCTTTGGAGATTAATTATACTGCAGAGAGCCAGAAAATTAGGATATCTCTTCTGCAAATTGAATCCTAGTAATGTATCTCTGAACAGCTTTATTTTTAAAAGAGGGATAGTTATAATCATCCCTAGAACACTTTCAACTACATTATTAGCCAGATTTTTCTTCTCAGGAGGAAAAAGCTCCACTCCTAAAATTGCTGTCATGACTTTGTGAGATTCCAGATCACCGTGCCAGCAAATTCGGTAGACAACTGCTCAATTCACAGGGATCTTCATGCCTCACCAGCATTCTTGGTAGCTTAACCACCGTCCCAGGGTTAAGGTGTGTTTCTTCCATCTTTTGCAGATAACCGGAACTTTCCCCCAAAAGGCCTTAGGGAATGTGTGTTCCTGAACTGTTTCAAGGAGTCATGGATGAAAAAGCCTGCACAAGCTGCCAACAGCTTGTTCACACCTGGTTCCACAATTCTTTGTTTGCCCTAAAGAGGTGGAATAATCTGTATTCTTCAGCTGGGAGGGATCTTTCTGCATTTCTAACAGACAATCTGGGCAAGTTGTTAGCCTAATCATAGTCTACCCAGTCCCAGGAGATGCTTGTTCTGTGTTGTACTGTAAACTGCTGTACAGAGTGAGAGTTTAAAAAAACAAACAAACAAACAATTTATTATTAACAAGTTCCAGTGACTAAGGAGCTGCCAATCTTCTGCAACTCAGTCTCCACGCAGATGTTTCCTCCAGAAAATCTTATAGAACATCTTTTTCAAATGCTATTAGACTTACCAACGTCTCTTAAAGGCATATCATAATTAAAGTAGCCTATTTTTTACCCCAGTGGCACTATTGGGATGCCATTACACAAAGCATTACATGAAGAAGGGAAAAGAATGTAATATTTTTAAACTGGAAGTTTTACATACTTAAAAATATTTTCAGCATCTCAAAATATTAGGGGCTGTGCAATTCCTTATATAGGGCTTGTCAAAATAGGTTTTGTTCCTACAGGAAAATTGGGAAAAAAATATCTTGCTGGACATCAGTCAGATACTGCGCGCTGGGATTTCACCTCTAATTCCTTCTGAGAAATCAGTACACCAGCCTCATATTACTATGCAAGTTCATGAATCCTGCACTTCATTAGCATTGTAACTTGCTTGTTTTCCATTAAAATAAGCTGGATGACTGAAAACGTACTGGGAACACATTTGTTGAATTAGACAATGTTATTTCTTTTTTTCTGTTTTTTGGTGGGTTGGTTTGTTGGGTTTAGGTTTGATTTCCCCCTCCCCTCCAGCTGTTACTATGCTTTAAAACCAACATTTTTTGGTGATGAAAGAGCTGAAAATGTTAGAAACATAGAATCATAGAATTATTTAGGTTGGAAAAAACCCTTAAGACCATGAAGTCCAACGGTTAACCCAACACTGCCAAGTCCACCACTAAACCACATCCCTAAGTGCCACGTTTACATGTCCTTTAAGTACCTCCAGGGATGGTGACTCCACCACTTCCCTGGGCAGCCTCTTCCAATGCTTGATAACCCTTTCGGTGAAGAAATTTTTCCTGATGTCCAATCTAAACCTATCTTGGTGCAACTTCTTGTCCTGTCACTTGTTACTTGGGAGAAGAGACCGACACCACCTCGCTACAACCTCCTTTCAGGTAGTTGCAGAGCACGGTAAGGTCTCCCCTGAACCCCTCTTTCCCAGGCTAAACAACTCCAATTCCCTCAGCCGCTCCTCATAAGACTTGTGCTCCAGGCCCTTCACCAGCTTCGTTGCCCTTCTCTGGACGCGCTCCAGCACCTCGATGTCTTTCTTACAGTGAGGGGCACAAAACTCATGTTTAAGTCAGTAACTTTTGGGGGGTTTAATGAGTGCTTCTGATTCTTAGCATTTGATCAAATATGCTGTGCTGGGTTTAATAATATTGTAATATTGGACATTTTTTTCTAGCATCAGTATGTGCCTCTCCATCCTCAGCTTTGACTGAGCTTTAAAACCAACATTTTTTGGTGATGAAAGAGCTGAAAATGTTAGAAACATAGAATCATAGAATTATTTAGGTTGGAAAAAACCCTTAAGACCATGAAGTCCAACGGTTAACCCAACACTGCCAAGTCCACCACTAAACCACATCCCTAAGTGCCACGTTTACATGTCCTTTAAGTACCTCCAGGGATGGTGACTCCACCACTTCCCTGGGCAGCCTCTTCCAATGCTTGATAACCCTTTCGGTGAAGAAATTTTTCCTGATGTCCAATCTAAACCTATCTTGGTGCAACTTCTTGTCCTGTCACTTGTTACTTGGGAGAAGAGACCGACACCACCTCGCTACAACCTCCTTTCAGGTAGTTGCAGAGCACGGTAAGGTCTCCCCTGAACCCCTCTTTCCCAGGCTAAACAACTCCAATTCCCTCAGCCGCTCCTCATAAGACTTGTGCTCCAGGCCCTTCACCAGCTTCGTTGCCCTTCTCTGGACGCGCTCCAGCACCTCGATGTCTTTCTTACAGTGAGGGGCACAAAACTCATGTTTAAGTCAGTAACTTTTGGGGGGTTTAATGAGTGCTTCTGATTCTTAGCATTTGATCAAATATGCTGTGCTGGGTTTAATAATATTGTAATATTGGACATTTTTTTCTAGCATCAGTATGTGCCTCTCCATCCTCAGCTTTGACTGAGGATTCAGATTTTTTTTTTTCCCAGTCAAAAAAATCAATAGTGTGTGATTTGGGTAGTAATTAAACACAACCTGTTTTAAATACAATTCTTTACCAGCCTGGAAATTGAATCATCAAGCAGGAGTTCAATCATTGCCTTCCTCTGGATTCCTGGTTCCTGTCCAGACAGAGTCTCCAGAGCACTAGATTAGTATCAGTGCTGCTCCTCGAGAGAGGAGACTATTGAAATTGCTTGGAAAACCACAAATTATCACTCCATGTGGTGATGCCTGAAGCAGACATGCTTGCTACATTTTTGGGACTATTGGAAAACCTGCCTGAGTTTACCAGGTAGATAAGCTACATATTCAACCGGCATGTCACCACCTACCACACAAAACACAACAACCGTGCTGGATACTACAATGCCCTTCCAGCAGGTGTGTTTAATTAATTGTCCTGTGGCACTTTCCCAAATTGAAAATTTGTCACAGTGACTGCACTCTGGCCAATAAGTTATCAATTTTCAGTTGTTTACCCTCCTCCACCAGGTATGATCTTCTTCGCTTACGCTGGGGTTTTCTTTCAATGTTCCCATCTTTTTTATTCTTGAAGAATTACGAGGTTTCTTCTCATTTTGCAGAGAAAATGACTGCATGAGTTCAGACTCCCTAACTCGTAAGTCTTTACATATATAGCCAAGCTTCTTGAGGGCTTCTTGGAGCTGCTGTCTTTGCTGTCTAGCGAGTATAAAACAGGAGCCTGAACGACCTGCCCTGCCAGACCAAAAGAGACAAATATGCAGCTTGCAGGCCTCGTACCTTAATGGGCTCTTCCTATCTGCTGATCAGAGCATGGCATCTTATTCTCAGTATTTCGGATTAACACAGGCATTGACTGATGTACACAAGCCTTTACCCAAAGCTGGTGCTCCCAAAGGCTTTCTAAAGGTTTTGGTTCGTGTGTGCTTGAATTGCAGTTTTCTTGCTGCTACAGCGGCAGTGCCTGGCACAGATGCAGAATCAGGACCCCGGCATGACTGCAGTGCTGGTTACACTCGTCGAGTGAGTCAGTCACCTCGGTGCAGGCAGTGTAACATTTTCCTCTCCCAGTCAATCTCGATTTAAGGGTCTGTTGTTCTGAAATGCTTCATTACTGTCGAGTTTGCTACAGAGGATCTCATTACATTCTCCCGTGTCTGATACATCTGAAATATAACCTTCTCCTCAGAACACTGATCTTTCATCCTTCTTGCATGTTGTAGCTTGCTTTGTGTATTTATTTAGCATTTAATCAACCAAAATTTAAACCCAACAATCCAGCAGTATCTTTCCACCACGCAGTCCATGTTGGCTGTTACCTTTTGAGACAGTAAAATGCAGCATAAGTGGGTTAACTGAAAGTAACATGTAAACTCTAAAAATAATGTTTTTATAAGATAAGAAGGCAATTCCTCTTCTCTGTTTCCATAACTATATTTTTTGTTGTAATTCCAATCTCAACGAGGCTTCTTTTAACTACGAAGGTTTGTATATGGATAGTGTTGTTTTGCACTCAAGTGTTGGCTTTTTTTCACCTCAATAACACTTCTAAGATTTTCTTTTTTTTCCTTAATCAATCTATAATGAATGCTAGCAGATCAAGAAAACAGAAAGTTAGGGCTTCTTTTCTGGTTTTGTCAGTAGATAATGGCTAGAAGGGACTTACTTGATCTTGCATAATGCCCGTCACAGGATATTACTAATTTGAAGTCAACCTCCTAGCAAAAATGCCATGCTTCTGTTAATTCATAGTATCTTTTTACTTAGGGAAAAAAACCAAACCAAACCAAAACACAACTCTTCAGACAGGAAGCTATCTGGATATATTTAGCTTTCAGTGCTATGATGTTATAGTTTATTTTACATGTATTAAATTTTTCTTGTTTTATGCCTCTAACACTTCATTAAATCTTTTGTTGTGATCATCAACTTAAACTGCTATCTTAGACGTCTTTTCCAACCTCAATGATTCTATGATTCTATGATTCTATGTTTAATACCGTATAATTGTCTTGCTCACAGACAGAAGCATCTCATTATTCAGCAAAACTGAAGCGGGTGTGGGGTGAATGGCCACTTAAATTAATTGTGGTAATTAAACCAGATAGGTTTCCACAGTGGTCTCCAGTTAACTTTCCTGTGTTGTCTTTAAACCATTAAAAATAATCTTGCTATTAAAAGTTTGGTTTTGTTTTTCTGGTTTTTGTTTTTGTTTCTTTTTGTAAATTTATTTTATTTTCAGCACTGTCTACATCCCTCGCATCCCAGTGAGTGAGTATATCCACAGATGCTACCAAGCCACACGTGCTGTCACCTTTGTCAGTGCCTAGCTTCCTGGTCAGACACCCTAAATTTTTCTGACCTTTCCTAAATTTGTTGTGTAACTATTCAACTTTCTCACAGAGATTTCCTTTAGGGATTACTTTTCTCCAGAAAGGTACCTTTAAAACCACCTGCTGTCAAAAGTTAGTTTCTGGTAGAGTGAGATAAGATTTCGTTTGATGAAAGTTTCTTGTTGCCGCCTTTCAAATAAAATGTTATGTTAAATAGAGCAACAATTTTACCTGTGTTTTTAAACACCTAAGTATCTTTGATGTTGTCCCTGTAACTAATTCTTCCATGAAACAGGTGTCTAATACAGTCACGTTTTCTCCCCCGATAATAAATTTCCAGCTAAAGTAGAAGACAGAAAGGGTGCTGCTGTATATGTTAAAGATATGAATAAATGAAAGAACCTATATTCTGTTTTTCAGATGTGATTAAGCCTCTTTGAAGATGGGATGCCTAGCCTGCCATTGTGGACATAGGTGAAGAAAGCTAGCATGATCCTGAGCCACTAAGCCTTGCAGAGCAGCGAGGTGTATAACGTAAGCCTGATGTCATCCTCCTACATGCACGTAGTCACTCCAGACCATGGGCAAAGGGAGCTCGCACCTGTCTGGAAAATAGTGGTGTCCACCCTGCTGTCTGACCCTACGTGACGTGCTGCTCATTGGAGTGGTGTGAGCGAGCTGAGTTGACCCAGGTTGTTTTCTGCATTTTAATCATTTCAAACCACACAGTGCAGGATCCAGCAAGGCCCATAACTGAGGAAGGGGCTGGAGTGATATTTTCTTGCAGGAACAAGGGCAGAGAGAAGGAGCAGCAAGACTGGGGAGGAGGGAGAAATGGGGGAAAGGGCACACAGACCAGGTCTTCCCTCTTTTCGCAGCAGTGAGATGCCTTGTCCACACTGGAGCCCAAGGTCAAAGGAAACTTGGAGATTTGGAAATAGTGTTTATATCTGACAGAAGGATTAAACATTTCCATGGAGCAAAATTCATCAGAACTATTTTGTGTCAACGCGTCCAAAAGTATTCTAGGGCCTTAATGTAGAGATAAGGAATATTTGAGTTTGTGGCAGTCTCCAGTGATGTTGGCCATGTTGCTGTTTAGACTTCATGGAACACAGTTTGCTCAGCTGGAATGTTTTGAACCTGTTAAAATACTTTTGGTGCTTCAATGTATGTAGGCAGCAGCTACATAGAAACAGCAGCTACATAGTAGAAAGCAAAACAATTTTTGAAGTGTGTTTTCAGTGAGATGTGGTGCCTACTTCAGGCTATCACTGTTATTGTAGTTGGTATCTGTTTTCTTCTGTGTATCTGGATTTAAGAATGACCTTAATGAGAAAATTGGAATTGATGTGCTTGGGATCTGAAACACCAGTCTCCCCTCAGCATATTCAGTAGCTATAACCAATGTGATTGGAAATGTGAAGTGGATTTTTTTTTCAGCCTAAATACTAAAGCAAGTCAGACTCTTGTAAGACATTCTACTAGTCTGTACATATTTCAGTCTCCCCTCCCCTCTCCCCCTTCCCCCCACTCTCCAGGTATTTTTGAGCCTTTTCCAACCAACTCACTTAAGGGAGATCTTGTTAATACCCAAATAACAGGAAAAACTTCATCTGGAGCTTGACTCAGTGAGATTTTTGTAGAAATGAGCCCTATTTTCATTCACTGCTTTTGGAATTGCTAGTTTTACAAACATCTGTGTAGATATAGGACTTCTACATTTGCTTAAGAGAACACTTTGCTTTTTTATTTCCACTATATGTGTAAAGGGATAAGGAGGTTGCTATTTATGAGATGCATTAAAAACTTCCGTTTCAAAAGCTCTTTTTTATTAGATGTCTTAATCCAATTCTCTTTATTGGACTGGGAAGTGAAAATAAATTCTCTTGAGCACCAATAATAAAAGGCAAAATTAAACATGCCACACAGACAGCACAAGCTAATAATAAAGAACCAGCAGAATCAGTTTGAAAAACTGATTTGTCTCGAGTAGTGCTACCAGCGGCTTGGAGTTTTGCCTGCTATGCAGGTGCTGCCAGAGACCTGTGAGGTCAAAGGTGCTGTGTTGAAATTTCCGATCTCTTCAGGGTAAATAGCTCTTTTGTTTTTGAGATGTTCCTCCCTCGTTGAATTTTGATGTTCTTGAGATATGCATCTGTCTCTTTCCCAGAATACGTCAATGTCTTAATATTTCTTTCAAGACCTTCTAGATATAGATGGTCTTTGTTTTGCTCAAATTGATTTTTATCTTCTGGGATTCTTAGTTTCCTTGTTTTAAATGCAGGTTTTTATTCACTTCTATTTCTTTTGGTAGAAATAGTTAAAGGTAAGAAAATGGCTCTATTTAGGCAGTTATCTGCAAGTTTTAAACATTTATAATAAATGTTGGTAGAAACTGCTGCATTCTGAATTGGGAATGGAAGAGGAAAATGCTGGTATATCCCGACCTCGACACGCTTTCACTGAAGCAGATTCTGTGTGCTAGTTACTATGAACAGGCTGGGGGAACATAAGCAATTTATGTGTTTGTTCTCTTCTCTGACTGAGAGAGAGTCTCTTTAACTGAGATATGACAAGTTGAACCAATAGTCAATTAAGTTAATGAAATTATGCATAGAAAGGCACCCATCATTGTCTAAGAAAGAAAGCAAGACCAATTATGTCCTGAGCTCATATTACAACTTTCCTTCAAGGAAGGAGGATAGAGTCAGGGACCATTTGCACAAGGTGGACAGAGAGGACATGATGGGATGCATCTGAGGGTGTCAAGAGAATTGGCTGACATCATTACAAAGCCCCTCTATCATCTCTGAAAACCCACGGGGATCAGGGGAAGTCCCAGATGACTGGAAAAGGGTGAATGTGATGCCCATCTGTGAAAATGCAAAAAATAGATTAATGGAGAAACCACAAATCAGTCAACCACATTTCAGTCTCTGGCAAAATTATAAAACAAGTCATTATGGAAGTTATTTCCAGACGCATGAAGGACAAAAAGACAGCTGGAAGAAACCACGCTGGAGTTATGAAGGGTAGATTGTGCCTTGACTGACCAGAATGCTTTCTACATTGACAGGAATTGCTCATGGACAAGAGGAGAGCTGTGAACCTTATCTACCCTGATTTTAGCAAGGCGTTTGACCTGATCTTTCTTCGGAGGGAAATATACCTGATTTCAAAATTTTTTCAAATTTTTTTTCAGGAAGTCTTTTGTTTCTGAAATGCATCGGTCTTTTCAAACCAATCCCTTACAACAGAAGATGAAAAACGAAATAATAACCTAAAAATTAAGCAGAATACTTTGTTTGAACTAAAACCCTTGTGGTTTAGCTTTACCTGGTAATTTATCTGGTCATTCAATTTCACCTTTAGTCTTGCCACTTGTTTGACCAAATACAGCTCAGGATTGCCTGCACATATTTCCCAAAATACAGCTTTTAATCTGTAGAATTGGAGTATCTTATCATTGGGTGGAAGGATTTGGAAAAAATGCATAGTTGCTGCAGCACATGCATGATGAAATAGGTCTTTAAATGTTTTGTCCGCTACCATTAAAAATCAAGTATTTGCACCAAAAGAAGAAGCAAAGACCTTACATTCAATGCATCTGATTATTACAGTGCAAATGCTTTTCTTCAAATTTACCTGTTATTTGCCAAGAGATGGGACTAAGTACATCCAGTTATCGTTAGACAAAAGGTCCCACACTTCTCATTCCTCATTCAACAAAGTACTATTATCATGGATCTGACCTAAAGTCCCTACTTATTCCTATTAGCTCCAAAGATGCTTAGAGCTGCAAAAGTGTTCAATTATGTCATTGAGTCAAGGTCCATAGGAACGTGTAACTGTTATTAACCTCACTGTGAGTAAAATGCTCACACTCTATGTGATGTTGAATTCATTCTTGAGATCTGTGATTAATTTATATCAAAGTTTTATTACTGCCAATGCTCCCTTCTGCCAGGTCTGAGTTGTCACTGAAGTTCTTTTGAAGTATTTGCCAGGAATGTGTGAAGTATAATTATAAATCATATGGGACTGTTGAGCCTTGAAAGAATAAAAATCTCAAGGACCATTAAAAACTAAACCAAAACTCCAAACCTTTAAAATATTAGCAGTAAAGAGGTCTGAAACAGAATGTAAATATCTGGTTTTGAAATCTTTTTGTGCATGACGAGCTTTACTTTCGAATGGGATGTTTTGTTATTTCTGTAATAAGGCCATTATTATTACCTATATAACTTTAAAGAGTCAACACTGTATATAGTTATTTCCTTGCTTTCTTAATTAAGTAAATGCTAGTGAAAAGAAACAGGGAAGGAGGGGATATAATTTCTTGCTCTTAACGATGTTGCAAATTACGCATATGTAAATTACTCAAAGAAGCTCATGTCATGTTTCAAGGCACCAAGTCATGAAGGAAAAACATATTCCTTCCATCAAGGTGAAGAGGAGACAGAAGTACATCACAATTGTTTACCTAGAAAAGCCAACAGCCAGCTGATTAAGTGGAATAGCAGTGTGTATATTAATGAGAGAAGAAGAGAAAATGAGAGAAGAAGAGAAAACGTTTTTCTTCTCAGCAGAATTGTTCCTGCTGTGTCTTTGCACTATAATTATGCTCAGGGTAAAAACTTCTGTTGGTTGTGTTTTCTGTTATTGTTTGTCCTGTGTTTCATCTTTCTCAGCATGAGCATAATCAGAAGATGACTGAGTATTGGCTTCCTGGACTATTGGATGGGTAAGCATGTTAATGATGATAGAGCACTTTCCTTAAAATTGGGTCGCACAGGAATATTACTGACTTCAGCCAGGTAGTACAATCAGCTGGAACAGGCTGTAGATCTGTAGCTACAGCACAGGTAAGACTCTCACTTGATTTGAAAAACAAACAAAAATACTTGTTTCTGATGACTATAGTCTGAAAGATGTAGCTATCAAATTATTTAGTCTTTAGAAAATGATGTTGTAGTAAGTGGCGAGACCTTTTAAGATGACAAAATCATGTTTGATCTTAAAAAAAGGTGTTGGTGATGGGTTATGGACATGTCTACAGCAGACTTCTCACCGTGCCCAGGCTTTTATTTCTTTTCTGCTACCGTAAGTATAACTGGGGTTATTTGTGTAATAGTTTGGGGTGCAGAAGGTCAGACACAGGACACGCTGCCTCTTCTCTGCACGGCTGCGTGCCAGTACAGAGACTCTGGAAGCAACCAAAGCATCTTCCTTCTTATAGTCTTTAATTTTGTCTCTCTGCCTGTGCAGCAGGGCCTGTCACTTGCAGCCAGGAGTCGCAAATGTGCAAGTCAGCTGTGCTCTTTCTTAGGGATGATTTCGTTATTCAGGGTGAGTCACTCTTAAACTGCACAGTACTTTCTTTTTTACCTTGACGATAAGGATACTTTCCCTACATTTAGACAATCATATTCAAGAATCCACTAATAAAAGTTAGCGGTCTCACATATATCCTATCTCTCTCTATGTCAGAGCTGGTCTAAAGTCCTCCTTTTTCCTAGCAAGAGAAATTTTTTAAGGCTACATTTTGCTCCTGCTGCCATGGTGGTCATCATCTTTCTAAACAGGCAAACTGACCCTTGGCTTCAAAGTATGTCTAGGAGCCAGACGTTGCTGTTTGCTGGTGGTCTGGAAGTGTGTTCTCTTGGTAGATGGAACCAATGGGAAATCATGTTGTTGGGTGGTGGTATTGTATGCAAATTGCTCACCCTTCTTTATTCTTCCAATAAAGCAAGAACTTTGCACAACTTTCTCAGATAATGGTGTTTGTACTTCTGATTTCACGTCTTCCACCCTCCTGAAGAAACACATCTGCTGTCTGAGGAGAGCTTCTGCACTCTGGGCATGTCCTTTCCTTTCTGCAGTGAGATTTCCCTCTCTGACTCAGCTTCTATCCAGGCTCTGGAGATTAGACATGAGCAGTATGGCGTCAAACAGGCCTATGCAGCCTATAGGCACATCCCTTTGCAAAGCAGGACAACGCATGTGGCTTTTTGTACATTCTGCTCCTCCTACGAGCAGGAATAACTGCTCAAGAGGGTGGCATAAACAGATCTGCATTTACAAAGGTACTGCCTCTCTTTTAGTAGGGCATCCGTTCCTATTTTGCTGTATACCGTAATCTTGAGTCAAAATATTCCCTTGTTTTAGATGGAACAGCATTCATGGTTTTCATGCTTTCAGATGCACTGGTTGAAGCTGGAAGGAAGATCACGGGTCTAGGAGGAGCGATTGCATTTATTATGCCATAGGAACAGATGTTCAGGCTTTTTGTACACACACAAAACAACATTCAAACAGACTGGTAGTTTCCCAAGTATGTACTTGAATGAATTTAAACCTTTTTGTGTGCACACGAGAGGAATGCATAATATCTTGTTCAGGATACAATGCAGAATATCAGGGATAATAAAAGAGTTGCAGTGAGCACCCCTGGCAGTTTTACCTTCCTTCCAGGCTTAATCTTCAGAGCCTTTTTGAAGCTTTCTGTGGCCAGATCCTCAGCTTGTGGGCACTGGCATAGCTACACAGATCTGGCCTATTTCTTTAAGAGGTGCGGGGTCTTAACACATCAGGTACTCTTGAAACTTATTTCACATCCAACAATATCAGAATTTTGAAAACATTTTGGATTCCCCCATCCTAACCCAGACTATAGTCTCCTGATGTTTTTGCTTAATTGTTTGTTTGTTCTTTTAAAGACAACTATAAAGGAAGTGTTACAAAAGAGCTATTTGCATTATTTACTATTGCCCAATAAAAAAAGAAAAAAGGGATTGGAGAACGGTGTTTCCCTCTCACTGGTGAGAAGGGGAACTATAGGTCACTGTTTTTCTCTTGAAAAAAACACTAACCCTTTTAAAAAAACACTTTTGTAGATCTTTCCATGTAAGTCTGTTATCCCGTGCTGCGGCCTACAAACAAAAACGGAGCTTTAGAGCATGGTGGTCTTCAACAGCCTGCAGGTTTGGTGTTTGCCTTGGCCCTACGGCAGCTGGAGGCAAAGGCTCTTCACAGCCACAGGCAACAGCCTGCCTGCACCCAGCACCATGCTGGGTGTGATTTCCGCAGAGATCCCCATGCTTTCCAAGGATTCAGGCAGCCTTTCTAAAGCGGACTTTGTTGTTCTTCTCTTGGAATTGTGAGGCTGAATTATTGTTTTGGAAAGCCTGTGCTGACGAAGCACCTGCAGACTCCTGAGCTAGCATGCGTGCAGGGCAGGGGGAAGCACTGTAGGGAGTCTGGGCAGCACAGCACCACCAGCCTGCAGAAGGACAACACAACAACGATGGAGAGTTTTCACCCTGAGTATCTGCATTAATTAGAATAATGTACTGATAGCTACCTAATTTTCTGTATATGCATGTCCTGCAAAACACAGGTGCAGCTCACGGTGCCAATTAATTCACCAATTCCAGACCCAGTCGTGCATGTCCTGTTTCCCAGAGCCTTAGCAATATGGTTTGGAAGAGTCAAAGCGATCCCTCAGTGGCCTGTCCTCTCTGGGCTTGGGGGCACATCTGGCCTTTGATGTCACAGCAACCAGTTTTAAAATCGCTGGTACTGCACCTGCAGCGAGTAATGAAGATGATTGTTTGCAGCTCACATGCCCACAGAGTACCCATGCTTACAGAGAACTGAATCTTACTGGGAGTACGTTGTCTCACGTGGAAGTTCTTCAATTTTCCTTGCCTAAAAAGTTAAGATAAAATGATAGGAAAATTGTTGTTGCTGTTGTTGTTGTTGTTGTTAATCTCTACTTTTTTAGCTAGTAAATTATTTTATGTAAAGAAATATGGAAGTGTATTAGATATATCTACAATCCACTGAACTTACTACACTCTAGGGTTTCAGCCACTTCCAATAGTGTGTAGATTAATTAGTTCTTGAATGAATTAAACTTTTCAGGCAAAGTCCTTGTCAGTGTGCTATTTATTAGAATTTTTACCAACCGCTAACCTGTTCCCTGATCTTGTAGTATTTCCTCAGTCATTTCTTCATCAGGAATGATGAGAAAAAGTCAGCATCGTCAGACTCTGTGTGTCTTCTGCTTATCTGATTATTTGTTTATTTATTCATATTATCATGTGATAAATCTCTGTCAACACAGGTTTTTGGTGACTACTTGGCATTTACTGAAGAACATGTCTTTGAGGGATCAGGGACAAACTGTAACTGGGAGCCTTATGCTGAGGCTTACTGAAGTGAGACCATTACCGGTGACTCCACAGGACTTGACTGTCACCAGCATTCCTGAACTAACTGGGCTGGCTGGTGCAGATAAGGCTCATTTCATAGACAACAACGTCACAGTGCGTGTGCAGCACTGGAGGTGAACTGAGATCTCTGAGAGTCCTGCAGCGCCTGAGGGTAGTTTTTGGCAGAGACTTGAGAAATTCATATGCCCAGTCTGCTGGAAGTCAGAAAATTTTCATCTTGGCTCAAATCCTAGCAGCGTATTGCGCTTCCTTACATAGAACAATTGGGTTCCATGCATTTGGTGTTAAGACATTGAACGCCAAACACAATTCTCTGTTTTGCATGAGCATCATAAACCCTGGAGCTGTTCCTAGCCCTGTGCAGGGCTGGGAGGACAGTGGGAAGGCACGTGAGTATTTTCCTGCATGACTCTGCCAGTTCACGCTGGGAGTGGCTTGAGATACCAACAGGTGTAGCACCATAACTAGCAATTTTTTTCACAGCAGCACATATATTTCAGTAGGGATATGGCGCGATCTCTGTAGATGTCATTCCAACTCTGCAGAGCGCCAGAAGCATCCCCATAACCAAGAAGTTAATGAGATCCAGACACTTTTGACATAATTTTTCTTATAAACATAATTTGCTCATAGAAAAAGCCTCTGGAAAAAGGATGTAGATGTACATTTTTATCATAATGCTTTTTATTAAACATTTTTACCACTTGAATATGTTTTCTTGTGCCATTGTTATTTACATTTGTTAAATGTTTTCAATGAACAAAAAAGTAAAACAATAATTTTGGATTTTAAAATTGTAAGGGGGGGATATAAAGTCTATTTCAAATTCTGAGATGTGAAAGCCACATTCCTCTTTTCTTTGTTTGGTTTTGGTTTGTTTTGGTTTGTTGTGTTTTTTTTTTTAATAAATAGAGGAAGAAAGTTGAGTGATCTTCTTCAGTCTCCATGACATCTACAATAACAACACAGGACTTGTACGGAGTGATTTCATATCCAGCCTCAGGAATGAATCCTGTCCCCCATCCTGTTCATAATTGTCCCTTTTCAATACAGCATTTGCAAATCTGACCTGTCACACATGTAAGCTCCCCATAAAGAAAGAACCCATTGATTTCCATTGATTAATGAAGCAGCTACAATTTAGGAAATCTTGTATGCCTGTGTGACTTTCCTAGGTCCTGATTTTGTCAGAGACAGTCTGAGACACTGTGTTCTTAGTTTTCCACGAAATTTAGGGGGAAGCTGGCTTTCAACACTAGCACAGACTCTATCTGGCATTAGCTGCTCAACTCTAAACTTCATTCTTTGAACATAAGTGGTGTCTGATTTGTTCCTGTCACCATGTGTCACTACTGGTTTGGGAAAATACAGCTTTTGTGATATAGTCTGCCTTTTAAAGGAATCTCTGACATTGTATCCCTAAGGCATACTTGACCTGCTCAGAGGCGTTTGCTACTGTTCAGCAAAACGCATCTTCTAACTTCCAGTCTGAAGCGAGACGGCTTCAGGCAAGTAAGAAGAAGTTTTCCAGCCTCACAGGCTTTTCAGAGAGTAGCAGTTACTTCAAAACTTACGCATTTATAGAGGAAAAGCTGTTCTTGGGTCGGGACTCTGATATTTCGTTGGCTAGTTAAAAAGCAAGCATTCTTCAAACACAAGATATTCAACTCCTTTTAAAAAAATAAACATATCTAAGACTAAATAGTCTAACAGTGGTTTTGCTATAATTACAGCAAAATGGAAGTATAAAGAAGTCAGAAACAAAACCTTATTTTCTGTTAGAGTATATACAATCTGCCAGTTTCCCTTTAAAAGACCGTATTTTTCTTATTAGTGGTCCTTTACAGATTTGAATTGCATTATACAATAAAAGAGGCAGGATATGCATTTTTGCAAGGGAAGTGTTCTTGTACATCTCTAACCAAATCTGCAGAAATGAAGAGATTTTAGATGAAACCCTTCCTGGGGACAGCCTGCCTTGCTCTGTGCAATGAACCGGCAGTCGGTGGGGTGAACCCCAGCCTGAAGCCCATCACAGCGTCTGCGGAAGAGGGGAAACAGTGAGGATTTTTAGGGGGCATGGATGTGCAGTCCAACCCAATGACTGTGACACGATAAGGAAGATGAGGAATGGGAGCTATAATTAGAAGTTTCAGCCCATATCCAAGTCTCGGGCCAAGTCAGGTTTCAAGACCAGAGTGGAAATAGTGGCAGGAGTAGCAAGTGGTGCACAGGAGCAGCAATGGGAGGGAGAGAGAAAAAAAGGATGGGATGCACAGAGCTCTGCGCTGCTAGCAGCTAGTCCTCTGTTATGTTCCCCACCTCATCCCAAGTCTCGATAACAGGCATATTTCTCTTTAGTTTCTTAATGATACACAACCTGCAAAACCATAGTCAGAATGCAAGCCTTTTTCCTGATGACATTGCAGAGCCGGTCCAGGGACTGGGTAGGTACAGAAGTTTTGTAGGATTCGTCAGGGTACAGGAGCTGCACAGATATTGATCAAGGAGAGCTGCACGGGATGGAGCAGGACACCAGCCCTGCCATTGAATTTTCAACACGATTAGTCAGTGTACTCACTCTGCCAACATCCAGAGGAAATACAATATCCAGAGATAACACTGGAACTTCCATGATGGTGGATTTTTGAGGAGCTCAGAAATAGCCAGCAAGTGACATGAGCATGCCACGGACAAAACCTCATAGAATCCAGGGAGGGTTGCAGTCCGTGCTGGCTTTTTGGATCCACAAAACCCAATGAAGCTCAATTCTGAAGTCTGCTCAGTCGTACCCTGACTGATTGGATTGTATCAGTCCAAAATGAAGGTGACCTCTATGCCTTTCATATCCTCTGGACTCAAAATAGCAATAATAATGAAATTTTGGAACATACCACCAAGGAAATACCTCTGGCACCTGACTTTTAACATAGTAGTTTGGGCAGTGCGACCCCTTTGGGTGAGGGGCGGGACAGAGGTTTGTCCTACCTGCTGATAGGTATGCTGTGGTCCCAAAAAGCCACGGTGGCTGGTACTGTGCTCCACAGCTTGATAACAGGGAGTAAATGCTCCAGATGCCACGAGCATTGGCCAAAAGACTGTTGAAAGCTGATCGCTAAGCAGCCCTGTAGTGCGCAGTTAGCCTTCACCCTGTAAAACGTCAGGGACATCACTGTCTGCAGCCCAATGCCTCAAAGCCAACGGAACCAGCTTTGCAAGGGCATGCGATGTTCTACTGCAGTGCAGAGCCAACGTGATTGTTTCCTAGCTAATTTAAAATTAATCTTAATATCGTTGTCAATGTTCTCCTGAGGGGAAGAAGAAAAGTTGGTAGGTGGAAAGCTTCATGCCTTCTTTCTTTGCAATTATGTTTTCCAAGGAGATATATTAATATGTACTATTAAATTGCTTGGTCTTGCTGCTATAGTTAAGGATCTGTCACAGTTTCCATTATGAAACTGTTGTCCGAAAAGCGGATTCGTGCCCGGCGTGCAAGTAACCAATTCCACACGCTCAGGGGCGATATTGTTTTATTCAGGCCTGGGTGCTCGGTGGACTTGACACAAATCAAGCACACCTGGTCTAATCACACTACTGTTTATATTCACATTTCTCATACATATTCTAAGATTCTCTTTTACATATTCACTAGATTTCCAAGAACTAATTATAATATTACATCATCCTTCACGCATGCTCGCTAACGCCCTTAGGGTCTTCTTGAGGGTCTTGGGTGGTCTCTGGTGGTCGGCAGGGTAGTGAACTCTTCATGAACTTATTTCCTCCTTTCCTTATAGGATCGCAATTTGTCCCTGAGCCATGCTTGGACCACATTTGTTTATAGTTTCCATAGCACTAGATCCAACAATACCTCTAAAACACACAGTTTATAATGAATTACTACTCCACACAACTACAAACACACACCTGTTAGTTACCTAACTTCTAAGCAACAAGTCCTCATTGTTTAGAAGTACAGAAGGGAGAAGTAGAATTACAGAAGCGAACAGTATGGAATAGTAGATACTGTATATACTACATCAAAACCATAATTTTAGGGATTTATAACTTTTTCTAAACCGTGAAAATTTGCTTCAGGCTGCAATTTGGCATAGCAAGGTCCCAAGCTAAGAACAAATTTCTTGACAAAACCTTACAAGTATCCAATTGCCCTGCTTTTGATTTATTTTTCTGAAATGGAAAAAATAACACACATATATATGCATGTGTACATATCTATATGTTTGCTGGTGCATTTGTGCAATTCATGAGTTCAAATATTGTGTATTGTAGTGTATTAATCCATAATGGAGCCCAAGTGACCTTTCTAACTGAATTTCATTAATTCTTTTATTTCTGAGAATATCAGGAACTTATAAACTGAAATTATCTTATGATTTTTAAGCAGCCGTTGTCAACATTTGTTCCTTCTAAAGCTCCAGAAAGAAAATGTAAGTTCTCCCACAAACATGTCATACTAAAGGTACTGCAGATCTGCAGTTCTCTGGGCACATAACCACATAAATTTTGTTCTAAAATTTCTTTGTATGGGTTTTAGTCGAGAGCATGTTGAAGTTGATGTGGGTTTTCTCTTCGTCTCTTACAGAGAGATGGTTTCTTTTTATCGCTCTTCTCTTAGCTAGAATTCACTAGTTCCCCTAAACAAGTGGCAGAGGTTACAAGTCCAGTACCCTTAAATGAAACTTTCCTGCCAAAGGCTAAAACTGTTATTTGCTCTGGGATACTGTTACTTTTTGGTTTTGTGTACTCCTTCATGTTAATCAAAAAGGACTGTGAGTTAATTAAAAAGGAAAGTGAGCTCTTTGGAGTTCACTAGCACACTCTTTATCTGCTGTGCATATGTGACCTATCCCCACTCTTCGTTTCTTAAAACTATTTGTTTCCAATTAAAATGTTGCTATTGATTCTTTTTCTTCCTTTTCCAACTACTTATTCTGAAGTTTGTTTCATAGCTCACTATTTGCTTTATGAAATGTCTAGAAAAATTTTAGGGATGGAGATTGATTTGGGATTATTGACAATTAATTAACTTGCTTAGCAGAATAAATTGTGCTTGCAGTATTCACAAGAAACATCCATGACATACTTCCATAAGCACTGGTTCTATCAGTTCTATCAGGTATTTTATTTGTGAAGAATGATTGGCATAAGTCCACAGAATTCCTGAAGCATTGAAGATGCAGCTGGTCTTGGTATGCTATCAATAAAATCTCAGGTATTGTTCCATGAATGGTTGTGAATCCAAAGCTTGCGGATATAACCCAAACGACATATGCTTTGCACATATGATGCTTCTGCTTGAAATTGCACTTGTCTTGGTTTTGACAATACTGAAAGACACAAATTCTCCCTCTTGCAGTTCTTCAATCAAATACCACCTTAAAATTGGTGCGAAGTCTTGAAAGAGAGTCCTGTAGGAATTACTACATCACAGAACTGTTATCCCAACTGGTAACTCACTTTGCTAGGGAAAGAAAAGCTGTATTTTCATGAACATTTCAAGCTGAAGCATTTGTCACCTCTGTTGAAGACTTAGTGTCATCACCCATTTTGAGACCAAGCTGGTGAAGTGGTTGTGGAGGGAAAAGATCTACTTGATTTAGGTATCATCAGCATTACACTTTGCAGAGAAGCAGGAAAAATACGTTTATGCACAGAATTGCTAGTGTGATCTGTGAGGAGGGAAAAAGCTGATATTCAGTTTAGCACTTTTTTTATTTATTTAAGATTTGCATTAAAAATAAAACTCAACACATCATTACTCTTTCTTCCATATTCACTACAGCTTGAGCTAGCGTTCCTCAGCACTCTCGAATTGCCAAGAAGATGGTTAATCATCCATTTCTTTATTCTTTCCAGCAACCATACAAGATGGTACGCAACTGGAAATAAACTCTTAAAAATTACAAGTGTTCTCTGATTAGTGGGAATTAATGTGAATCGGGAGCTTAAGAGCCAGCAAACAGATTGCAGTGCAAAATGTTTTCAAAGGGAACCTGATGTCTGATGGGAAAAAAGACATGACAAATGGTGAGCCTTGGACACCTCTGCGGGAAGATCCTCCAACCTCTGAGCCGTGGGAGGTGTCTGCTTTGTTTTCACTCATTCCCCAGGGTGTCTGCAGAGACCTGCGGGTGTCAGTTCCCAAACTGTGTGTCAGACCTGGAGGACCGACTTCATTTTGAGGACAGAGCCCTAGGGATCCTGGCTAAGTCGTGCGAGCATCCCCACATCGTTGGGCTTTCTGCAGCGGTGGGGGAGCAGTCCAGGGCCTGGGGCAGAGGAGGGTGCAGTGCTTCAGGGCTTAGGTAACCCCAACAGCTGGACTAACTGGACTAGCACGTTGTTTTCCACCAGAGACCAAACTAAACCACTGCATTAAGCACACACTTTTTCACCCCAAACTTGTGGCCGGGAGCAACTCCACCATCACGTTTTGCTGTTGCCCTTGGTTCAGTTTCTGTGAGATGTTTGTGGTAATAGAGCCTGGTTCAGCCCACAGGCCATCGGAGGCCAAGGAAGGCTGCTGTTGACGTTGAAACAGGTGATGATATCCTGCTTGGGCACATGCGGACTAATAGAGCTTGCGACTGCTGGTGCTTAGCAGAGTTTTTGTGAAAGCGGAGGGAACAGCAGGATTTCTTGTTGACTGCTGTATTTGCTGTCCTGTTGCAGTGGTTGTTGAACGCTAGGAGTTAGTTGGCAACAGAAAGTCTGGATACAACCATAATAACTCATTTTAAAAATAAGTAGATGGAAGAGTAATGATGAAACGGGATAAAATGCTTCCTGAAAACACACCATCTAAGCAACCATTTGTCAGTTGCTTTCAGTTTCTTTTGTTAATGAGGCTTTTGTCTGGAATTAAGTGCTCCCCTGAGCTCAGAGTTAGCACTGGAAAAGCTGCCAATTGGACAGGCCAACGTGGGAGGTTAAAGAAATACGTTATTGCCTTGCACTACAGTTCCTGGGAAAAAACATTGCAAGTAAATCAACAGGGGCTAGACGAACATTCAGGAAAATATACCCCAGAGCATTAGGCTTCTAGTGCCGTGGGTTTTTTTCCTAACAACCTTGTGTCACGCATCCAAAATGATCACCCCAAGTTCTGCAGAACATTTTTGTCTTTCTCATTTTGGCAGCATGCACGTCTATGACTTGACAGTGTGGTTGACATGGGTGAGTTCATATGCCTCAGGTCATGGGCATTATAAGACATGTCATTGTATTTTACAGCCGAGGAGTTTGATCGGTCCTTGGACCACCGGGGTGGTCCACTGATGTCAGTGGCACCGGCTCATGAAGCTGGTGGCAGCTCCTCCAGCTCCCAGAGCTGGGACAAGCTGCAGCGTGGGGTGAGGGCCTGAGCCCCTGGTGTGTCAGCTGCTCCTCAGAGATGCCTCGTACTTGCTCTGACTCCACATGGGACGGCAGGAAGGTTAGCCTGGGAGGAGAAAGGGATGAGCTTCATCAGGTTTGCCAGGGGCTGGCCACTGGCACGGCAAGAGGAGAGCTGGCGTGATACACCACACATCCTACCGTGCTGGTGGTTCTACAGTTCTGCTCCATCACCAGCCCTACACATCACTACGAGCAAGAGCCCCTGCTTTTGCCAGCTGCCTTTTCTCGTGAAATGGGCTGTTTGGTTAGGACTCAATCAACCCTCCTGGAGGCACACAGGACATCTCACTCCAGACGACTAACCACTTCTGATGTCATTTCTCTTCATTAGGGAACCGAGTGAATAGGATTAGTGAGAGGTGTTTCCCCTAAAGAAAAAATCTCTGATCTTTTCTCCTATTTCTTCTTGTTTTGTTTCATTCAGCTACTTTTTTTTTTTCTTACGTGTTGTTATTTTGCCAGTTAATAAAATAAAACACAAGTAATATTCAGAATGGTTTCTTTTTGCAGTTTGTCCTTTTTTCTTTTTCTGTCTGAGAAAGAAAAAATAAAAGACGAACATTCACTTCCCAAACAAATCTTCCTTACTTATTCTTTTGCAGTTAATAGCAAATAATCAAGATGAAGAGAGTGCAAATACAATATATACAGAATTAAAAAAAAAAGGTGAATATATTTGCATTAAAATGTATAATATAGATATACACAAAATATAATTTTATTTATGCAGTTGTAAGAGGCACACTGCATATGCCCATGATGATACCAAATGTCACTTTTTTTTTATTGTGCCTCTTTATTTTATAATACGCACGTGAGTGTGTGTGTGTGTGTGTATACATATATAGGGATAGATCTGTACAGTGCTCAGTAAAACACAAGTATCTATAGAGATGCAGACATGCATTTATATTTGGTTTTAGGGTATCTTTTTTTTTTTCATAAATGATACATTTCATTACTACTTATGGAACAGGGCTCTTGTTTCAATTTTCTTATCATTCTAAATGCCTCTTCTGCTTCCAGTTTCTGTCTGCTGTGCAGCGTGAAACCAGTCTCCAGAGGATACTCTCCTTAAAACAGACGAATGTACAGCAAGAGGAACAAAGCCATTTAATAAATTAATCATAAAAAGATGGTTAATAGTCAGATACTATTAGATAGTATGTTTGACTTGGGACACTTTTTCCATGAGATTGTCAGATTTTTCATTAAGTATTTAAATCCCTCCGAAAGAAGTGAAAGATCAAGGTCAGATTTAAAACTGTTTCATTCAAAATGCAACTGCTGTTTCACTTTTCTCTGCACTCAGTTTGTATCAGTGTAATTTCACTGGTTCGGTTTTCTTATATTTGTCTCAGGGTGAAGATGCTGAAAGCTTGGATAATCCAACTGGTGGATTATCTTTCACTTGTATCTCTCTTCCTCTTCTCCACTGTTTTGTAATAAGTTTAAAATTAAAAGACATATATTAAGGGATAATCCAAAGGCATGTTAAGGAAATTAATGCATGTCTCATACATTGAAAGGAGTTGTGTAGGAGTTGTTTCACTTCATAAACTGTGATGACTTGCACTAGCAACTTTGGACTTAGCCACCAACCGGTAATTGCATTTGTGCTGCATATTTAAGACTGCCAAAAATCACCTACTGTGAGCTTTCTAGGATTATGAGAAGTAGCTGTCTCATCACTCAAAAATGATGATCACTACTGTATTTTATAGATTGCAGTCTATACGGACCAATGTGTTTCCAAGCTATCTTTTACTTTCTCTTTTTCAATCACAGTATCACCCATTTATGTGCTACTGAATATTGATACCCGATTACAACTCTCCTTGCTGTTTCTTTAAATGATGTACTGTCTTAAGAAGCTTTGCTTTAAGGTGTGCTAGAGAGGCATGATCGCTTAAGTTCCCAGGAAGTGCAATCAGGGATGGCAGCATTAGGCTGGGGCGTCAGGAAGATCCAACTGTTCTGCTCAGTGTGTCTTCTCATCAGTTTCTGTTGGTCTGTAGAAAACTGATGGTAAAGACAATATGAGAAATATGCACAAATATTACCGCTTTCACAACCTGTTTTAACATGCTGGGTTTACTGGGCTGTTTGGGGCCTTTTCTTTGACTGGCATTGCTTTCCACCTGTCCTCCAGCCCACCATGAACAAAGTAGTATGGCTTTGTGTATTCTTTTTTTTGTTTCACCTCTTCACAGTGTTGTTACTCTCCAGTTTTCTCCAAATCAAAGTTCCCTTGTCTGCCTGGTCCTTTAATTTTCACTCTCACTTGTTGCAGAAGGTTTTAATGCATTTTCTCAGGTCTGTTTGGGGAAAAGGGAAATTTTGTGGGGAGTACCACTATCCTGATTTGCTGAAGCATTGGCATGGACAGTAACAGGAGCGTGTTCTGAAAGATTAAAAAGTAGAAAAAGGAAAAAAAGATACTTTTTGTTTGCTAAACAGAGGAAAAGGCCAACTACAAAATTGTTTCTGAAACAGCAATTTCCCATATTCTGAGGTTTTTTCCTTCTTAAGAAAGACCACCTCTGTGGCATTTCAATAGTGCAATGACTCTGCATTGCAAAAAACAATATTTCAAGAAATTGACAGATTTTAGTTTGCATTTTATAAAAAATACTCTTTTATCTGAAATCACTAACCGCAAGGGGGAGGGTGCAGATCTGCAGGGCTGCTGAATGGCAACTGCTCAGACTGGCACCCAAGCGTGCTCTCAGAAATTACAGTTTCCTGGAGAGTCAGGGAAGCAGGATTCCACTGCTGTGTCATCTCACTCAGCCAGCATGAGAAGAGATTCAAAGGATGTGTAGCTACTGACTATGGCTGGAAACACACAGGGAGTTTTAGGGATGCTTCTTTAACTTTCCCATCTCACAAAAAATCCTTTAATACCTACACGATTGCCAAATAATGTGACACAATTATAGACACTGAGAGCTTTTAAAGTATGATGTCAAAAAGTGTGGTTTATAATAACCACTTAGTAAGAGATGGTGGGGCTGACCTCCTTGACTTTTAGATCTACTCATGCTGCTCTTTTTATGTGGAAGGACTTGAGTGTCAATATGGAATCCAGCTCTAAACATTCTGTATTATACTAATAAGATGAAATTTTTAGGCTTTGTTTTCAACCTATTCTTATTTTGAAACAGATTTTTAAACTAAAAATAGAACTAAAACCAGGACTAAAAAAATTTTTAAATACCTGAAGGAAAATGTGAAGCTTGCTTTTTCCTTATTTCGTATCTTTACGTGTGTGTGTGCAAAATTCCTGTTCCTTCTTCTCAGCTGGCTTTTCCTTTCAACAAATTTTGATGTTTTGTGTCCCATCCATCTAAAAGGGAGACTACCAGACAATCATCAAAATGCAATACTGAGATGACCAATTTCTAATGGCAAAGTTTGAGGTGTTTATGTACCAAAACAGTCTTCCTGTGTGTACCAGTTTACAATTAACTATTGCTACACTACTATTCCACAAAAGCCTGTGATTTCAGTTGATATTTGGCTTGTGTGTTGCAGCCCATGTTCATTGCTGCACTGTTACCGAACTGTTACCCAAACCAGTCTGATTAAAGCCATCATGTGGTTATATTTATATATTTATGATATATTGACATATTGAAATATTTACAATAAAATTTAAGTGTCTCCTGGTCGAGAAGAATGCCATGTAACCTTCAGATCCTTTTGTATAATAAACCTTGGAGAAATGTTTTCTAAACTCCAAGCAGGAATTAATTCTCAGTCACTTCAAGGCAATACGTTGTGAATGAAAGCACTGTCATATACTGGGTGCATGGGCCACAAAGCACTTTTCAGCTCCAAAAAGAAAGGTTGGGGGTTTTTATTTCTTTCTTTTTCCTTTTTCCTTTTTTTTTTAACCAAATGGGAATATAACCAGTCTTGCTAGTTATTCTGCTGTTTTATTTTACTTTACTGAGCCCTATTACACACCCAGCTTTGTTTCCGTATGCTGTTAAATTTCAAGCAGGAATGAGGGGTAGTGGTGGATAAAGTGTGAGATCCCTGGCAGAATGCTTAACACTTGTTAGAATAAAATCACCTGCACTCCGAGATGCATATATACATTTATCAACTATGAGATTTGGAAATTGGCTTTGCTCAAGCTGGTGAGGCCACATTTGGAAGACTGTTTGCAGTTCTTCACACCCAACTCTGAAATGGCTCATATAGCAAGAGAAGAATAAAGCATATGGCAATGAGAGAGATACAGGGACCAGAAGATAATGGATCTTTGCAAAAACCAGAGAAAGTACAGTGACTTGATATTTCCTGGGAAGGTAGGAAATGCAGCAGAATCTCAATGAGGTAACGGTATGCAGAAGCCTCGGTGAGTAGCTATGAAGCTGGAATAAGCAAGTGCTAAATAAAGCAGCAAAGAAGTTAGGCAGCATTTCCTTACAAGGCAGTGAATATAGTGTAAGAGATTCAGCTGTTAAGATCAGCAGCAGAAATGCCATTCAGAAAGTTTGACGGTTGGTAGATGGGCACAGACATTAGTAAAGAAATAGAACAAAAGAAGGTAAACTCAAAGGGCTTGTTGTGTTTTCCCCTTATCCATTAAAATTCCCTTCCTTCTGTAGACAATCCACACGCAAAATACATTTTAAAATATTTGGATGCTAATGGACATGCACATTGAGAAAAAACAAAGTTAATTAATTGTTGAGAATTGCTGTTGTGTTTTGGTTTCAAGCAAAAATTCTCCCTGAACTCTGAAAACCTGCTCTGCCAGTATTTCCTCCGGGCTATTATTCTGACTTCTCACCATTTCTTTGTCAAATGAACTAAATCTGTTGCCTCTTGCCTTCCTTACAGTTTAGATGCCTGTGCACAGAGTAAATGCTGAGCTCCTAGCTCCCTGGTGTCTTTTTTAATGGTTGTATAAATGTTCTGTGTTATCTCTGAGAACCTCAACTAGCTTAAACCCTTGTGCTTTAAGAAGCCTAAGCAGCAGAAAACGGAGTGTTTTTTCCAGGTATGGATCAAGTGTGGCAAGTCATGGTCTCGTGGTAATTAATATCCACAGAAGTTCTTTATGTTCATGTTTTTTCCGGGAATTCAGGTCGCATCGCGGCAGTGCTGCGGCTCAGCGTTAGGCGTTTCGATCTCCTCTTCCCGGTCTTTCTGAGACCGCTGCCCTCGGTGCTCCGTTCCTTTCTCAGAAGCCTGCTAACTCTTTCTTGCCAAGCCAGGAGCACGGCTCATGTGCCAACAGCTCATCGACCTGAAAAATCCAGCATGTTTCTAAGGTCTTGCGAGTGGTCAGCCCTGAACGGACCACTGCTCCCGGGCTGACAGCGCAGGGGGAGCAGCAGGACCTGATCCGGAGAAGCAGCTGTGGTTGTCCCAGACCACGCTGCCCGCTGTGCGCAACGCTGCGCGGTGTGACGGTGCTGCTGGGCTGGTGCCGCCAGCCGACCTCTGCCCGCTGCGAACCCTGCACCGAGCTGTGCTCCTCAGGGAGCCGCTGTCATTTCTTTCCCGGTGCTGGGGTTTTATCACGCAAATCTCAGGGGAAAAAAAGGCAAAAAAAAAGGGCTTTTTGCAAATCTCTTTGGTCACATCAAGGGAGATGCTGTGTACTTACATGTATTTTTGCTCTGGCTAGCAGTCTGTCTGCCCACATCACCCAATCTTTCTGTCTTCCTTCCATTGCATCTAGGACTTGGGGTGGGTGAACCCCGACTTGCACCGTCGCCACTGCCACTGCAGCATCCAGCACCGGAGAGGGTAAGACAGGCGAGACAACGCTGCAAATGCAACTGGAGAGCCACCAAGTCAACTAAATGCTCCAGAATTCATCTTTTAGAAGCCTTTAATGTTTCTGTCTTCAGTTACAGCAACAAAGTCCAGCTGCTTCAAAGTAGTCTGAGACTGGTGTTGGCAAGCAGGTTAGGTGAGAAACATAAAGACCTTTTCTTCCAGCACTGTTTCTCAGCAATGAGAATGTACAACACTAAGTAATGTACATCCTTAAGTATACATCACTATGTACATTTACTTACACTATGTGCACCACAGCCTGCCCCCTGGATGGACAAAGTCTGCTGTGGAGTCAGGACCATGAACAAAAATCCAGCTGGATGGACGGTAGACATTTCAGATCCATGTACGTGATAGGTAGTTGCTAATGGGACCAACACAATTTCCCAGGAGAGCCTTGGGATACTGCTTTGTTCCCACAACAATTCCAATGGAAACAGCTGGTGAAAAGGCAATTTACTTCTGAAAACACCCTCTTTAAAATGAGAGTGTAGTGTCACACAATTTGTCTGAAAGGCAGAATCAATAAAGACTTTTTCCCTAATCTTCTGAATATAAGACAGGTATCTAACAGGGGTCTTGCTGCGGGTGGTTTCTGGGTTTTATCTAAATTCTGATGCCAGTTGTCCTCTTTTTCTTACACTGGTGTCTGCATAGCCATGTTTTGATCTTCTTCTTTGTAAAAAGAATGACTTCAAGTCTGGTATCTTAAACGTGTCATGCGAATGCCCGGTGAGATACAGTTTAACTGGCTCCCTGGCTATGCAGGAACAGAGAAGTATTTATCCATCTGGTTGCTGCCTGATAAACAAATTAAACTTCACTATCCTTTGGGGTATAGCTTAGTTTAGGATAGTTATCACAAAGAGCTTTCTGGGCTTAAAGCATTCTCCAAACAAAACAAACCAAAGCCTGACCGTGCCGGAACACCGCCTGAGGTGAGGCACTCGTTTCTGCATTATGCGCTTGCAGGAGGTGAGTCTCACCCTATTTCAGAAGACATGGGCAGTCAAAGCTAGCGAGCTGCAGAGACTGCTGCAGTCTCAGAGATGGAGCAGACACCCAGCCGCTCATTGGCACTGTCATTGCCAAAGACAGGAGTTTCCTTTCTCCTTGCAAAAGAGAGACTGTGGGTGACTGCTCTGTGCACGGAGTTTCACAAGGTGGTGGTTGCTGCTCCCGCTTCTCTTGCAACAGACGTGTCTGAGGGATCACAGACAGTCCTCTTCCTCCCCCTCTGCTCACAACCATTTTTCTCTCTCAGGCGAAACGCTGTTGAATTGTCGACACTCTCTGAATGGTAGCACTTCTTCCTCCACAAAGCACCACAAGCCCGTTTCTCTTCTCCGTTATATGAGTGTTTCTCACAAGCAGTTCCAGCAGAGTTACACCAGACTAGATACAAGGTAGTGGAGTGGAGAATCAGACCGGAAGTTGTCATCATGGAACACAAACAGACAGACACATCATCGGGCAAATGAATCTCGTAGCTTCTGGGAGAAGGAACGACTTGAAAATATTACCCAGGCTGTGATGAGATAAGAAAGATTCATCTGAAACTTGCACGTGTTCTTCAACAGCCTGGACTGGGATCCCGGCTCAAATAAGCCAGCAAGGAGTTTTCCATGAGCTGTGCCATAAGTGACAGTGGTCATCATGGCTCAGCCATAGGCTCCCCTTTTGTCTTGAGAACATGTCAGTGACTGGAACCAAGTTATAAAAACGCTTGGTGCTTTCCCCCTCTTCCTCACTGTGCTTCGTATTGTGTTCAGTAATTAGATGATAATGAGATTCAAACCGAGGCTTTATGTAAGCTGCATGATGATTTATTTTGTGCTTGGTGTGATAGACCTAATCATTGTCTGAAGCAAGAACGTACTCCTTTTTTCCATTCCTGTTAGGGTTTGGTTATTGTTTGCGTGGCTTGGAGGTCCAGCAAGGAAGCTGCTTGGAGGGAAAATTGGATAAAAATCGCTTTATTAGACGTACCAACTTTGCCAGCATTGGAGAGTAAGAAAAATGCCAGGCTGTTGGTAGGCTGCTTTTGAAACTGATAACGAAACCTGGTAATTCTGAAAAAAAATCTGAAATTCTGAAATTTTTAATCAGCTTTAATTTCATGGATTTTTCTCCTGTATGCAAAAATCGCTTGCATGCAGCACAACATAGAATGAAGTGCAGAGTTTAGGTCTCCTTTTAGCTTTCTGGGCCTGGGTCTAAGCAGTACAGCATGGACATCTTCCATGGCTCGTTTGGTTCAGAAACCAGATAAATCTAACCTGGAGAACACAGGTCTGGGAACTGGATCAGCTGGGCATCTTCCAGAGTGTGCCATCGATATGATTCATAAAACAAGGTGGCAATCTTTTTCTCAGTCTCTTTTATTAAGATAAATTTTGGTACTTTCTAGGTAAATGCCTCAAACATGAGCAAAACTTCATTTTTCTTAGCAGTGCCTCTGGCCTTTCTGCAGGGAACCTTTGAAAATCAAGAAAAATAAGATCAAAATATGATCCAATATGATCCAATTTGTATGTCCCAAAACAAGCTGACCCCTGCCTCCAGTCCTGCTTCTGGTTTCCAGGGATGATTGGGAATGGGTGTGCGAACAGAAGTCAGAACCAAGCAACCCTGCAGCTGCCTGCCATTCAAAGCTGTGAACCCAGCATTCCCCAGCGCAGACCCCGAGAGCCGTCTGCCGGCATGGGGCAGGTGTACCTGAATGGTGGTCAAAACATATAACTGCAGTAGGGTGGAAGATCTGTTATGTGGCATGAGGAGGGGCATGCCTGCCAGATCGCATTTTAATGGGTGATTTGGGGGTTGAAGCAGCAGCGTGGCAGAGGAGTGCCCATGAGGTTTGGCTCCTTGTCGAGGCAAAGGCTCCCCGGGGTCCTGTGGCTGCTTTTAAGAAAGTTTGCTCTAGACTACAAGTCTAAAAAGTTCAATCACATGTTTAAAGCTGAGCCAGGTACCCTTATAGTCTTCTCCAGTCTTCTCTGCTTTTGCCCAGAGTAGTTCTCAATTGCTTTGATGAAGTAGGTGGAGAAAACATCGAGGGAAACGGGGAGCCTAAAACACTTTTGGATGTGAGCTTAATTGTAAATGTCAAGAAGCTGAGTAGCTTAAAGGTTACAAAATGAGAAAAATATACACACAATGTGTTGCGAGAGACCACCAAAGGCATCAAGATACAGGTAGCATTTGGTCAGGGAAAGGCCAATTAACCTGTGAAGATCAAAATTTCACTTTTTTTCCCCTCCTTCATGTCCATCACTTGTATTCTGTAATGCAGGCTGAAATAAAAGTATACGGTGAGAAGCACGACACACGCTAGAGCTCTCTTTTCAACTCAAGTTTGTATGTGGTTAAGCAGCTACAGGAAAGGCCATTAAGCAGGCTGGATGAATACTGGCTTGCCTGCTAAAGTTCTTGTGGATACAGAGCTTTATTTCACTTTCAGACTAACTTT
The DNA here is from genome assembly GCA_013400755.1 of Pelecanoides urinatrix. Taxonomy (NCBI): domain Eukaryota; kingdom Metazoa; phylum Chordata; class Aves; order Procellariiformes; family Procellariidae; genus Pelecanoides; species Pelecanoides urinatrix. The sequence continues at coordinate 19,605 of VZTQ01016086.1, read as the reverse complement.
TGGTCTTTGTCATTTATTTGGGGGACGGGGCTTTTTTTAAAATTAAAGTGATCTGTGATATGCACCAGCATCCAAACCCCTCCTCCCCCTACTCTGTAACTCTGTAATCCTTTGTGAAAAGAAGCAAGTTTAAGGGCAGGTTGAGGCAGCACGTATTGATGTTAAACCAGAAAGTTTCTGCTTTGAGTTTCAGCTTTTGAGGCTGGCTGTCCTTTAAAAGCATTTTGCGCTGCTCACCAGACACTGGCTCTGGCGCAGTTGCTTTCTCACCGTCTTTCGGCCACTCTAGGGCTGAGCTGGCTGCAGGCTCCCTCCTCATCTTTATTGGTTTCATAAAAAAGACGACTGCATTGAGATTTCCTGCCTGAGGAATTGCATGTTGCAGATTGTACCTCTGCAGGGAGGTGAGTGATGCAGGAAGCACATCTCTGCTTTTCCCAGTTAACTCACTTGATTACTCATCCTCTCACCTATCGCATGGTTTGGGATGCCTCCTGCGTGGTGGGTCTCGTAAGGGGTGCAGGGACTAAGGACCCCACTACCTCTAAAACCAACTGAACTGGAAAAGGTTACTGGAAAAAGTGCTAAGGAAGAGGAAACGGACGTGGACTTCACCGTTGAAATCTCTGGTGCAGTGTCCTCTGTGCTGACCCTTCCCACTGGCAGCCTGATGTAACCGGCGAGGTGACTCCAGGAGGACCTCTCTGAGGGCTTCAGAGCCCCGCTGGGAGATAAAGGAGGATCAGGCCATTTTTTTACATCATAGTAAAGAGTGTTTCTCAAGTCACTCAGTTTTGCTTTACATCTGGGCCCTTTTGTATAATTATTGTGGCATGAAAAGAGTTGTCTTTTACATGATCCAGCTAGGAGAACTGTTCTCTTCTAGAGCTAGGAGAAATTTGATCTTATGCAGGATCGGGTGTCTTTTTTGCTATTTTTTGTGTCCCAGAGTAGGGGGTGGTGAAGAACACATTCAGCCAGTTCTGAGGCCATCTGACCCCAGAGAATAGGAAAAAGCAGCTGATATTTACAGATATTTTGCCCCACACGATCTATCCTGCTCCTCTTCTCTACAGAGAAAGAGAATAAATCAGTCCTAATGTTTTTCTTCAACCAGACACGTTAAAACCAGCTTACGTGTTTATTACATTACGTTTTCTGTATGTACATTTCAGCAGGGTTAAAATGAGAACAACATTACGGAAAGTAATTACTCCTCCCCAGCAGCCCTGGATTTTGACTTGCAACATCATGACAAAAATCAGCCCTTTCTTGCATCCTAAAATGAGTGATAACTGCGCATTATTTTTTCACAATAATCTGCTGTTTAGAACAACCGCAGTATGAGCTGATTCTAGCTGTGGATGAGTCAGAGTGGGAGGACGATTCATCTGCAATTGCTATTGAAAAAGATCATAAATCAGTTCAGAGCAAAGCCAGACTACCTAAATGTTCCTTCTGCTTTCTCAGTAGAGTTTAATTGAATTAGCAATCATACCCAGGATTATTTTGTTTTCTGGAGTTTTGTGAGCCTCCGGGACCACTCAAGCCAATTTTTAATAGGCTCTCATTTAGTAAGTGTATTTCTATGGAAAATGCTCTTATCGCAGCAACTCAAAAAAAGTCCAAGATTTTCCAGCGTGGGATTGCGTTGTTGTTTTTTTTTTTAAAGACACATTTTTTAGTAATGTTTTCTCTCTATTTTATCTCCAAAAGCCCCCATAAACTCTCCACCAAATCTTCACTGAAACTGGAACATTGCAGCAAAATAAGTAATGAGATGGGCTTTTTCTGAGAGAGAAGGTGGCTTAAAGAAAACCAAGGATTTTGTTAGATCGTTTCTTTCCCGTTTATGTATTTATTTTTGTTTCATAGCCACTGTCAAAATGTTGTGTGGACATTATCCGCTGTTTTGAAAGACAGTAAGAGGTTTACTGGTCACATAAATAAAACATGAAGAGGCAGAATGACCTTCAGCAGGTCTGTGTCAGGCCTCAGAAGATACTAATTGGCCTTGACTGAGGTCCTGACAAGCCTCAGCTGGGATCTCTGTGCAGGTCCCCTGACCCCACCTCTCATCCACCAGCACAGAAGCTGCACTGAAACCCAGTCCTTGGTTGATCTCTGCTGCAGGTGTGCTTGTTTTCAGCCCTGCTCCTTTTTTCCTGCATGGGCTCTGGATACACGGTATAGCTTTATTTCCAGTTCTGTCCCTGGCCATGTTGTCTGCCGCTCCTGGGTGGATCCCAGCAGAGAGGCAGACACCGTCTTTGTGGATTGTTTGTTTGTTTGGGGGGTAGGAGGGCTCAGTTCTGTGCACCTTTGTAGTAATGTGTTTAAACCTGGTCTTGGTACATTCGTTGGTCTTCACAGAAGTAAGTGTTATGGGATAGAGAAAGTGAACCATGTGGAAGATTGAATGAGCTAAGTGTTTGGCTGGAAAGTGTAATTGTGGGAATTGTGAGAACTTATGACTGTTAAAAACAGGAAAGATGGGATCCAAAATTTGTTTATAACCTAAGAGCACAAAGGGGAAAATTTTAAAGGTTGACTTAAACGAGAAGTTCAAATGCTGTTGGAGGCCTACAGGGTGTAAAAGTCCCATAACAGATCTCTTCCATCACCACTGTCCATGAAACTATGGGTGTCATGCAGCTAAGGTTCAGGATGGGGAAAATACCAGGACCTGCTGATTTAAAAGTGCCCTACAAACCTTAGGTTACACATGCCTTAAGAGCACCCTGTTCTCATCCTCACAACATGGCAACTGTGCTGCTGCTATCCAGGTGATTTTCTGTACCCCTGATAACTCTGTTCAAACTTTGATCAGAAATAAATGTGCCTAATGTTGAGAACATAGATACAGTTATCACGGTTAGGTTTTGCACACAAGATTTCAAGGGCTGACTGAAGGCTTTTCTAGTAAAGGGACTGTCTAAGGTGATGGCATTCAGTGGTGTATTAGCTGAACTATTCCAGTGAAACTAAGGGAGGAAAAAACAAATGCAGCCTACTTTTACTACAGTCTGTACTAGCCATCAACCTCAAATTATTATGTCTTTTACTCATTTGACTTTATGCTATCAAGTATCTGAAAAGCACAATCATCATGGTTGTTTCTGTGAGCATCTGCTCCTAAAATTTAATGTTTCTCGACTACTCTAAATTAACTAAGAAGGCACATTCTGTTACTTGGTTTTGGTTCCGAAAAATAATCAGTATAAGAAAAGGGAGAGCTGTTCCTAAATTCTCCTCCAAACAATGGAGGTGTCTGAAGCAATGAAGCTTGCTCAGGATGCAAACCTGGATCCCACCCATCTGTCCAAAATTTCGTAGTTCTTTGTCTGGTATTCATGGTAATGTCTGTATTTCATGGCAATAAACTTGTTTTGTGCTAGCCTCTGACCACAACAGTAATGGATCAGGAGCTAACACGATTATTGATTTTTGAAAGAATCACACAAATTTCATAATCTAATCCTCCCAGCATTGTTTGATACCAAGGTAGAAAAATTGCAGGAAGCAATTCATAAGCTATAAGCTTGTAGTTGCAGGTCCCATGGTCTAATGCTTTTGTGATGTCTAGCACAGAGTCTGTTTGTGAATGTGAGTTCAATCTCTCTGTAAATAAAATTAGATAAAGATGGGGAAGTTCTTGAGTCTTATGAATTCCAGGAAAGAAATAGTCTAAAGTAACATTCCCAAAGGAATGAAACTGTTGTCACCAACCTGCTAAGTTTTTTTCCATTTAAGAATTTGAGTGGGAATTGTAGGCCATGAGGCACAAAGATAAATGGTTAGATAGGATGACCCTCTGTGAAGTCTGGTTAAAATGGCAATTAAAATTTGAGGAAACCTTCTGTCTCTCTCCTTCATCTTGGTGATTCACGGTGGCATAATAGCACCTTGAGAGGAAAGACTATAAAGGCAGACAGAGAAAATGTTTTCTGGACCTCACGTAGTTATTCTGTAAACAGCAGAAGGCTAAGGTTGGCTGTTGGAGGAGAAAAAGAATGTCTTACAGGGTAGAAATTCTGCATCATGAAACTTTTCAGCCTTTGAGTTTTGGTTGAATTCTGGATTAAAGACCCTTACCCTCCCTTGTTTCGAAATTCACTGTGAATGAGAAAAAATAAACCCTGTGATTGCTCTTTTTTTATTCAAGTGTGGCAGTTTAAAAGTTAGTGATGAATCAAGATGAAAGATGTCGGAGTATTTTGTCCAGAAAGTGTTAAGATGAGGTATTTTGGGGATGACTGAAACTCTCTTCCAAGTCTGCCCTTCAAAAGGACCAAAAGCAAAGAAAGCCAACACGTGTTTTGCTTTGGGTAGATTGGCGTTTTCCAACGAATGGTCCTAACGACGTGTTTTCTGAGCAGTCCTAGGAACGAGTATCATGGGGCACCACCCTGGCCGCTAGCTGGGAAGCAAAAAGTGGGACCTCTGAGGAACTCTAGCTGCCGTAATCATCTCTGATATCCTGTAGCAGAAAATTCAAATTGGTTTACATTGGTACAAAGCCTGACTTTAATTTCTGTAAAAGCCTGGAGAGCCAGAATGACCCTTTTAAAAAAACCTCCCTATGATTGAACTCTTCAAAGGATAATAGCTAGTATATAAATAAAACTGTAGAACAGGCTCTTCAAAAAGTCCCGACTTAGAAATGCTCACTTCTTTCTCACGTAAATGACCGTGCAGAGCCATAGAGAATTGAGCTGATATTGAAGTCAACATGAAAGAACTTCAAAGGTGTTTCCAGTGTTTCACTGGACTAAAAACCACTTTTTTGTTATTGTTACGAGTGTATAAAGAGGCAGGTTGTGGGAAGTGGAATTGGGTTGACGGGTGGACTTGATGATCTTAAGGGTCTTTTCCAACCTTAATGATTCTATGATTCTATGATACTAATGAAGCAAGGTTTCCTATGCATCTGTGTCCTGTGATTAAGGGAATTTGATAAGAGATGAGCTGTGAGTTTTCCTGTGAGGGAGCACTGATGGAACTTTTGTCCTCTGCCTGACCTGCTGTTTCACAACATTTAGGGAGCTGAATCATTTAGTCACACTCGACTCAACAAGTTTCAAACTCATTAGGAAGAGTAGGTACAAACACCAAAACCTGACTGCCTGTAAGAGACTCCACGGTGCTACGGACCAGCCCAGGCTCCTCACTCTGGTGCACACTGGGCACTGCGTGAGCCTTAAGAATTCGTGTTGATGTTGATATGTCAATGTTAAACTGCTCTGAGGAAAGATGGAGTAGCAACAAGAGGTTCACTGTCAGTCCTTTCTATGACAAGCTGTACCAATAAATAAATAAATGTTCCTTGTCCTAAGAGCTTAGTCTTGTCTGATGCACACAGCTCTGGGAGGCGAAGCAGGATTTCACCCCTCCATGATCCCTCTGCTCTGCTCCTCCCCACATCTCTGCTGCAGCTTTCTCTGGGTCTTCACATCCGAGCATCAGGCAGCAAACCCCACATAGGAGCTGCAGGTGAAGCTACGTACTGCTTGGTGATTCAGACCCATCGATGGGGAAAACCCCCCAAAACGCTGCAGTGCAACCAACAACCACTTTCAGAGGCAGCACTCTCTGTCTTCAAAAGGGATGCAAACAGCCATTTTGTGTCAATTCCTCCACCTGTCATGGGCGTAGGACACACAGAAGTTTCTTTGCACATTTCTACGAGGACTTGCAGACATTGCAACCTCTGTCTGGTTAAGTTTTGTGGGTGAGGTTTCTTTGGCACGAGCAGGGGCCATGTTTCACAGGAAGTCATGAATAATTTTTAGGGTGCTTCATTTGTTTGTTTTGATATTGTCATACACGAGCATTGTGCTGTTCTGTACTGGCAGCAATAGAAATAAGCGGACACTGGAGTTACACAGTGGCTTTATCTCCAATTGTTGTGAGTCCTTCTCATCTGTCCTTTCTCCAGATGAAATATGTATCTTATTTAAATGGAGCCAGACAGAAACAAACGTGCTCTGATCAATTTAATACAGCTGATTTTTTCCCCTCCTTTTAGCTAGTTTCTATAAAGAAAATGTCCTTTGGCATAGCTATGACTGTGAAATAATATTGCTGATCAGCACTTGAACAGGGAATGGTTTGCCAGAGCGACCCAAATGGAAACCCAAGTGTCAGCTCTAGGGTTATGGGTTGGGGTTTATGGCCCTAGAGGTCCATTTCTCTGTGATGTTAGAAACCCTAAATGTTAGGCAAGATAGATATTGTAAAGGAATTATAAGCCAGAGGTTTTTTAATAGATTGATTTGAAGGCTGTTGAGTAAATGAGTTCGTCCCTATTTTATGGCCAAACTGTGCCACAGGAGATCTGGAGTACAGGAAAGGGCAATTCTGGCCTTTTGCTGCTGTGCACCTCTGTCCCCTTTCCACGCCAGCAGGTCCCTGCCAGTACAGTCTATGTCACATGTTTGTCCACTGGCACATCTGCAAGTTGTTTGCTATTGGGGGGAATATTTTTTTTGTTTGGGGTTTTTTCTTTTTGTTTTTCCTGGGGTCACACAAAGGATTTTCAACAAGGGCCAGGATAGGCCTAGATTTCTGTAAAAAGGCTCTGAGATTTCTGGAAGCTGCTGCAGAGCGTCAGGAGGACCATGATGGAACTGTTATTTGTCGGGGTGGGAAGCGGTATTTACAACAGACCAAAAAAAATCAAGGGAAAAACAGAATAAAAACATTTAATTCAGACATATCTTAGAAACAGTCATGTAGAGAGGAATAAAAAGCAACAGCAGGAAAATGTCCATATACATACGCACCCCACAGGTGTGGAGCTTACCTAGGTCTGTCCAGTGGCTGATAGTTATATCACAGCACTCCTTCCTCATGTGAAATCCTGCCATACTTAGTCCTTGCTGTTTCAAAGTTAATGATGCTTTTTCATAATTTTGCTTTATGTACAAAAAAAAATTTTAAGCAATTTTTTGTTTATTTGCTCCCTCAGAGATTCTCCATTAGGTCCAGCAACCTGAAGTAAAACCACTGAGAGTTTTTAGTTTTCTGTGCCTTGATTTCTCTCTTTTTTTTTTTTTTTTTTTCCTTCTTTCTTTCTTTTTGCCTTGCTTAGGTGGGATGATACCACTGAAAGCCAAGAATTTTTAGCAACAGTGTTGTGGCAAATTTATCTTCAGTTTTAACATAATAAAATACTTGTGAGTGGGAGACCATAAACTATTTTAGGTAGATAGTAGCTCTTGGACCTCGCCTAGGGACATAAAGGAACAAAAAAACCCCCATGTGTTTATTGTTTTTTAAAAAAAGAAGTTATGTTCTCCATTATAAAAAGTACTCTGTAAAATATGACATTTCCTAAGCTCCTTAATTTAATTAAAATAAGTTACCCATTGCAGTAAATACAGCAATGGTAATGGGAGTAAGAAACGGAAGTATCTTAACAGTAAATGTATACTGTTCAGGTCTATAATAAACTGGTTTTTTTATAATTAATTGCCACTCAGAGCAGGATCGAGTTATTTCTACCATCTTCTGTCCTGTTTGTTAGACTGGACAGGCATAAGAGCTGCCAGCTACTATGCTTTTGCAGGATGATTGGGCAAAACACTGCTCAAAAGGATAGGCAAATCAGTTGTGAATTTAGTATCTCTCCATTGTGGGTCTTGTTCAATGAGTGTTCAAGTCAGCAAAAAAAAAAAAAAAAAGCTCAGCATTTCAGCGTGAGAACCCTTTGAACTACATCTTACAACCTAAAAGAAAGTGAATTGCTCCAAGAAGATAAATGCTGGACTATTAAGCCAAGATTAATTTGACCATAATATTTTTTTAAGATGTTGAAAAGGCTCCCAAGTAAGTGGTAAAAATACTTGGAGAATCAATCTGTCAGCTTTGCTCACACTGTCTGTAAGTACCCCTATTGTAAAAACCCTGTCTGTCTTTGTATTCAAGGGGATGCTCCTCTCCTTTCATCTGTGCTCCCTTCCCCAACCCACCACTTCTTCAGGCAAAGGAAAATTTTGACTGATGGATGATCATCAGGTTAAGTCTCAGCAGAATTAAATTTTGCCTTTCATAAATTACATTAGTGTTTTGCTAGTTCTGTTAGTAATTTCAGAGTGATTTTCCAGAAAACTTGTTATCTTCACAAGCCAGAGTCTTCCTTGTATAAAGAAATGTGTATAAAGAAAACAGATATAAGGATTTTCTGTATAAGTATGGAAAGGTGGTTATGAGTAGATATAGAAAGACTTTTTATTCCCCTCCTTTCAGAGCCAAATTTTGGCAATAGTCAGAGCCACTCTCATAGAGGGCAGCATGTTAATGGAGAAGAATGAGCTGTCTGTATATATCATATGTATTTGTTTTATTGGGAAATGTGCTTTCCTGAGAAATCAGGTTGTGAGTTTTCTTTCAATACTTGTCAAAATTGTTAATTTCTCTCTGCTGCTCACCATTGTATTAAATGTGTGCTCATGACTGACAAAGCTCATGCTGTCTTAAGTCAGACCTAATTCTTCCCAGCTTTTTCTCCTCTCTAGAAGAGTTTTCCTCATTGAGAGAAGCCATTGCCTTATCTAGGCAATTTTCTTTTTCAAAAGCATGACTCTCCTCCTAATGCAGAAGTTTCTTTTCTATCAACTCCCTCATTATCTACTGACTTTAAAACAGTTTTCATGTTTCGAGTCTGGCAGAATTTTTGAAGCTATTTGGAGGATATAGTTACTTGATGATTTTGTGTTTTTTTCCATCTAGAGCCTTTTCCAAGACGTCCCCTTTTCTGGGGATCTTCAGCATTCATTTCAGCTTCCAGTCTGAAGCAGGCGGATCAAGCAGGAGGTACATCTGCCTCTCACCCTGAGCAGTTTTGCATTCTGGTCAGCTTGGGAGAAATTCATGAAGCAAAGCACTCTTTTATCAGTCTGTTACTTTAAAAATGTGAACGTGAGGATTTTTTTTTCCTACCTCACATACATGTAACTACAAACATCAGTCATTTCTGTTAGTTGCTGTTGGATCCAGTAACCCAACAGATGTAAGGCTGCTGCAGCTCCATGTCTCCAGGTCCAACAAGTAGTGAGGCTGAAGGTGTACGCCCAATGATTTATTTTAATTTATATTTTCTATGTTCATAATAATTTCTTTACTGTTTTAAAACCTGGGTAATATGATGATAATACATATGTATTTTTAAGCCAGTTTCATAAGCTACCTGATTAGGTTCCCATTAAGAACAAAGCCTAAGTTTTTATATTCAAAGCGTAATGTGTTTTCATAACAGTTCAATCAGATTAGACAGGCTGCATTTCTTCCATGGGTATTTGCAAGTATTCAGTTCAGATCAGACTTCTTTTTACCTTCTCAGACAGACTCTAACTATTTTGACAGTTCAGATTGAGCCTTATGAGCCATGAAAATGCCAAGGGACACATTGCCATTTTCTCTTTCTGAGAGCAATCTGCTCTCACCCAGCAAAAAAACAATTTAGTGTGTTAAGGAGCTATGGGAAATACGCAGTTTTTAAAAGATTGCCAATAAAAATTTTGTTTGTGATTTCATGCTAAATATCTTACTCAGTATACAGAGACAGGTTTCATTCAAAGAAAAAATTCTAGCACAGTAAATGTGGATCCTTGGTTTTGTTTTTCACCAAAAAGTCAGAAAAAAATAACCCTCAGTGTATAATATTTCCCCACAACCAGCAATGACTGTCTATGTGAGAAGGCAATGCAACTAATCAATTCTCAAGCTGTGCAGTTGCTAAAAATGGGCAAATACTGAAAAGCCATTGTGGTGATGCAAATGACTTGTTTATGGAAGAAGGAAAAAGAAAACTTTATGTAGTGTTTAGGAGACAGTTTGTTACTATTTATATGTATTAGTTTTCCAGATGTGGTCACCATGGAGTGCGCACAGAGTCAGCACTAGACATACACTGTACTTGTGAATGAGGGGCCTGAGATGAGAATGTAGTCAGTCATATTTATGTTGTGAGACAGTCTGCCTTTTAATGTGTTCTGCTTACATGCAATAAATAGCATTTTTAGTGTGTAAATAAACATAATTGGAATTCTGGAAGTTCCAGAAAATTAGGACTTTCAAAAGATTTCATCTTACACCTAGTAGCAATACACCACATTGTACGCCAAATAATGTATTAGACAAGCTCAAAGCAGAACGAAAAGAAATGGTAGCATGCCGATTAGATCTTTTTTTTCTCTTTTGTGTACTCTAGAAGCTGTATGAAAGGAAAATAACATCCAGGGAGTGAAAAGAAATCATGCCTGCGATTAAAATAACCTAATCAGAAGAGAAAAATCCTAATTGAAATTTCATCTACTTACCAAAAGGAAAATATTTAGGTGGTGTGAAATCTGTCAATAAACATACTTTGCACCTGAAAGTCTATGAGCCAGATCATGAAAGGAATGGCTGAAGTCAGTTAAGGCTCTCGTTGGTTTCACCGAGGCCAGAATTAAACTGGTGAGGAGAATCACAAACCTTTGAGTGTTTTGAAGTTCTTCTGAAATCCCAGTGAATAGGGGAAAATAATCCTAAACACTGAAAACCAAACATTTTAAGGCTGGGCCAATATAATTGATTTATGCTGCATGAAATAATTTTTGTATTCATGAAAATCTAATCTCATGTTTATCTCACTTTGGTTTCCTTTTAGTTAGGTGAGTATAGATAGTAGCTATGTGCAAAGAAACACATTGATTTAGCAGGAGAAAAGTGTCTTTGTCCATTCATGACATTCACCGGAAAAAAATTATACATTCCTCTGCTTCAGAAAATGTACCTGGAGAAACTGAATATCCCCAACCAATTCTTGTTTCCAAGTTACAGATTCCGTGTCAGAAACAGCTGTGGGTTGTCAGCTCCACAAAATATATTTGCAGAAAAGCTGTGGGAGCAGTGCCAGTGAAAACTGCAGTTTGAGGTAGTTTCTTCATTAGTTCATGATGATGACAGAGACCCTAGAACAAGTATGCAAAACAAATTCTGTAAAGAGGAACCAAATAAACGGCAAGGTTTTATTTTCACATGAAACACCATTCTTAGCATATATTAATTCTCTGATGTGTTCATTGAAACTGTGGTAGCAATGAGGATCCCGTTCACAGGCCAGGCTCGTGCTCGGAGCTGTCTAAACACGGTGCAGAGGTCACCCTGCCACAGAGTCACCTTACATACTTTACCTGTTTAATCCATTTTCCCTGTGAGGTATTTCAGTAACCCAGTTCTACCGGCAAAAAGTGCTTGCAGAAGGCAAATTTCAAAGTTATGCATTCAAGTTGCCATGGAAACCGCCCTTTAAAATTTTATGCACAATTATTCTTGATGGAGGCATATGCTAATCCAATCAGAGCAGAGGAGAAATGTTGTGTGGACTGTCTGGCCTGCCACAGGCTGTTAATCCTGAAGCTTGAACACAGGCAATGAACCCATGGGGGGTAAAACAATAAAACAACTGTTAGAAAAGAGCTATATGTACGATGAATTGACTATCAGCTCTGGCTGGGTGCAGAAGCTGTTGTGACGTGCTCCAGCGTGACCTTGTTCTGCTGCTGAAGTCACAGCATCATGACGTCAGCGACAACACCCCCTTCCTGCAAAGTGCCTCATAGCCGTTGTGAGACGCCGCGCTCCCCGGGGCCGTTGGCAGCTCCATCCCCGAGGCACCAGTGAAGTGGCCTGTGCAAAGTTCCCAGCGGCTCAGGGCCAGAGCGGGCAGTGGGATCCCTGCCTTCCCCGCCTTGCAACCATCGTGCGTCGTCTTTTTCAGTGGGGTCAAGGTGATGTTGCAGAATTCCC
>VZTQ01016085.1:0-199724 GCA_013400755.1 Pelecanoides urinatrix | reverse complement strand
ACCTGTCTTGGGACAAGAGGTTATCCAGCGCTCGGTAATCGTCCTCGGATACCGCTCGGTTCAGCTCCTCGCTTTCTCCGTTGTCGTCTTCATCTTCTCGGGGCTGGAGCATGGAGAACATTTTAGTGATATCCATTAGGCTCATTTTTTTTGGTCTGTCTCTCATGTACCGCTTTCATCGTAAATGGTAAAGCCAAAGATCTACGGGACAACAAACCCAACACCACCACAGGGTTAGAACCAGCCCCCTGGCACCAACACCATCTTTTTATTATTTTTTTTTTATACACAGTTTAATCGTAGAATCGCTTAGGTTGGAAAAGACCTTTAAGATCATCAAGTCCAACCATTACCCTGGGATTCTCAGAAAAAAAAAAAAAAAAGAGACAAGTAACGTTGGGTTACGATGCTGCTGACGTGCTTATCGCCCTGCCCCGCGGGGAGGGAATCCACGCTGGTGAAGGGCTAAGGCAAAGACGGAGCTCGCGGCTGTAGCGCGTCCGTGGGCCACCTCCCCTTAAAGTGTCGTGATCAAGAACGCGCTGAGATAATTGAATCTGGTGTTGGAGTTCAAACGCTGCATGAGGCAGCTCACAGGCTTTTACTTTATTTTTTTTAATTGTTTAATGCTGTGCTGCTAGCCCCTGAGGCGGTAAAGGGTACGAGAGCACTCGTGGGGTACTCACACGTTGGGCTCAGGAAGGGTCCTGGGTGGCCACGGGCTCTTGCAGGGACTCTGCACCCCACGGGTGGGTGAAGCCACCTGTTTTCCCAAAACCCTCAGAAGTCACCCCATCCAGCCGTTCTCTGTGGGAGCTGCCGAGTGAAGGGCACGTCGGAAAACGGCAGGAATCCACTTTGCTTCATATGGGCCAAGGCTTCTGCCTCAGCAGCACCTGCACTTCCAAGTATTTTGGGACCCGCGGCAAACTCTGAGTTTTCGTTTAGGCAGCACTGCAAGGTTTTTACGCCCTGCCACTTTATACAGGGAGTGGATTTCGAAGTAGGAGGTGAAGTGAATGTGAAGGTGGCTGGTTTGATTAAGGACTTTCAGCGTCGCCCTTCCCGAAACGACGTCGGCGTTTGAATTCAGCCAACCCTCTCCTCTCTCCTGCCTGCTCGAGCCCGAGGAGCGCGGCTGCAGGAAGGATCTGGGGTTTGTATAGCAGGGGGTGCGGGGCGGTGGGAGGAAGGCAAAGGGGTGCTGAGCTGATCACACCGGAGCTGGGACTGAACCCCGAGAGGTTTGCCAGGATCTGGCCCCGCCGTGGCCGAGCGGCAGCAGGGGAGAGGAACGCGATGTCCCGGCCGGCAGCGGGAAGGGCAGAGGAATTTCTCGCCACATCTCGGATTTCCTGGGGGAGAGGCGGCAGCGGCAGAGCTCGGTCTCCCCTCGTGGCTCCTCTGAGCCTCTCTTGGAGGAGGCAAGGAGCTGCACCGAGCAATTAACCTCTTTCTGCAAACGAGCCTGACGGTAACGAGGCAGTCACGGTAACAAGGCAGTCACGGTAACGAGGCAGTCACGGGAGGCGCGTCCCACATCCGCAGGACGTGCAAGCCCAGCCACGCGCGCAGCTTCGCCTCGTGGTTAAGTAGAGCAAGTTTGATGGCAGCGAGCAATGGCAAAGCTCTGCGCTTGCACCGGTTACGCGAACCCAGATGATTTATATAGAAATATGTGAAATTATAACATCACTGTTACTCATTAGACACGCTGATAACGAGCTCTGGAGCTTTGGAAACCGCCCACCTACATGGCTAATGGGGTGGGGGGTTAACTGCAGATTCGATTCAAAAAGAAGGCCCGGTTATATTCCCAAGGGAAATAATCTGGAAAAGTAACAAAACCAGCTGGAACATTTCCTGAACACACCAATAAGCCTCTCGGAAGGGACGTTACTTGGCCAGCGTAAGCACTCACGTGGGCAGCTCACGGATGGTCCTCAACCCGAAGAGCCCAAACCAGAGCTGTCACCTCGTGAGCCGCAGGAAGCTGCCCATGCATCTGCAGACCCCAAAAAAGGGAGGTTATGACTGGAGCTAAAGTATGGAGAGTACGCTCACGCTTTTACAGCTGGTTACCGAGTTACCTTCGATTGCCGGACGCTGCCTAGGTGTCATTGTGCTGCTGCCTTACCTTGGGGAGGTGGGGGATGCTCACAGCCAGGGCGGGCAAGGCAGCGGCGGTCCCATGGCCAGTTCTCCCTCGGTTTAAACAAAATGAAAAAAAAAAAAGAGAGAAAGAGAGAGGATCTTGCCGTGTCGGGGATGGACGTCTGCTCTGTGCGACCCGAACGCCGCAGGCTGTCAAGCTCACAGCTGAAATGGCACCGCGGGGAGAAGGGCTGGGGCGCTGGGGCTAATTTTAGCCCCTGAGGGGTTTTATCTTACCACTTCCATTCTTGGAAAGTTCCCCCTGGGTAAATATAGAGAGGGGCGGCGAGGAGGGGGGAGGCCGGGACAGGTGCTGGAGGCTGCTTGACCCATCCCAGCAGCCACAAAGCGTTCGCTGCGCCGCTGCCTTGCAGCAGTCGCAGGGGACCCGGGGGTTCGGTCCCCTCCAGGGCAGCACCTTCCCCGCTGCCCCACCGGCCTCTGCCTGGTCACGGTTGCTGCCAACCACCCCAACGATTCCCTCTCAGCCCCTCTCCCCACCGCCTCTTCCACTTTCAGAGCAATGCAAACGACCATCCGCAACATCCAGAATTGTTTATTAAACACAAGATGGACAAAAGGCACCGAAGAGGGTCCAGATTTCTCCCCTGAGCTGCTCCGTAGGCTTCGCTCCCAGCTGACCCCGCCAGAACAAACCGCTTCTTCGGCTTCATAAAATTAAGCAGCACATCGCGAGGCAGAAAACGCGACAGGGGCAAACAAAACCAGTGGGAAGCCGTGTTTGGGCTGTCTTATCAAAAGCTGTCAGCTGGTAAGTGCAATCGTATTTTATCCAGTTCCCTTTAAACCTTTTCCAAACTTTTTGGCGGTGGAGCAGGAACGGTCTGACAGTTTGAGGCAGCGTTATCAGCGGTAATAGATAACGAGAGGGGAACCAAATTATCCAGCAGAAAAATCTCCTCTGCTGCAAGAAGTAAAATCGGGGGGCTCTGCAAAACATTTACGATGTCCCCGCTGTCGGCACCGCACTCACAGTTCGTGGTCACACTGTGAAGAGCAGGAAATGTTCAATATTGAGAGGTTTTAGACTCCTGGCTCCCTCATAGTTCCACTCTCTCCAAATTCATTCAAAAATAGATTGTTACTTCAAAAAGATCAATATTCCAAAGTCAACACTATGAATGGAATTCTCGAGTAGGAGAAATGTGGATAAACATGGGAGCAAAAGCGGGGAGAGCAGGGAGAGCAAGTGTCAAGAAGCTGCAGCCACGGTGGGGATGCTCAGTCAGAAAAGCCAAGCCTGGCTGGAAACCGCCTCAACAAAATGCAGAAATAAAAGCAGCAATTAAAAAGAGAGTGCATTATAATGTGAAAAAAAGGGATACAGACAACAAAATGAATACACGTTAGAAAATATGCAAGGTAGGAAACCGTAAGGGAACTTCAAGATGAAAGGAAAATCCGTCAATGGAAAATTTAATGATAAACTGTGTATCCTTCTGTTGTTGCTGCTGCTTCTTCTGTTGTTGCCGCTGCTGTTTAGTTGTTAACCAAGAAAAGAAATCTTAGAAACAAAACCAGCTCTTTGTTGAGGAACAGAGATTAAACTGAATTCTAAGGAAGCAAAAAAGTACGAAGCACTCGCTGATAAATCCACCCTTAACTGGAAGGACACAAACCGAAATACTCATTGTGCTCCCTTAACAGCCCAAGAAACGCCTTAAATAGCATCCTGCAATGAATATTGAAATCGGCAGATTCAGATAACCCCCAAACGGGAGCCCCGGGAGAAGTCTGCCCCGTTTCGGATAAGCTTCCCAACGCTCAGACACCGGGGCAGGCCGAGGACGCGGGGGAAGGCTTCACCTTCTGCCCCAGCTCCGAGCGCGTGCGGGCTGCCCCCGACACGTGCTGCGGGCAAAGCAGCTCCTTTATCAGCTCTCCATTAATTGGGGAAGAATTAAAAGGCAGAAGTATATTTAATGCCAGTCAAGAAGGTTTTTTGGGAAGGTAAATCCGGTCCAGCGAAGTTGCTTCCATTAAAGAGATTATCGTTAGTAACGCAGCTGAAAAGAGGTAATGAGCTTTCTGATTTAACACCGCTAAGTATTCTGATTTAAAAGTTTAGCGCTAAACAGTACCAAATAAATCACTTTGCAGGGATTAAGGATTTACTAACAGTCCTCAAGGTCGGAACTGCACAGTTATTGCGTGGGGCTACTTCTGGCTCCTGCCTTTGAACTGAAGTCACTGCCGAACCGCAGCAAAGCCTTTGAACTTGGGACTTTCCCTCCGTGCCCATCAAAACATCCGCTGGCAGCTTTCGGGCGCTTGCCCCTGCCTCTTCCTCACCACCCGGCTCGGAGGTGGCCGCGGCAGCGACGTGATTCGGGTATTAACCACGCGAGGGCACGGACACCCACGGGCCGTCCCTCGCCTGCACAGCGACAGCTCCCAGGGCCCCTTCTCAGCACGTCACAGTTTAATGGGTGCATTAACAGACAAAATCTGTAGTTGGAACTGAAGGAAAAACTCAAACTCTTTCTCCTCCTCCACGAGCTGTAATTTCTTGAGGAATTTTGGCAGCGTCGGAGCCCCAGAAGTTCGGCGGCGTTGCGAGACGGCTCCCTGCTTCCAGGAGCCCCTTTCCTTTTAGATCCGAGGATGTGCTGGAGCCAGCAGCTGTAAATCGATGCGAGAAGATGCCTATTAAGGACCTGAAATGCAGAACCCAAAGTCAGCACGTGCCCGCTCTTCGTTACGCGAGTTATCTGCGTGACATTGATCGTTCACATAAATCTGCCCGTTTGCCCCAGAACGCTCTTCTAAGTGTGCTCCGGGGCTGGCAACACTTAGAAATTAGTCCTGGAAGAACTAGGGGGTCTTCTCTGCTTTTATTTTACAATACTAAAGTGTGCCGGTTTTCATCCCAAAGCTTTGAGGAGGAAGTAAAACGCTAATAATCAGCTCTGAGTCACGCCACCCCCAAAAGCATCTTTGCCCTGAGATCGCAAACCATATATTCAGTGGGTGAAGGGGTTTTTGGTTATTCAAAATACCAGGCAATAGGAGCGGGTGTGGGAGAGCTGCCTGCTCTTAAAGGATTCTCCAACGGCAGGTGAGACTGCAACAACCACCCTTCAGAAACAGAATTTCTGATCCGTGTGAATTGCCAGGTTTATCCCAAACACCTTCTCAAGCCGCACACACGCTGGATCACTGCGCAACAAAAATCATTGCTTTTGGTCATCCAAAAAAACCCCCAACCCAACCAAAAACGGGAAAAGGAAAGTATCATGTTCTAAAATGCTGAATGAAGGGATGTATAAATAGGATAAAACACAAAAATTGGACCAGTTTTCCTTAAAATGGCAAGTGGACTCCCCGTACCTTTATCCTCTCCCCGGTTTCCCCTTTGGTAAGATCTGTAAAAGTCTCTGTGTTGCTTAAGTCCCCGTAAGTGCCTCAGCAGGGAGGGGACTGCCCTTCGTGACTCTACAAACACTGGAACCCTTGCAGAATACTCCAATTTTGCAGCGTCAAGTCGGCCTCAGCCCTTGGTCCGTCCGGCCGCCCGGCCCCGGTGCGCTGGCCTGAAAGCAATCGGCCAAGAGCAGCACCTGCTAATGCTGCAGATCCATACGTGGGGGTTTTTTTTTTGCAAGGGGGCATGTATTTTTATTGATTCCCACTCACACTGGATTCCTTGCTCCTCTCCCACAGCTCAGCAGGCTCCGAGATCTGTTCTTTGGTGAGAGAGAGAGAGGAAAAAGTCAGATTCAGTAAGTAGTGTTCACTTTTCCCAAAACCACTGCAAGGGCACCAGGGGAAACAGGGCTCTGGTCGGACCGAGAGCAGGGTTATTGCTCTGGCTACTGGGTTTTGTATCCCACCCCCATCCCCTCCATCCCCCCAAGTGAAAGAAAATACAAGTTACAGGAGAACACTTGAATTTAGAAGCTGATCGCATGTGAGAAAAATTATAATTAACACACTTTTTGCCTATCAGTAAAGAAATATTATTCAGGACAAAACGTCCCTTTATTTAGGGATTTGAACTCAGGAGGAGCTGCAGCAGCCCCACAGGCCGACCCACGCCTCCCCTCTCGGCAGCGAACGGCCTTGGGGAAGGTTCAATCCTGTTCCTGCGCCGTCCTGAGGGCAATGAGAGCATCTCATGGCCTTGCCTGGGCAAACAGATTAAAAAATGTGGGGGCTGCCGCTAGTCTGGGTTGGCTTTTTTTTTTTTTTTCTCCCCTTCTCTTTTAAAAGAAGTCATCAACCCAAAAATTTGTAGTCTACCTTCAGCATCAGAGGAGTTTATCCATTATACATATACGCATGAAGCCCTAACACCAATATATCTCTAGCAAATCATCACCGGCATCTTTAACTGCTGGGTAACTGAATTGAATAAAACTCGAGTACAGAGTCACATTGCTACCACAAAAAAAAAATTGAGTATTATTGCTCTACTGCAACAAAGAACGCACCGATGCAGAATGAAAATGAATCAACGTTTTAAGGTATCCTTGGCACACACGAACCTGAACCTCAAGAAGAAAGCAGGTTAACTGCGTTGCTTTTTCTTTGCTACCACAGAACAGCGGCTTGATCTTAAAACAGTGATTTTTCAGTACATACCTCCAATTAAGTTTACTGATCAGTGTTTTTACTCAGCATAAGGGATTTCTTGAGAGCTGTTAAAAACATAAGTCTCGAGCGATGCTCCTACAACGACTCTGAACGGAACCTGCCCCCTGAAAGCTAAAGTGAGCTTC
This sequence comes from Pelecanoides urinatrix, assembly GCA_013400755.1. NCBI lineage: Eukaryota > Metazoa > Chordata > Aves > Procellariiformes > Procellariidae > Pelecanoides > Pelecanoides urinatrix. The sequence continues at coordinate 192,828 of VZTQ01016085.1, read as the reverse complement.
AGTAGGGAAGTTTTAAATCATCCTCAGCAAAGATGCTGTCAAACAGACCAAGTTTTCCCCAAATGTAAATTACAGCTTTATCAATTCTAGTCAGTGTTAATGTTAATAATCCAATTAAATGCAAGGCAAGTCTAATTTAGGTAAGTGAAGGATTTTACTGGTAACATTAAGAACATTTAAAATTAGCAAGAAGAAAAAAAGACTTTGAAACATCTGGGGACTGAGTATACCCAAGCGCCAGGTGTGTTTTTTGCCTTAATACACAGAAAAGAAATACCCTTTTTTTGGAAGTACAGTGCAGTGGAAAATATTCATCGGGGGCTGGGTGACAGGTATCGGTCTTGGCTCTCTTCCTTGCGTTCAGTTTTACCCCCCCGACTGACGATGGATAGCTCAGGGCTATTTGTATTTAGAATTAAAGGCTGAAGGGTCTGGTGCTAAACTGACCTGGGAAAAACGGTTCCTCCGTCTCTCCTGCTGATCTTCAGCACGTTCTTCTGCAAGTCACATCCCTGTCGCTCAGTTCCCCCATCTCCCACCCCGAGTATTAAAAACCTCCAAATGCATATTTAAAAATTAATTGCTAAAATAGCCTACCTTGCTTTGCCAGGCACAGATTTAAACCATTTACATGAACTCACCCATCCAAATGGCATCCTGAAGCATTTTGTACAGCCTTATAAACATCCAATGAACTCGTATCACCTAATTTCTCTCTGCTTTGCAGTTCTATATTTAATTGTAGGATGTGACTGTGACTGCACAGCTGTAAGTTATTAAAGCACCAATTCCAATCTTGGTTATAAACATGAGGTGAGTTTTGCACCTGGAATCTCCCTCTTCCTCGAGCATTTTCCCACCTCACTCGAGTTTGCCTGCACTCAAAAAACGCCCCACCTTGACTCACTACTGAAGTTATGATTAAAAAGAATTGGATAAAAGAGCATTTTTAAATTATACCAGCAGCAGATGGACTGCAGACTCTTCACAGCTATCAGAAAAAAGTCTCTTCACCTGGTACCACGCAACACCCACGAAGGTCAGGCTCAATTCCTTACAGCAGGCCAGAAGAGAGGTCTAGCTGCTCTCAGAAAGCTTTTTAAGTCAGCCTGGAGCCACCTGTAGACAGACTTACCCATGGGTGAGGGATAGACAGGGGGAAGAAAACACTGAAGAGGTATTAAGTTTTAATATATAAAGAAAAATCTAATTAAAAAAAAATCAGAGTAACAAAATGTACAGAAGATACTAAGATTTAATGCAGCTTCATTAGTATTATTACTTTTTGGGTTTTTTTTAAAAAGACACTGAGCAGTGCTCCAAAACCAGTGAGGTCACCTAGTTTCCATTCTGTAAAAGAAGGGGAAGTGGAATCACGCTCACTTTAAGATAAGCTCACTACTTAAGAGTCTTTAATTGACTTCCCATTTCAAAGTGTGAAGTTCTGCTTTGAGTTTAATTAACCAATAAACAGACTAGTCATTTACTTTAAAAAGGCAAGGTATTTATTTTTGTAGGGAATAAAAATAAACTGTAATACAAGTGAAACTTCATGGAACAAATACATTTAGAGAAAAAAGACACAGTGCTCCTCTAAACATGGTACAATTTTTTTTAAGCAGTGCATTAACTAAAACGACGTACATGTATACAGCCATCGCAGCACATTCAAGAATATGGGATTTCATCACCCACAATTTTATACAACGGTCCCTCAACAGTTACACTGACAAAAATAGCGACTGACTTACAGAAACAGCAAAAACATTTACAATTTTCAGCTGAGTACTACACACAATTTCAGGTACATTCCTACAACAATCAGTTTGTGGATGACAGGAAAAGTACGTATGTGTGCTCAGTTACATATGACTAGATCCAGTGCTGCAAGTTATTCCAGTAGTATGCTGCTACATTAAATACAGACGCATATACATAGATAAATGATATAAGAAGAGATATAGGTCAACCGTTTTAACCTACCCTCTTTCTGCATTGCTTTTGTAGTTCAGAGATGCCAAAAGGACGCAGCGCTGTACATTAAAATACTTGCCCTAACAAATTACACCAGCTGCAATTGGCACCAACCTGGTTGCTCTTAGTGCTAAAGATGCTTACGAAAACATGGACTTTAATGTCACCTGGTTTGAGACATTCCTCATCTAATTCATCAAGTGCTGTGTATTAATTAAAACAAAACTACTACATTCAGAACAGATTCTTTCCCCCACCCCGCCCCGAGGCATGGGAAGTGCCTATATGTGCAAGAGGGACAGTATGTAAACAAGGAATAACTGTGTTAGGTCCGTACAAAAAATGACCCCAGCGCTCAACGCAGAGTGGTGGGGAAGGGGAGAAGAGCAAAACAGGAGACACGTTTTGAATTTGCAAATATTCATTGCTAAATAGTGCCAAGAAATGATCCCTTTGGGGGAGTAACCGTCAGGCAGCAGAGCTACCCAAGGACCAGCTTTGCCAGAAAGTGAACTGAAGCAGCACCTTTTAACTGCTGTCCCTGCAAGTGCCACAGCTTCGTTAGCGCCTATTAGGGCTCACCATCTCCAAACCTGATGGAGACAACAGACATGGGGCACTTCAACACGGAGCTTGCCACCTGTAACCCAACAAGGTCTAACTCAAGCAGAGACCCTGCGAAGCTCTGCGCACCTTCGGCTCCCGGCAAGCCTCTCCCACCAGGACTCGAGAAGCTCACTGAAGCAAACTGGAGCTTACCAGCTACCACAAGCAAGTCTCCTTCTCCGTCCTAGTCAGGGTAGCCTCACGTACCAGTGAGCACCAACATAGCAGGTGGATTTTTCTTTTAAGCACTTGAGCAGGAGCAGAATACGCAGCTAGAAGTGTATTATGCCTATAGGCTTTAACAAACTGCTTTCTCTCTCCCCTGAAAGCGGGCAAACTGAGAAGTACAACAGCTACGGGCAAACCAATTATTCCCTTTTTTTCTGTAAAGCAAGCAGCACCGATTGGATTTTTCTCTACCACAGGCAACAACTGCAAAACAAAATACAATTTAAGAATCCAGCATTGTGAAGTTCACATTAAGACATTTCAACCGAGAAATAAAGCTACACAGGTCCCTCTTCTACTTCAAAGTAGTAGCTGTAACGCAGAATATTACAGGCACTTGCCCACTGCAATGCTGTACCTATTTGTAACAAGAGAGACACTATGTACAGGCATGAAACCGCGACACCATGGAGTATCTTGGTAAAGCAAGAGGTGCTCCAGAAAAGGAAGAGCCCAACGGCAGCAAATAGGATCCCACCTCCTCCCCAGTTCTCCCAGTTAGAGGAATCGAAATGGAAAGCAGCAAGTTGCATTGTTCATTTAACAGCTCCAAATAAAAAACAGTATTCGTGACTTCACAACACGGGGATGCTCCACTAGGAATAAATAAGTTATAGTAACTTTTCACCTATACAGTGCTTACCTAAGAAGATTCCTACGTAACAGCTTTTGGATTTCCTTTAACACTTTTAGGGAACATATAATCAAGTGTCAGCAGGGCACTCTGTAATGAGTGAACACAGGCTTTCTGCAAGGCTCTGGAAGCCAATCCCAGCTGACCAGAGACCTGAGGACACGCTGCAGTGCTTTGAACAGCTTTTCATTTTTGGTCTTGAAACACATCACAGTTACCGTCAAAACTAAAAAGCTTCTAGCTAATTGGTTTTCAAACAAATAATCTCATGGAAAGCCAGGAAACCCTGGAATCTTTTCCAGCTCCATAAATTTACAGCACCAGCATTAGTGACTTTAATGTTGTAGACTTTTGACCAAGTCTGTATACATTAAATCCAAGAGGTTTAAAAAGACAGACCATTACCCTTTTTTTGGCTAGGTTTTGCATTTCTAAGTATAAAGTAATCCATTATTTTTTTACTGAAGTCAAAACCAGCAAGATTACTAAAAGCTTACTAATACTTTCAGTGTATGAAGTAATCTTTTCATGGTTATATGCACCTGTAGCAATATTGTCGCCAAGAAGGATTTATGGAGATGTCAGCATCACGTTCTAGGGATAAGCAAAGATTATTACACTTTTTTCAAGGTAATCTATGGTAATTCGAAAGACAAGGCAACATGTAAACATTTGTAGAAACCTGCAAAAATGTTTTTGTACAAAGATTAACCAATGGTATGTCTACATCCTTCAGTGGTCAGTCAAAATTCTCTACAATTCTGTATCTCTAATTTTCATTAGAGAACACATTAAAAGAACTGATGACATCTAGAATAACTAGTCCTAAAAAGTGCCTGTCTTGGTCTCATTTACCATTTGAGAGCTCTGTATTTAAGAAGCCGTGCGTACTATCCACCACACTCTTCTACCACCTAGAAAGAAAAGGTCGGGTGATCTATCAGTCTATATGAAACAGGCTCCAAACTGAAGTGCATGTGGGAAATTGAGCTTTTACACTACCAAGAGGCAAAGGGAAATAATCTCCCCAGCACCCTCCAGTGGAAATCTACAGCAGATTCCAAACCCTGGGTGTCCAGAGCAGCTGGATTAGGACTTCGGGTGCAATCTCTTTGCTTCAGGAGTATGTGGATATGGCAAACCTAAAAGCCTGGCAGACTATCTAACTTAATATTAAGAGCTTAGCAGATCTCTTTTTAGGAGGAAAGAAATACTCATCTTGAGATTAGGAAAAGACGCATTCAGAAATGTGCATCCTTCAAAACAAAATATATAGCTGTTGCACGATGCAGTATTTTTGATACGTACCCACACAACAAATTTCGAACATCATCTGCTTAAGCGTTATCTGGTTCAGTATTTTATCTGCTTAGTTTTTAAATCAGTCGCACATTGTAGTTCTCTCATTCCTACCTCGAAAACAACTGTATTACTTGCTTTAAGACTGAAAAACCTGCAACATCAAAAAAAAGTTTCTCTTTGCCATTCTAGGCACTGAAGAAACTCTGTATTCTCAGGTATTGCCCTTTTTCCTTGGGTCTTTTGATATGCTTAATAAAATATGTATTTTCTTACCCAAAGTGAGACACTCAGGGGAGCATTTTTTTTTTCTTTTCTACTTTATCTTGAACACTGAAACTAACCTAGTCATTTCACCATCAGTTATAAGCATATGAACAATGGCTATTGCATTTTATGATGCTATAATGGAATGTTTCTACTTTTTATTGTAGATTGGGAGGGCTAACTTAGAAAACATTTCAAGTTTGTTTCAAGATTTTACAAAAGAGAAAAATTGATTTTAAGACATAATGGCAGCATCTAATTTAAACAAAAGTCCAGCAGAAAGCAGAAAAGCATCTTGCATTAAGCTGCACAAAGGGACTCTCTGTGAAATTAAGCACATCTATAGAAGCTTGTCCAGCACAAGTACTGCGGAACAGCTTTCCTGGGCCATCCATTTCCCTGGGGAGACAAGCCCTTGTTTCTTCACACAACTTCTGTAAAAATGGAATATACATCTCTCTTTTAAACCTGCAACTTTGAACTAGTATCTCGAGCTGAGATTACTGCAGTTTAAAGAAACCAAGTAGTGCTAGCAAGTACTGGAGTGGGTCCAAGCTGGAGCCACAGCCACAAGCCAAGATGTCCACTTCTTGTTCCAATTAGGGGTCACATCCCAACTTGCATTTTGTCATCAGCTTCAAAAACTTAAAGTTCATTGCCATGAGAGATATTGTTCATCTCCCCATGTCTTGACAGTACAGACAAAACATCTCTAAGGTTCATGTAATTTTAACATCCAAGATAACATTCACTATAATCACTCAGCATGTGATGTGATCATTTTAGGCCCCATTTCATTAATAGAACACACCTCATCTGTAATTACTGCCTCATCGATGGATATGAGGAAAGCACATTGACTCCAGCTTAGAACAAAGAATTACTCTCTTGCTTCAATTTAACCAAGAACATAAAAGAAGAGAGAAAAATTCCATATCCATTTTTTCCTATCTTTTCTCATTTCTAATCCTTCCTCTGTAAAAAATTCACGTGTTACAGGCTGTCTTTGTGGCTTGCTGCACTCCCACAATCAGTACGTGAGGTCCATAAAAGCTTATTCTTTGAAAGGTCAGCTTAGAAAGAAGCTACTAAACTCAGGGGATCGGCAAAAATCCTGGAGAAGCAGGCAGCAGATAAAAAACCTGGTTTAAAAATACTGACTACAAAGACGACCAAATAGTACACTCTACACTACAATAATAAAAATAGTACATTGCATGGCTAGACATTAAACCGGTCTCCATAAAAAGGCACAGGGGGGTTTGTTTTTGTTTATCAAATATGCATAGGAAACAAAAAAATGAATCAGTTCTGCCACAACGTGAGGGTCCATGCAGAGACTCATTCACAGATAAGAAAAGGGGGGTATTTTTATCATTTTAAGATGAATCATTTTATCATTTTAAAAAACTGAAGTTTTTTAACATTTTAAGATGACCTTGCACCACCACTGAGAATAAATGGATTGCATCTTTCCTACTCCAGTTATAAACAATGCGCAAAGCCCCATATTAATGGGCCAAGATTTCTTTCAGCTTGAAATACCAGTACTGGCAGGCAGTCATAAACCTTAAACACACATCGTGTTCCCACTGAAAAATAAGGTTTACACTAACTCAAGGTAGCCTTCTGGGCAGCTCTGTACGCATCTTCGTCATTTCAGCTGCAAAACGATGCAAACCAAACCAAAGGCAGGCTGTCTTCTCTACAGCGAGCACAGCTCCTTGCAAACACACGTACTAACACTTAGCTGTAAATGGTTAGGTGGTCTACACCCTTGCGGGGGCACAGCTCCCTTATGCCTCACTACCACAAGCGCCCGGTTCATCGAACACAGATCTCAGCGCTGGTCAATGGTGGTGAGGCTTCCCACCCTCGGCTTCGGAGTCTAAAACGTCAATGGCGGCGTTAAGATCACGGAGATCCTGGTGATGAGACAGGTTCTCTTTGTGCTTTTGGTCCACATCTGACATAACATCTATATCCCCTGCTGAGCCACCATTGCTCAACACAGGAGGTGATTCCACTTCATAATCCTGAGGCGTGTTGAGCATCGGTGTTTTTGAAGCAGCACGTCCTACTTTAGGTAAGGAGCAAGCTTCACTAGGCAAAGGACCATCAAGGAAAGGAAGTCTCTACACAAATAAAAAGACATTAAAAAAAATAATGAAAGCTATTATTCCCAGATGTCAGGGATATACAAAAAACAACTGTCAACATAATAGTTCTGTGTCAGTGCCTCTTCTTCAGCTCTGTAATCCAGCATTAAAGTACCTGGGCATAGATCCTCACATATTTGATACAAACATCATTGTTTAATTAATAAAACTGAAGTTTTCAGCATTCGCATTAACCTAGCAAAGGACAGTGACAGGTCTTCTCACTGGCATATTTTCAGATGACTCTCCCACTACTGTATTTTTAGGGGTTTTTTGGTTTGTTTGTGGGTTTGGTTTTTGGCCTAGAAAGGATATTGCAAGTAGAGCCTTGAGCGCAAAGAAAGGCCACACTTCTCCTTTCAGGCAGCTGTACAGGGCTGTGGTGGGTTGACCATGGCTGAATGCCAGGTGCCCACCAAGTCGCTCTATCACCCCCCTCCTCAGCAGGACAGCGGGGGGAGAAAGTAGGATGGAAAAAAAACCTCGTGGGTCAAGATAAAGGCAGTTTAATAAAGCGCAAGCAAATGCCGCGTGCGGAAGCAAAGGAAAACAGAAGATTTATTCTCCAGTTCCCATCAGCAGGTGATGTCAGCCACTTCCCGGGAAGAAGGGCTTCAGTACGCGTAGCGGTTGCTCCAGAAGACAAACGTCATGATAACCAATGCCCCCCCGGCCTTCTCTTAGCTTTTATTGCTGAGCAGACGGTATGAAATATCCCTTTGGTCAGCTTGGGTCAGCTGTCCTGGCTCTGTCCCCTCCCCAGATCTTGCCCACCCCCAGCCCACTGGTGAGGGGGGGAATGTTGGGGGACAGCCCTGGTGCTGTGGAGCACTGCTCAGCAGCAGCCAAAACACTGGTGTGTTATCAACACCCTTCTAGCCCCCGACACACAGCACAGCACTACGAGGGCTGCTACGGGGAAAATTAACTCCATCTCAGCCAGACCCAATACATACGGAAACACAAAACTACAGCACTGCAAAAGCTAACAGGACTATCTACTTTTTTTTTTTCCCCTGTCTTGCACTGCCGAGGTGGGTATCTACATCTTCATAGAGACAAACAGAGCTCTCTGGGGAATCTGATCAGAACTGATCAAACCGTGAAGTGTGTTGCCGTTTACTTTATCATTCTGGGTTGAAGGAGAGAAATTGGTTCTCTCTGCCCTCCAATACCACAGAACACAAGTAGTAAATGTGCAAGATTCCCTGTCTTGTTTTAGCAAAGCACTTCAAATCTGAGGTAGCCACTTGTAGAGGATAATTCAGCCTACACAATCCAGTTACATTTTGGCCATTACATGGAAGCCAACTTAAGTAACTCAGCTATTTTAATGCCTGATTGATCGTGAGTTTTTCCAATGTGTCTTGTGAATGAAGAGGCAGCAACGAAAAATGTGGGGGCGAGATGAAGACAAGAACATTTTTGTACATTCATATTATCTGGGAGGGGTGGGGGGGAACAGGAAGCAGGGCCATTCTTTTCTTCTCTCCCTCTCCCTTGAAGTTTGCTGCGAGTAGAGTTGAAACCCAGGTGTTCTTCTAACACCTGCTTCATTTAGAGAATTAGAGCATCACGAGCCTGCCACAGAACTTGACCAAACACAGCTTTTACCTAGCAGATGAGAATTTTGGGTAATCAAACCTATTTACTGCAGCAATGTCATTTAACCCCTCATTTTGCCCAGCATGTTGAAACAATTGTTCAGTGCCAATGTTCGATCTCAGTTGTATTTGCAAAAACCATCAGTGATTTTTAAATATTACTAAGATTCAGGACTCACATTTTCCAGTTCAGATGCATTGTCCTCCAGTTTCACCTTTTGACTCATGCAGCTTAGCAGATGATCCAATACACACTGTTTTGGATGCATTCCTTTGTCAAAGCGATTATACATCCCACACCAAAACCTCAAGAACAGGGCAAGAAAAGAGAATTAGGCGGCCAATTGTACACTACTGACCAACAAACTAGATGCTGTTTAAGGGAAAAATTTTCGACAAATTGAGATTAGTAATTGATTTTAAAAAACTGCCACAGCCTTGGATGATAAAATTCAGTATCAATGGGCAAATTTTCATAAAGATAAAAACAAAACAAAACCAAACAACTCCTGAGGATTTAAGTACTTCTGCCTTATGATCCACGTGCACTGGCAGTAGGTATTAACATGAAACAAAAATACACCTTTTTCTATAGCAGACTCACTGGAGGCTTGGGCAGTTCACCTTCAAGTCCACGGTTTGCCCTACCTCCCTACTTTTATTAAAACCCTTTGCCCGCCAGTAACCACATACAGCACTTAACACATTTGCATCCCTCTCTCTCTCTCAGCAGGGAATAGGAGTGAGCCAGAAACAAAGCAAAACTAACCACTTCAGCTGTAACACCCTGGGCAAGCAGACAGACACGGCAACAAGAAACCCCTTCTTGTGGAAACCACCCTGAGTGCGTAAGCCTGGGTGGGACTGGGCACTGAAATTCCTGTTTGAAAGACTTCCTTAATATGTACTAAAAAGGAGGAAAGAAGGAACTTTCTTTAACAATTGCCTACCCTATCATGTAAATTTGACAGAGCAAGCAGTCAGGGTGTGTGTGGGGGTCTACCTACACATCTGAGTTCTTTTCCTTGCCTTTCTCCACCCTCTTTCTCAACACCAAAGAAAAAATATTATTTTAAATTACAGTACCTGCACTTATTTAGCAATTACCTGAGCACTACTACTCTCAGTTTATGGATGAGGAATGGAGGGGAAAGGTAAAACAAACCATTCTACTCAGTGACAATTTATTTTATTAAACCTGAATTAGGAATCCACATTACAATGAAAGAAATGCCTCCCTTCTTCCCCTTCTTAAATAAGCAACTTACTGGAAACTGAAAGGTAGTGTGTTTGGTTGAAGCTCTTTGTAAGCTGTAAATCCTCTGTATAAAGGATTTCTCAATTCCTCCTTCTTCTGTAAGAGGAAAGGCCACAGAGAATGGGTCTTCTCAAAGATTCTGTCAATTACAAATAACATCTAATCACTAAAAAAAAAGAATTAAGTGGATTAATAAAGCTAGCTGTAGAATTAGATTAAGGGAGCTAAGAATTATTTTTACACAGTATCTGATTAATTTCATAAACACAAGATACATCACTGAGGAATATGTAATCATTTAAAATGGACACTATCCAGTCCAAAAGGGGTATCTGCAAGTTATTACTGTGGTCCAAATTAAAACACCTGACTTTGGGGAATCAACTAATCTAGAATTTTTTTCCACACTGTAGAACATAAGCATCTATCAAGACAATGTTACCCTTAACCAATCTACAATTACATAAAAACACACAAACACACACAACCTGTCCTTTTTCTGACATTTAAAGTGACTTCTGGACTGTTGGCTCTATAAACTGCCAACTCACTTCAGATCCTCACGCTCCCTATGACAGGTCCCAAGGAAGTTGCCAAACTGGCAGGAGTAGACATGGTCATGGATTTCAAGAAGGAAACGCTCATTAAACTCAAATGTGCACGGGAACTGCTGCAGGAGCTGCCAGACACACTCAATGAACTGAGTGAAGACAGGGGATACTTCTTTGGGGTCACCATCCAAATGGCCACACCTAGAGAGATGAAACAAAACAGGGTTAAATCCTGTGTCACCCAACAAAAAAAGAATCCCCTCACCATTAAACAACTGGGAAGCTTTCTTCACTACTAGAATAAGAAATTATTCTGCAGAGTCAGAAAAAAGCCTACGTGGTTTTTCTTACAGTAACTGTACATTAAGGCATGCCACCCTCAGCATTACTTGTTCTCCAAGGGTACCTGGCAGGAGTGACAAGAATTGTGCAATGTCCCTTTCTCTAAAGTAAAATTAGCAATGGAAGAGCCTACATAACAGACTTGCAAGCATCACAAGAAATATTTGTGAAACAGGAATCCTTGAGCCTATGCTATGATGTTAGCACAAGGGAAAAAAGGCAATATTCTCCAAAGAAACATCCTATGGCTCGAATATAAGAAACTAATGCTAGCCCTTAATTGGGGGATAAAAGTTGACATTAGTGGGATTCTGTCTGTCTGCCAGCAAAAATAAGAAACTAGTGGGGGAGGGGGGAAAAAAGCATCCTTTACAACCTTCTCTGGATGTGAGAGTATTTTATGGTGCAGGCATAGCCACAACAGGCAGCAACAGTGAGAACAACCTGATTTTGCTCCACATGGACATGAAGAATGAAACCCTAGTAGGCAATTACTCAGAAAGAAAAAAAAGAAAAAACTCAAAGAAAACCCCAAAACAACAATCAAAAATACTTTTACAGCTTTAGATGAAGTTCAGAAAAACCCTACTAGTTCCGCAAAAATCTAGCCAGGGATCTATCAGTGTTCATTACAAGCCATCACAAAAGAAAAAACAACCAGAAAAGGAACAACAGCATTTTTGGAAAGCAGCCAACACTATTGTACTGTAATGACTGTTCTTTCTTAAGAGAAAAAAGTTGGGGCAGAATCCTCCTTTTCTAGCAAGTGATATAACCTGGAAATCCACAGAAAGGAACAAGGCATCCCCAAACTTAAGTGGAAAAATGAAGTAAGATTTTTTATGACAGAGATGTAGCTGATCAAACCCCACTTCCTGGTCCTGTGATTCCAACAATACCCAAAGAAGGAGCATGAAGGAGGACTGATTTCCCTCAGAACCGTAAGGCATTGGCGACCACTATGAGAGGAATGATTTTTTCTACTGGAATAAAAGTTCATATTCTCAGTCACTGCTGAAATCTGTCTCTCAAGTACTTTTGTATCCATTGCCAAGTTCTCATATTTGGAACAATCCTTTATAATAGAAGAATAGGAGGCTTTTTTTTTTTTGTCTTAGAGCAAGAAAGGTGAAAAGAGTCCCTTAAGAAGCAGAAACAATGACCACAGACCATTTATTTAGCCAATAATGACCAAACAGCAGTTTATCTTTGACTGCTTCTTCTTACATACCAGTAAAAGAGTGTGCATATTGCTTATTTTCCCCAGACATGCTTTAAGGAAACAGATTTGTTTTATTATTAAAAACAGGAATCGGTTTCACATGAAGAAAAAACTTCAATTTTTAACAAGCTAATATCACTGAATACACCGGTCCCTTCCCTCTTCGTGTTCTTTTGGACCATCTCAGTTTCTAATTTCTATATGGTAAATATAACAAGAAGTAATTTCAAGGCATTACTAGATGCAGGCTATCAATTACAGGAATGACAGCATTTTTGATGTGCATAGAGAATGCAGGTCAAATTGTTTTTTAGCACTCTATTGGGCTCAAGCTTATACTTTAAACTTGGTAAAGTCCTGAAAAACATTAGCTGAGATTTTCTTCCAGGAGATGATTGGAGAAGGATTAACATGTCTTGCCAAAACATTAGCACTCCTCATACAATAACAAATATGATTTTATAGGTAGGAAAACACTCAGGACTCAAACAATTTTTCCAAGACTCTATGATTTTGTAAAGTAATAAAAAAAAGCACTGATGAAATAACAACCCTAGCAGATACTGGCTTTATGTCACCAACTCCAGTACCTTCCAAATATTCCCTCCTCTGTCCCGTATTTTCATTTAAGTCTTTCATGGAAGTACACAAACCTGAAAACACTGTATTAGTTTCACAGCCAAGCCTTCACCCAGTCACTACACCCAAGATAACACGCTCCTCTTACCTGTGTGAGAACTTATGGCCCATTGCAATCCACTCCTTTTCTATTAGAACCTTCAGTTTCAAAACAGAGGTTAAAAAAAACATTACTTTGTTTAGAAAAAGCAAAATGAAGCCTTTGATGTTAAACTCTCAAAAGCTTACAACCAATGCTACCTGCTGACCCTGCTGTTATCAGTATATCCATAGAAGTCAATGAAAATAGTAACAGTGATTTATAGATGAGAGTTATTCAGAGTTACCAGTACAATGTCACTGTTGGAATCAGAAGTTATTTCAAGCAAGACCAGTACTACTTTGAGGGAGTTTCTATGTTGTTAGAATCATAATATGTAAACACACTAAGCTAAAATAATTAACAGCTTAATATTACACTACGTACTACTTAATTCAGAAAAGAATATCGTGATATTCGGCAAAATACATCAGCAACTAGAATGCAAAAAATGTTTAACACACAAATAGGAATACCAGAAGTACAGCTGTGTATTGACGAGCTCAAGATGAAATCAGAACTATATGGCTATTTCTTTTTTAAATAGAACACCTGTGCTATATATAAGAAAGTAACAAGGAAGCAGTATTTTCCTTAAAAACATGTCTCATAAGGAGCCAAATGACTGATGCTGAATCCATTACTTCTTGCCTTGGTGGATCATATTTAAAGATCAATTCCTGGTATCATCATCCAGAGACTTAAAGAACAAAAGCCAGGCAGAAATTCACAACAGAGTTCTTTGAAAACTTAAGTTATATTGTTTTTCAAATTTTTCCATTCTTTACACTTCTGTTGCATTCATTTAGGAATAACCACTACCACAGGATTTGTGCATATAAACCATTTGCTCAGAGGACAGACGGTCTCTGTTTTATTACTGCTCCTGTTCCTAATCAAAATCAAGTTCCTTTAGTTCATGCAGAATTGTCCAGAGCACAACCAAAGCCCAGGCAGATGTTTCACACTCTGATGTAATTTTAACTGTTAAAAGACTGCAGTAATAAAAATAAGGGAATAATGCAAGGGAACAGTCCTAGCAGTGCAACACACTGGAGGAGGTAAAATTTACATTGTTCTGATTTCAGGGTTTCTTTTAAGGAACTCTTCTGAGAAAGAGCAGCAGCCTGTCTTTCAGGTATTTAGCAAAAGGAGACGAATGGAAAGATTACATTACAGATCGCACTGTATTTAGGCAGTGATGGCTTCAAATAAGAAAAAGCCTGCAGTAGAAGCAAATGGCCAAATTAATGTGTTATGGCTTTAAAAAAGGTCTTAAATGATGCACAGTTCTTACGTGACATACAGGTTATACGTTGCTCTGTGCAGGAGAATGAGTTCACCCAATTTTAAATCCTAGCAGATAAGAGAGCATTCACTATAACAGTCTTAAATGACAAGCTGCTTCACCACTTTCTTGTGGACTGCTGCCAGGGTTGCATCCTTTGCGCACTCATTTCTTGCTGAAATGTCTCATTAGTGGCTCTCATGTGGACATTCAAAGAAACAAAGATTTGGGAATTGTAAATCAACCACTGCCGTTTTGTGCCCATGCTGTTCAGAGCAATTAAAGCTTGTCTATAGAATCAAAGGGTTTTTTATATAGGTCACCTACTGTTTGTTCCAGGAAATGGCCCAAAACATTTAATTAGGGCCTGTTTACATTTCAAATCCAGGAAGCACTTTTTATTTTTGAAATTCCAACATTTGTTTCTTACCATGAAGCCTTTAAAAGTCCTATAAAACGGATCTAAGAGGAGGCTAGCCAGGGAGCAGACTTGCGCTGTGCGATCCCACCCATCAGAGCAGTGGACTAACACGCTAGCTTTTTCATCTTTCACAGCCTGTGAAGGAGAGACCAGACGGAACAGTTCAGTAGCCTTCTAGGTTGGTCACCTTGTAATTTAATGCTATCCCTTCATCTGCATTTACCTGTCTGGCCTAAAACCCCAGGGGAAAATTTGTCATTTCTCATCTAGGCCAGGGAAATGCACCATTTCTGGGCACACAGCCATCAACCCACAGGAAACCCCAACTAGAATAAAATGCTGTAGCATGCCTCATCAGCAACACAGACTGTCAAGAAACAACACAGACTGTCAAGAAACAAAGACCAGCTGATCTCAAAATGCCTAGTCTTCTGAAAGGTCAAGAATTCTCAGTCCCCTCTTCTGAGGAAAATTTTGGTGGATGAGTGAAGAATAATAATTGGATACACAGGGACTAGGAACTTCAAGAAAAATTAGAAGAGCTCATCCTAACTTCCTTCCATATGGATCACCTTCTTCCCTTCGTACCAGGGGCAGAAGAGAAATATAAAATAGCTTCTTGCTTGCTACATGGGAAAATTTCGAGAAAAGGCAACATTTACTGAAGGTCACTACTCTTGCCATGTGCTGCCTGCATGCCTTTTACTGTTACTGAAGTGCCTTAGTGACTTTTTCTCCTTTTGCCTGACCTGCAAAGCCACAAGCTCTGCAGAATGAGGACTGCATTGAATAACCAAAATTAGCAGTCCCCGCACCACATAGAACCAGGAGAAAATAAACTGGTCTGAACAATCCCTCATTTAAAGCAGAGCAGTTCAATAACTAACGAGCACAAGGTTAGGAGTTGTTTGCACCATTAAATATGCATTATACAGGACGTTTATAAAGGTCATTTATTCACATTCTGTGGTTTTATTTGTTTCAAATGAGTTCTACTAAAGCCTAGATAACTGCTTGTTACAATACAGTGAACAGGACAATGTCCCAACCCCTGCAGTATGTCATTTAGTCACAGGAGGTGTCTAGGAGAGAGCCGGCTGGGTAACCCACTTGATGTTCTCCAACCGCAGGCTTGGTTTTGAGAGCTGAGGCCAACCTGAAGAGCAGTATTTTCCCACCTTCTCTCCAGAGACAACTTCACAGCCTTGGAGCAGTCCCTAACAGATGAGCACATATTTTTTAATTCACCTGCAGGTCGGAGTACAGTTTTACCTTGGCAAGAAAGACACCTGCATCCATCACAGCCTTAATGTGCCGTAACCAACCTGAGTTCTCCAGCCCAGTGAGGAAATCGCTCATTGAGGGGGACTTCATTTCACACACTAAGAACACAAACAAAGGAAATAGAAAGAGATGATGTTAACAGAGTGTCAGCTTTCTCCCACGTCCTCATTACCTCTTCACAACAACAGAGCTTGGTAGATCCTAAAAGCTAACATTTCCACACTTTTAAAGTGTCAGCAGCAATACCCTGTCTAAAGGATGCAGAAACTACTGTTTGCATACTTATAAATACAGAAACCAGCAATTTTTAGCTATGAGATAACTTGAGGATCTGAAAATATCCTCCTCCTCTTTTTTCAAACGGTAACTCATTATGTTGGAAAAAACTCAGCTGAAAAGAAAGTGTTTAGTAATCTGTTACTTCACTATAAATCACCATCTCACAGACATCTAATAACCACTAACGTGCAGTCACCACCACAAAGATTTAAAGAAAGGGGAGTTCTAATTTAGAGAGAGAAATAACATGTCTAACCTTGAAGGCAACTCATATGCTATACTGAAACCCAGCACAGAAAATACCTACAGTAATACAGTTCAATAGTCAGCAAGCACCAGTGAGAGAGTTTTTATCACTGTCTAAGAAGAATATGGGAATAAGCAAGTATTTATTCTGCCTCTTCTTCCACCACAAAATAAATCTGCCAGGAACAGGCAATTGAGGACTTATACTTGTGATCAGGCCAATCTTTTGGTGGTGTGAATAGCCTCATTTTTCTCCACGGTCACCACGGATCCTGCAGTGTACCTGGCCAGGCAATTGGTAGCATCAATTATTCAACTATTTTGAAGCAAGATGACCATTATGCTGGTTACTAAAATATTAAACTCATATTTGGAATGACAGCACTTCTATTACATTTTAGAAAACTAAGCGCAGGGACCAAGTAGAATGATTTGCAGCATCTACTCTGCCCTGTTCCGCAGTCTTTGTCAGCACAAGGATGGTAATAGTGCTGGAAACCAGCTACCAGAGTATGCTGGTTTGATCCAAGCTACGCCATCACTTTTAATGGAACTTCTCCAAAATTACATTAGTGAAAATACGTGCCTGATTCACCTCTTGATCTCCAAAGGCTCAGGTAAGTATTTCTTCTGCCTTGCTTCGCATCCTTCCCTAAGACCATAATCTCACAGAGCAGCTTAATTACCTGAGCTACTCTGCATTTTAACATATTTTAATGTATTAAAACATTAATTTGATACATTTTAATGTATTAAAAACAAGTTCAGTTAAAGAAATCAGAAATAAATGAAAAATAAGAACTATGTACGTATGAGATTGAAGTCCTTGGAAGATCATGTCAAAATTTCATTTCAAATCAGAAATACGTTTAACACTGAAATACTTCAAACTAAACACAGCAAATCCCAGAAAAGCGTTTCCTCAACAACCGATGCTAGTTTTCTTTCAATAGCTCACAAAGTAACCATGAGACTATCTTAATGGTAAAACGTAATATTTCCCTAGCCTTTTTCTTTTAATTTGGCACATTTAAGAAATTCACATTTTATGTAACTAAAACAATTAAGGAATGCTGTTAGTACTAGTTGCTATTTTTGAACCACTATAAAACTAAGCACAATAATAAATAAAATGTCTAGCTGGAAAGCATTTTAACAATGTTAATACTTTCAGCCACTTCAATACAGCAAACAAAGTAAGATACTGACTTACCTGCTTCCATCACAACACTCAAGTCTACATGCATGTGTGCACGTAGGATTTATACATTCAGCAAAAGGTTCTGTCCAAAAGCAGCCAAGGTAATGAAGACTGGCCACTTGCACGGGCCGTACCTACCTTCCAGGAGTTTCTGCAAGCTGTTCCGCATCACATGGATGTTTTCTATGCCAATAAATTTAAAGCGAATGTTATCATAATTATCTTCATTCTCATAACCCTTCCCAGCAGCTCGGTTGGCCATGGCATTTAACTGTCAAATTCAAGGGAATGGGAACAGGATAGAAAAGAGAGAAAATTACAAAAAAGAATACACAGAAATAAATGAGTGTTTTGCAAGTCCTTCTTTTTTTAAAATCACCCAGAAAATATAATGAACAAAGTTGTTACTCAGATGTATTTCCCCACCTCCCAGACATTACTTCCAGTTGTTTCACTAAAATTATGCCAGTGTCTCCAGTCCATTAGTCATATGCAGAGTCTCATTAAGACCCTAGTAGAATTTCTTAGGGTAGGCAGTATCAAAACCGTGCACAATTTCAGAATACTGCTGTCATCAAAACAGGTAAAGAGACATTGAGTCTGCCTTAACTGTGAAGCTACATAAAAAGATTCAGACAGAAGCATATGAAAGTAAAACTAGGAAAGCCATTTTTACGAGTAACATACATACATGGTGGTATAGAAATAGTAAGAGAATTCCAAAGCTTTTCACAGACATACATGCACAGATGAAATAAAGCCACCTGAGGGAAACATAGAAATATTAAAGTTGAGCAGAAAGAATACAGGAACCAACTGGAACTGCAGAAAAGAAACAGAAAAGAAGCAAGTTGCTCTAACAGTTACCCAGTTCAAGAGCTACCAGGAAATCTTTAGCAGCGACCAAAAAAAAAAAAGAGCATGTCAACCCCCCGCATACTAATTTGGGAAGAGGAGCAATTTGCCTCCAGAGAAGAGAGAAGCAAGAGTCAGATAGGGTATATACATCTTTAGAACAATTACACAACCTTAGTGCTTCGGTTCTACCATTCAGGTAAGACATGTTGTGTTAGAAGGAGAAGTGTGACCAATTATAAATTCTCCCTTTTTCACCAAATACTTTAGAAAAAAATTGCCATCAATCATAGATTTCAGTGGAACATCTACGATACTGGAAGCTGTCTGTACCAAAAGAACATGCAGTGACCGCTATAAACATACAGAAAATCACAGAACAGGTTATCTCTAGGAAATGTCATACTACAAAAAGCCAAAATACGTCTTGGAACAACAGGCGAAACATTCCCTGTTTTCCCAAAAAGACTTTTTCCCTCCTTGCCCTTGCCATAGCTTAACTAAATCTGTAACTTCCATAAAATAACTGCAATATCTGAGCAGTGAAGCAGATTCTCAGAAAGCTCAATTTCACAATAATCAGAGCACTTTTAAATCTTTGTATTTAAATAATTGTGTACTGTGAAAATCTGTGTGTTCTAATTCGCTTATACCGACACTCCAAACAATACGCCTTCAAGACAATCATTTGAATTGGTTTCTAAATTCAGCTCCTCAAAACGACAGTCAGAGATTTAATTTTGCAAATGTTTCTTCAATATCCTCTAACATAAACAGCTCAGCAACAAAGTTCTAGCCCCAAATAGTGGCTACGGACCAGAAGAGCTGAATTGTATTAAACTCCAAGCTGCACATCATGAGAACATTAGTGTTATTTTTACAAAGGGGAAAAAATGGAGGAATTGCTTTTCTCAATTGTTGTCAGACTCTACACAGCCCCACTTCTTCCCAGCTCTGCTGATAAAAGCACTTCAGCCTCGTGGAACTGAATCCCAAGGCTTCTCTCCAACTCAGCACATTAAGGACCTAGCTCTCTGCGGGAAGATGCTTCACTGTCACAGCCAGCTGCTGCAGGTCATCCTTTACACAAACCTCAACCCCGAATACTCCAGGAGCGCAAGCATTCCTAACAGCACTTAACGTTGCAGTTTTATTATGCACAAGCATTCATCACATTAAGACACTGAACCAGGAGCCTGATACTGGATTCCCGATTCAGGACTGACACAATTTAACCCAATGCAGCATAAGAAAGCAGTAGCGGAGTTGTGAAAGAATGAACTGGAAACAGCATTACTAATTCAGGTGCAAGCTTTAAAAGTAGTCACAAACCCCATGAAGATACCTTTGGCCTTGTGTCTACAACATACATGAAGGGGCTCCCAGGGTTGGCTTCTCTGATGGCCTGCAGCATTTGTTCGTCCTCCAGACAGCGCGCACTGAACCCCGAGAGAGGCTGGCTACAACGGCATATGGCAGCCTGCAACACACAACAGCTCACATTTTTCTGCTTTCGGATCATCTCGACTGCACTGCCCCAAAGAATGCTAAATTGTTGGCTTTAAGTGTCCTATTCTCTGTGTCACTGAAAAACTGCTACTTAAATGGACATACAGAAATACTACTGGAATATTTCTCAAAGCTGTAAGTTTGGGAATCTTAAGAAAATAGTGAGGCTAAGGAGCCCTTCATTGCTATGTTCTCAAACCCACTATGCTCTGCCTGCCAATCAGTATCCCAAATGTTAGCATTTCTCATGTTTTCTACTTTGTTTCTATTGTCCAAACCATTCTTTTCCCCAACTTTCCTTTTCGGTTGTTACTGTTCCACGCTCAGAACTGCACTGACTGTGCTTTAGGGAAATTTCAACAGTTGCCAGCACAACTCCATACAGTTGCCCAGGTCAAGGCACGCTTCCTCAGGAAAACAACAATTTGACTGTGACAGCATTTTCCTAACATCTGCATCTAAAACACTGCTGAGACAGCAAAGTTAAAAATTTACATTCTGGTCTTCAGTGGAAAAAAAAACTGAAACCTTCACTTATTCTGAGCTAGTGGGGATTTATTTCAGGATGGTTCCTCCTCTTCAATACTAAGAAAATCCAGCTGAGTTATCATGTATCTTGTTAAAACATTTTTCAATATACCTAACAGTAGATTAAAAAAACCCACATAACAAGGAATTGCTGAAAGCTGACAGAAAAAAGTTTTAGACAGGAAGTTTGGAACGTTTGTGCTTTTTGCACAGCTCTGGATGCGTCCCAAGTGTTTATCTTTAACTAGCTTATTCTGTGACTCAGAACAAATCAATATCAAAGCCGTTAAGAGAAGCACAGCTCTCAAATGTGAAGTTAATATGCTCTAATAATTATCCCATTCTTTCCTTTCACTAAAAGGGCACTGGACAAGAAGAGGAACCCTTACTCCCCACAAAGACAGCAGATAATGAACAACTAACATTGTTTTCTTTATATAAGTAAGAAAGCACCGGAATCCGCCCTCTGCTTCTGAACCTTGAACTTCCAATCACCACTGCCTTATTAGCAGCTCTAGGCACCACTATTTCTGGAGGATATGTGCTGCAAACCTAAGTGAGAAGAAAGAAAAAAATCCAGATATTACTACTTAGCAATTCAAAATTCATGAAAAATTTATCTTTAGCTTATGATCTAGCATTTATAAACAACAGGAATAAATTGTTTGCCACAGTGTATCTAACACAGTCGACTTCTGAAGTTTCATGCCATTAAGATGCATATAGAAAAACAACACAGGAATAGGAGCAAAATAAACAATGTGGTGAAGGAAACAATCAATTTTGCAACTGAACTTAAAAAAAAGGACTGCACAGTACACAATACATATTAAAAGGAAGTTTTTTAAATCTTGTTTTATGAAAGTTTCTGATTTTTCACAAGAAGAAATTATGAACAACTGTATTTAAAAAGTTCCCTCTAAATCTTATTCAACTTGAAATAAGCTTCCAGCAATCAGGTAGCATGCTCAGAGACCAGCTTTATCCTTTTTCCTCAGACAAGTACAGTCTTTTCAGCATGTACTTCACAGATAAGCCGTTCTCCAAGTCTGGCCTCACTTGAGGCTTGACAATTTTAAAACATAAGCTGGAAACCGTGAGGAAATTATAAAGCATTGGCACTTCAGAATTACATACTGGCAAGTAAAGTTTCAAAGTGATTAATGATTTTATATGCCCACATTCAGATACCCTAATCAGCTAACGGAAAAAGCACCTCTCACATCATATTTCAATTCAGGCATCCAAAGATACAGTAATTTAAAATTACAAGTCATTTTTGACAGCACAGGCCTGTATTTCTTCAACCCAAAGCATAACAGTAAAGAAAACTAGTGGGGGAAGGGAGTGGAGAGCAGGGGGAAGGGATCCAAGACTTAGTATATTGGTATCTTCCTCAGAGTTGTTTGCTTTGTCTTTTAGACAGGAAGGTCTGACTGTACACAACACCAGAAGAAATAAAAAGGGAAATATGAAGCAGGAGTTTGAGTAAGCTTCCTGAAAAATGCTTTCATTTAATGTTGTTTAGATCCAACCTGGCCTTACAGGGGAGAAAAAGACGACAACTGAAATGACTGAGCGCCCTTATTTAGCAGAAGATCCAACCAAGCAAGAAGAAAAATGTCTGTTTTCGGTCACTGTTTCTCCCTTCCTTACCCAGTTCCTTTCCACTCTGCCTCATTCCCCACCAAGCCAAACTGCTGCCATTTATTTCTCTTCTACACATCTGTCACCAGCCTGGCGGGACAGGGTTTGGAAATACCAAAAGCAGCTAAGGGTACTTCAGGTTTTTCATAACAGATGGCTTGACATTTCTCCAGAAAAACAAGTATCTGGTACTTTGCCAGGGAGATCAAAGCAAACCAAGGTGACTCTGCAGCTCTGTTCTGTTCTTCCATAGCATCATTATCTGCAACTTCACATCAAGACGATGCTGCTTCGATTAAAACCAACTGAGCTCTTTCTTCCCCAGAGGCATCACTTATGCAGCAGTAGAAGGACTGCTGTATGTCATTAATAACAAAGAAGAGATACTGCACTAAATGGCTACTTTGGGCAAGAATTACCTCATAGTCTTTATTAACATCCGTTATTTCCCAATAGTCATTTGGAATTCCCATACGCTGGTAATCTACTTTTAAATCAATCAGCTTCCATCCCATCTCCCGATTCTCTTTAGACATTTTAGGATTATAAGAGAAAGCATAAAGTTCTTCGGGTTTCACTGGGAAGAAGAAAGAAAAAAATTAACTAGTTAGAGAGAGATACAGAGACATACGGAGAGGTCAACACTTCTTCCTAAAGGCCGTCTTCTGGATAAGCCCACTGTACAAGCCAACGAGCTGCAGGTGTACCACAACTGATACAAGGACTGAAAAACATTATTCAGTCAAAAAAGATCAGGAGACTTAGAAATCATTTACTAAAGAAGCCAAAGGGCTATGCCATTGAACTGCATAGTTGGCTATATTTTAATAACAGCTATTTTCCTTACACTTCTGCCTCCTCAAAGATCAGAAACATGAAGTTTTCTTTAATCATTTTGTGTACCTCACTAATCTGAACAAACTTAGACTGATTCTCACTCCTTAAAAAAAAAAAAAATTGAGTACTACATAGAAGAGTATAGGTATTTAAAACTTCTCAACCTCACGTTTACAGGTTTTTGTTCGCGGTAGTACTGAGTGCTGACAATTCATATTGAAATCCTCAGGAATTTCCAATACTCAGTGCCCACATGCAGGGAGATATGCTAAAACATTTTGTTAGCATTAATGAAAACTTCAAGTAGTAATTTTTCCTGAACAAGTTATTTCCTACTGAATTCACTGCAATAGGCACGTTAGACAAGACTGATATCATACAAATTAATCCATAAATGAAAACATATATTAAAAGATATATTTTCTGTGATGAGTTCATAGAACAGCTCTTGCACACCTGTAAGTTCATCATTCAACAGTGAGTTCTGAGCCGCATGGAAAACTTGATAGATGTCTTGAATATTACTGTCAGCCCAACAAAAGCTTCAGGCTGTGTCTGACAAATGGTAATTTCTTCCTCCCTCCAACTCTACCATCCCAATTTCCTTCCCTCTCTTCATAAAATGCAAATCCAACCAATAACTCATTCAGCTGATTCCCAAGGCAGCAAGCGCTCCAGAGGCAGAGTGAAACCTGCCAGAGTCTGATAAAGTAGCCAGGTTACCAGACAGGTAACCCACAGCTGTCAATCATACCTGTGCAAATCATGAATAATTATACGCTCTCCAAAAAAACATGAAGGAAGTATACGTACAGAAATTTTAGAACAACAAAAGAGAACTGTTAAAATCCATAAATAGAACAAAAGAAAGAGCTACAGCATTTTACACAAATAACCACAAGACAAAAGAAACCGATGTAACCCCCTGCAGCGACAGCTCCCACGCTCCAAGACACTACGTAAGTCTCTAATTTTCAAGACTGAAAGAAGAGTGACAGCTTTTAAACATAACACCGGAAACTTGCCAGATACAGCATTAGAATTAGAACTTCAGAACTAAGAAAACTCCAGAGCTCAGGGCACAAGGGAGATGCTGGGAATAGACACAAGCATTAATACCAATTAAAAAAACCCCAAACTTGGCAAAAAACATTTTTACTGCAGTATTTCTATTCAAGTCCTATGTGACGGCCAGCATGAAGCAGACTGGCGCTATCAATTCCCTTCCCTTGGACTAGTGACATAAATACAAAATGCAATTACAAATGGCATCCTTATAATAATGCCGAACTCCAAATACTGGTTCACCCCAAAAACAGAAGCTGCCATAGACAGAAGCAGGTAGGAAACCCGGTGGAATGCTGTCCTGCAAGAACAACAAGGAGCCTGAAGATTCATCCATGACGGACTAAAAAGCTGAAGCCAGAAGTCACCACAGGCTTTTGAGGATGTTTTGCTCATGCTCTTAAGAGTGACTCCAAGTCAGGGCAGCCAGGGTAAAGCACAGGGTTTCACAACTGAAAGAAGACAAACACTGAAGAGTAGCCTAAACACGCTATTGGGAAACAAATGAAAGATGCCAATGTTTAAAGCTTTATTTGTATTCGTGGGATTCCAGAATTTTGTGAACCTCTGGGTCAACTGGAAAGGGCAGAACTACACATGGTGAACAGCTAAGTCACAGAAATGACAGACAATGGCCAGGTATGGGATATGACACTCAGCATGAGTGCTACAAGAAAGCCTGAGATGCTGCATACAGCCTCAGTCAGGAAAACGAACTTTGCATGAGTCTTCAGAAGTTCCTCATGGGAGGCCACCTCATTCCCACTGCCACAAAAGATTTGTGTTTAGTTCGGAAGCAAACGCCCTAGTCCACAGGGCAGCGCTCTACTTACTGAGCCGACCCACACAGATCATCTCTGGCGGTGGAAACCGATTCTGATTTCACATCCTCCCCCTCCTGTACTGACATCGCAAAATAGTCTGGCAGGCAAAGCTTTCTCTATTGCTCAGACGAGCCTTCCAGCTTAAAGCGTTTCAATTACAGACTCCCGTCCTAAATACCTGGTTGTGAAAGTTTAAGCAATGAGGTATACACTTCGTGACAGTCATGTTCCTGCCCAATAACAAAGTGAGCCACATGGAAGTTCTTGCAGTGAATAAGGAGTGGATACCCAGCCGTGGTCAGAGGCAATTTTTCTACAGTCGCAATATGGTGATGCAGAATCTGAAAAACAGGAAATAAACAACATTTTTCAGAAGCCACTGGTAAGGCTGCAAGCAGTACAGGCTGATACTAAGTTTTTGCAATACTGTCAGCTATTTAAGCTTACTACAATCTAACTAGGAGCAGAAAATTAGTTTATTTGTGATACTTATCAAACAAACATCATAAACATCCAGACTGTGCACCCAAAGGCTAGGTAACGATGAGCAAGATAGAAAAAATACAGTTATGTAATATAAAAATAGAGATTGGTGTCCAGCTCGGTTTACTTGGTTCACCTCACTTTCCCTCCACTCCCATATGCAATATATTTTGTCATTCCCTTTTTACTTTAGAATTAAGAAAAAAGGCTACTAATTTCAGTGCTAATTTTGCACTTCTAAAAGCTGTAAATTCAAGTTTGGTGGCTTGGTATACTGAGTGTGAGATAGGAAACTAGACAAGTTTTTTATGTTCCTGGAACTAATACTAATTCAGTGAGTGACCTCTATCAAGTCACATTACCACTGTGTTAATTTCCTTGCAGAACAGCTGTTTATGTTAAGCCTTTGGTATCAAAATGCTACAAAAGACCACTACAACTTTGGAATTCACAAACCTGTTCATTTTGGGTACGAGATATAAAGTAATTTTTATACTTGTGTTTAAACAGACTCCAGGTATCAAACATACCCATGTTTCTTTTCTGACTTCAGCAGAAGCATCTACATAGATAAGGTGGGTAGCTGTCAGGTATAACGTCCCATTTGCTGCCTTCCTATTTGTATAGCGATCTAGTAATTTCACATTTTCAACCTGCAACATAAAAGAAGTATGAAAAAATGAATAAAACTTTGATCGAGGAAATACCTAAGCACTTGCTGAACCACAATCATGTAAATGCTAATAAACAACTCAGGAAGAAAGACAGAAAAATCTAAGAATTAAAGTCTCCCCTGCAACATCAACTCAGCTTTACACTATAAATTCAAATTGTTTCTCCAGCAATTAAGCCAAAAAGGTTAAGCAAACAGCCAAAGTTTAGCACCAATGTGAATAACAGGATTACTGGATTTGTAGCCAAGATGATCGCAGTTTATTACTGCGCAAGGCTGCAGAAATAATAAGACAAGGAACTGCGAAAGAAAAGAATGTCCATGTTCAGTATAATCAAACTGTTGCTGTGAAAGAAACAGCCCTCTCCAGTCTGACTTCCAACCACTACAAAAAAGTATTAGTAGCTACTTCTTATAACACACTTCCTAGGCATGTAAGTGCATTTCATAAACCACACTAAGCTAATTTATAAAAACAGTTTTAAAAAACATTAAAATTAATATTTTATTATGTCTGTGCTAAAGTATTTTACATTATTTGATTTATTTTCTCCTGGTCTATTTGCTTCTTAATGAACGTAGATGGAATTTTTCTTTCATCATTAAGCAAAAATAATGGGGGAAAAAAAATGGAAGGACAATGAAAACAAACAGTTTAACAGTATATGATAAATTAGTTTTGGTTATTGAATATGTAAGCTTTCTTACAGGGTCATTGGTCTGAGATAAATCATGGAAAATGTCAGCAAAGAAACTTGAAGAGCAGAGGTCTCAGCTGTACGTCTTCCTAGTACATCGTGTTTTTCAGCACATACAATTATTATATCTAATATTGTCCCTTTTTCAGGCCACTAGAGACAAGCAGGTCCAGCAAAGCACCTTAGGCAACATGGGTAAGGAGCATCCCCAAACTAATATCCTAGAGAATAAAACAAAGCAAAATACAGCAACCTTCATGGTATTATAAATCAATCAATGGCTGGACAGACAGTTACCTGAAATAAGTACTATTTTTTTTAGCTGTCATGAGCACAGCATTCCCAGAGCTCCTGTTCCACTTTATTAACTGAAAAAGCATATTTTGATTCACTTATTTGGACTGAGGGGGTCTCTGCACTTTGATATAAACGAAGTCTACACGAACCGTACCCAAACCACCTTTAGATCGGTATCCTTACTAAAAATTTCCTTTCCAATAGGGCGATACAGTAGGAAATACCTAAGCACCACGACAAGTAGCTTTAAGCTTTCTAGACTTATCCATGGCCCGGCTGAGAAGTGGAGGGGTCGCTCACCCACACGTATGCCTTGAAGGGAAGGAAAGCAAAGGTAGCTGGTTTTCTGAAATTAATTACAACCTTAAAACAAAAAAAGTCGTTGAAAACAAAGGAACCTGACAACAACCCCGGCCGAGGCCCGCCGCCCCCGGAGGGGCTTCACCTCAGGTGTCCCGCGGGGAGGCCCCGGCGCAGGGCGGCGAGCGGAGCCCCACGGCCCGGCCCGGCTAGAGGACAAAGGGACCCCGACAGGACGGCGGCCAGCGCCCGGGGCAGCGAGGCCTCTTACCTTCGGGGTGGTGATGTGCTCCATGGCGGCACCGCCCGCCTGCCCCGGCCTCACCTCGGCGCGCCCGCGCGGCCCGGCCTCCGCGCCGCCATTTGCACGGGGCAGCGCCCGGCCCCGCCGCAAACCGCGCGAGAGTCCTGCGCAGCGGCGCCGCTGCCGCCATCTTGGGTGAGGGCAGGGCGCCGCCGGGGTAGCGCGGCTCGGGGCCTGCCGCCGTTGGTGGCGGGGGCCGGGAGCCCCTGGGCTGGTCCTGGGGGACGGCGGGGAGCGCCGCCATCCTCCGCAGTCCTGAGCAGGGCCCGGCCCTCGGGCCCCACAGCGGCCTCTCTGTCCTGCTGTGGCCCCGCTACCTCCCCGGTGTCTGCAGGGCCCCCGCTCTGCCCTCCCGGCACGGGCGTACACGAAGCTCTTAAGGGATATTTCAGGAAAAAAACCCACTTTTTCCTCAATGTGTAAGGCCATCAGCATTGCCCTCAATGGGTAGCAGGCTAATAGCATTCCCCGCTCGCGAAAGGGGGTTGCAGGCACATTTGACCATGTTAATACTTTGTATTAACAGAACTAGTAATACCTGGTTTATCTGTTTTTCCACATATTTTAATTTCAACGCATAATGCTGTCTCTCGTGGATACCCCAGCTTGGTCCTGAAGAACTGCTGTAATTACTATTCACCTGCTGCTGCCTCTGCAATGAATATTCATGATGTCTTGCAGACCCAAGGGCAGCAGAGTTTCCCCAGGTGTTCGTTGCAAACTAAATCCTTAATTTGCTGAGAAATTTGCTTCAGGAGGATGACCTTGTATCAAGCCCAAGAATTTGCATTTTTTGTTACATAATGGGTGATATCAGTGTAATGCACCAGTGCAAGCGTTTTGTTACAGATCCCAGCAGGAAAGGCGCTTGGACTCCATAAGGTGTTGGTTAAAATACCATTTATTAGAGATAACATGAGATACGCACGTTCCTTCAGCTGGTGGCAAACCCAAGCTGTTCGGGGCCAGACAGACCCCTAGCCACGGGATGCTGCACAGGTCCCGTCCACCAGCACTGCAGTCCTTACAGCTGTTATAAGATGCTCTCAGAAGTAAGCAACTCTATGAATTTCTACCGCTTATATAAAAACACGCTGCTTCACTTCAAGATAAGATGAGACACACAGGGGGTGTAATTGCCGGGTGCCCAGCAGCACCTGCACGCAGGCTTCTCCACCATAATTAGTGGGGGCAGCTCTCGTTAGTTAGGGCTCTGCATTTGTGCTGCACATCAATCCAAAGTAATTTTTTTTCCCTGGTAGCTTCTCCTGGGGTTTGCAGAAGGATGATGATAGTTTACAGCGTTAATAATAAACTGGGTGAGGATCACTGAAGGGGACTCTACAGCACTACACAATGTACACGTATAATAGCAACACTTGCTCCTCCTCTTCCCAAAGGAAAGTTCACACAGAGAAGGCAAGAAATAAAAAATGAGGGAAGAAATAAGCATGTTAAAATGAAGAGTAGAAGACATGGAGTAATAGATACATTTCTCAGCCAGACACCATCACCCTCTCTGCTTACTCCCAAATTAATTATTACGCTACAGAGATCAGTTTTGAGCAGGAATCCTATGGAATAAAGGGTGCTGACTTCTTCCAGGGAGCTTTTCTCAAGTAATAGATGGAGCCATGGGCAAGGTACAGAGCAGACTGAGCTGCTGAGGCTGGCAATTGCTCACAATGGAGAAACATATTGATTCAGCTTAATCTGTGAGAAATTTGAAAGTAAAGGCAATTCTAACCCACCTTTATCATAGGTACGCTGCAAAGGGGGGAGATGCTGTCCAACACAGAACTAACTCACTCCCTCTCACCTGACGCAGCAGCAGGTTCACTGTTCCTTTTTGGACCCTTCAGGTCTGTATCCACATCTTCTACCAGAAATCTGCATTTACTGAACCTGAGGAGATGAAGCAAAGGGAGGTATCAAAAGAAAGCAACTGAGAACTAGACCACAGAGTTGAGCTTAGCAAATAAATTTTGAGTGTATTTGGGGAGCAGGGTGAAATCATAAAAAAGGATCTTACAACCACCCAGATCAATGATGAATAGGATTTAAAAAGAGGCTATTTCACCTGTCCTCCAGCTTCTTTTGTTCTGTGTTGCTCTGCTTTCTTGTTTTCAAAAATGATCTTTAGAAAAGTCCATTTGATCAGACTCTTTGCCAAGACAAGGTTGAGCTGCGTTTCACACAATTAATCAGAGCTGTAACCAGCTGGAATGCCTTAAAAAATCAAACTCCACAGCATTAGCTTAAAAAAAATCAAACTCCACTGCATTAGCTTCATTAGAGCATTCACTCCATAATAAGAAATAACATTGCTGCTGTGGTAAACTGGAGGCAGAACAGTGAAAGAAACAGCTGGATTTTCCAGGTACCAGGAAAGTACTTTTAAAATACAAGGTGGAGTCATCAGTAACTCCTGCTTCCGACAGAGTTGTTGTGTTGAAGTGGAACAAGAAGGACATGTTACTGCAATGCAGCATGTTCCCTTGAAGGGCTGCAGCATCTCAGCTGAGCAAAATGCATTCTTGAAGGCTTCTCCTTTACAACGTTGGTTGTAAATACGTCCATACGGCTCACAGCAGCGCCATTTGCTGCCGAGGTACTTCAGATGCGTACTGAGCCAGGCAGAGTCCCACCAAACATTAGTACGTTGCTCCTGGCACTGGTGTGCTCTGTAGGCACATCCAAAGAGATCAGCCCTGCACCCGTTAGAAGAGTGGCTTCAGTGAATACTTTTCTTGGACAGAGGCTTTTGAATATCCTCCACTGGATCACGAGCGGCACTCAGTGTGTTAAAACCCCATCGGATGGATGAAAAAAACTGACACAGAGCAGCGAGTGTCTTGTACAAGGCCACCAAGACAATGTCACAGCCTGCACTGAACTTCTACGTACAGCTCACAGCATCTTCAGACTACAGATTTTTTCTTGTCATTTTAAGTTACATTTATTACAGAAATCCCCCTGTACTACAGGAACCTCTAATTCTTTTCATCTTGCTCTGAGTTCCTTACATCGACATTGATTCTGCCATTCATATGGAGGCCACCATTAGACTTGCTTTCAGTGGTGCTACGCCCAGACATCAAATCCGTCACGTTACTAATAGGCTTTCTACTAATAGAAGAGTGGCTTTCTAAAATTATTTTGCAATCTGGAGACCAGTTGGAAGATCTTAAGTTTGCAGGGAAAGGTAAATTGTAGGTATGTTGTGTCCCACACCAAGCAATTCCTGTAATCTCATTTTTATTAGTCACTCACCATTTAGGAGTGTTTAACAGGCAGCTAAAGTCTACCACAATAAATCCCTATCAACAAAACAGTGAAATCTTGTGTAATGTGGATTAAAAATACATTTTGTGTGGGAAACATTTGAGAAAAAACCATTTTATTGTGCCATTTTTACTGAGTGAAGGATGGGAGGGGGCATTACTAGACATCCACACTGCTAAGCTCCTGGAATATGAGTGCCGAAGGGGCTGTTGAAAAAGGAGCCTCCTTTACAAGTGTTATAAAGAGAATGGTGCCAAAAATGCATTGAGATGGTGGGTTTAGATACAATTCAATAACCCGTTCCAGTCAGTATGCACACAGTCCTGCCCAGATGCTGGATTCTGTCATTTTGTAAGCAGACAGCGTAATGTATGTGCATGGCCAAGTCCATTGCTGGTGCACTGATGCTAAGGTCACTTGAATGACACCACTCATGAATTTGGCCTTCAGAGTTTGTTTTTCTCACTTTAATGATACTCAAGAAATAGCTGTCTCAAGAAATAGCCTTAGGGAGCACAGATTTTGCCCATATTTTAGAATTTTGACTGTCACAAATAGATTCTGAAGTATCTTCCCAGAGAAGAAAAATTTAAAAGTAGCTTAATTCAGGGAATATGAGGCTGCTGAGAAGCATGAAAGCAGAACTGGGTGCGGGCTCCTGCAAACTTCACTTTAACCCTTGGAACTGTCCTTATTCTAAAGGGCCCTTCAGTGGAAATTTTTTAAAGTGAGTTTAGATATCATGAGGTTGTGTCAGGGTCCTTATGTGATGAGTTGCAGCATCATTATAATTACAGTCTCTGCTAAGAGACCCAGTATTATGCAACTAATGAGTTTCCCCTGAAGGTTTGGAAAATACTTCATGGAAAAAATCTGTACCATTTCTTACAGCTTTTTCTGCTGACATCCCCTGGACAGCGATAATCTTCTTAGTGCCATGCGTCTGGGTCAAGTGCAGTGTTCCTAACACCTGGTTGCCGATGCTGCACTGCAGTTGTGTCTTCCACATCATAGGACATCAAGAGATATGCTTGACAAAACACAATTAGTTCATCCCTGTACTACCGAAGGAGTCACAGGACTAGCACAACATTTGCTGCCTCTGAGGTGATACTGCTAAAGTAATTTAAAAACCCAGTCTAGCCCCTGATCTCCCTTTCAAAAGGTTTTACACCGCAGAAGAGGTTGTGACTACAAACAGGCACCAAGCAATCTGCATGCAGGGACCATCAAGTACAATCAAATGGAGCAACTCAGGTGTCCCTGGTATTTTTAGACTCCCCAGTTGTGTTGCTTTGCTTTAGATTAATAATCTCCTAGCCATGCTGTGATGGGGCTGTGGGACAGCACCTCCAACCTGCTTAGAGTCAGAAGGTTTTTAGTTAATTAAAGCATCACTTGCAGAGATGGAAAATCACTAAGGAGATGTGAGGTAAGGAAATGTTCAGTAGAGTGTTTTTTTTTTTCCTTTGCAGTTGCTGTGGCTAGATGTTTTTAATGGAAAGAAAACAAAATGTCATCATAACAACTCTGATGAAATCGCCTGACACTTATGTCCACTTCCAGCAGAGTTCAGGAAGCTAACTGATGAACACATAGCTTCATCTGGTTTGCTGCTCTTGGAACTGAACTGAATACTTTCGTAACAAATAGCTCATACAGTGAAGTTTCTTCTCTTTTCTAGTGAATAGCTAGGAGCAGATGGTGATGTTTCTCAGATGCATTGTTTTTTTCAAAATTATTCTACAAGATTCTTCTTTCTTATTGCCTTGCAATTTGAGCTGCCCTTCTTGTTTTGTAATGGTCTTACCATTAAGTGGTATTGTTTCTACCCCCTGAATAGAAACAGTCTCCCTGAACATAACAAAGCATGCTCATATAAAATTTACCTGCTACCTGAACTTGAGAATCAACATATATAAATCTGACTTTTGCAAAGAACCGGGTTACTGAGAACTCACTTGCATGAACATTCATGGAATGGGACTGTGAGAGAAGTCTGAGCAAGGCCAAAGCAGATGTGTTTACAGTTTCAAACAAATGTCTCTAGATAATGTTTTGCAGTATGTGTCTATCTCTGTGAAGAATAAAGCGCCTCAGTCTTCAAACATCACAGATCCTGGGCTTCCCTAAGGACACAGAGCTTCTCTCCCTTGCCCTGCTGTCAAGTGGGAAAGTTGTTTCCTGCAACTTTTTTTTAACAGCTTCCATTGCACACTGGGCTGCCGGTTGGATTAAAGCTCTGCATGAATGAATCAATGACCGAGAGCTGGGAATGGCTGTCTTCCCCTTGGCATTGCGCTAGGTTAGCTCAGGGCTGAATTTGGCTGTCTGTTTTGCTACATCTGGAAACAGGTAGGGGCACTGAGACCTCTTACACAACAGAAAAAAAGAGATCATACTGAATTAGATGCAAAGCAGAGCAGGTACTTCATAAGGATCTGACGGGTACTCTTCCTCTAGTGTAAGACATGATCTAACAAAATACAAGTGACCTAGCGCATTAAAATATGTATGGCAGAGAGACTGAATAGAATATTCTTTGCAATACTAACATGTTTTAGGGTCTTAAACTCTTTGTACCAGCACACAAAGCTCTGACCCAGTCAAGCTTGTTAGCAGTGCCAAATTTATTCCTAACTATTTTTCTTTGATTAAATTGAATTGTTCTTTATTTGAGACAGGACTCAATCCATAGTGACAAAGGGTGCATTATCTGCCTCTCAGCAAGCTATTGAAACCTATCAGAGTGAATTCGGATGTGGGTTTAGGAAAGCTATTGAAAACATGCCAAGAACTGTATAATACAGGGAAGGAGAGCAGGGATGGTCCTTACATGCAGTATGATATTAGGATGTTAGCAACATCTGGAGAACTGAGATGGTGTTTGGCAAATGACAGAAAGGGATATAATTCAGGACTGGATCCAAATTCAAGCTTTACTTGGCTGCAGACAGAATCTCCTCTGGGGTTTTCCTCTGCCATACTTAGAAAATTGTTTTTTCCCATTTGTAATGAAGCTCAAATTTCAGTATCTATGCATGAGCTCTGTATGCAGTATCTTTTTAGGAAGAAAATTAGCTAGACCTTTTCCTGAGGCCCAGCTTTTATTCAAGGGTAAACAGGGACTTCTGGAGATAGCTTCTTGTTAGAGATCAAATTAAGGAGGGATGTCCCTAGGGCTTGCAGTGGAAAAAATACTTTAAGATTCTTCTATGCTGTCTCTCCAAGAGCCTCCTTCTGTATGTTGTACATATCTGTGGATTTGACTCTCTTGTTTAATTACAGTTCTAATCATCTTACTCATGCTTCATTTCCCACTCCAAATAAAAGGAATTTTAGGCTGCACTTTGCTTTTTTCTTCCATGTGGCTGCATAAATTTGCCCTTTTTTAAAAAAGTGACTGATTATTTTATTGTGAAATCATGTGCTCATCTAGTCAACATTACTGAGTTGAGTCATCCCATTGTCAGGGAAAGCACCCTAGGGAACAAAGATGAACAATTGCAGGTTGTTTGTCACCAGCGGTGTGTGAAGCGCTTAAACTCACTGAGTGATAGCAAATGACAGCAAGATGACTTTGTACTTATACATTCAAAATATAATATAGTCTGGTGAAATCTTTGGTGGTTTTATGTATAGGGACAATGGCAAACTTCAGGGGAAGGCAAACTGAATGTGTATGTTTTTCCTGCTGTCTCTATGGACAGCCAGCTCATACCTTATTCCAGTGGGGCTCCCTGATCTTTCTGAAGTGCGTTGCCCATGAGCCACGTTTCCCTGTTCCAGTGTGCACTGGTTCTAAGTTGCAAGGTGCTTTGTTAGGTTACATTTCCAAGGAATATCATCCCAGAACTTCCATGCCATCTCTGTTCACTGCTGACAGGGTCAAAACGGCTTCCAGAAAAAAGCTGGAAAAAATATTGGAGAAGGGTGAAGGGGTAGGGAGGGAAATAACGATACTAGCAACAGCATCCCCGGGGCCAGGCATGACAGTGGCTCCGCTCCTGTCTCCGCTCCCTGCTGTCCTTTGCCTAGACCTGCCTGAGAATTTGCAAACACCGGTACCAGCCCATGTAGGGTAGTCCAGCACTGGAGGAATCCACACATCCATCCATACCAGTTACCACCACACTGGTTTCACGTGGCCTGGCCAGTCTTGTTCCAATAGTCCCAGCTCCATGTGAATGGATTAGATGGTTTTATTCTTGTGCACTCCACACCCATAGGAACCCTTAACGCCAAGCACATTGCTCTGTAATGTGCTGTGTTCAGGGCTGTCTTGCTGTTGTTAAAGAAAACAATCTTAATTTTGGGGCTGCTGCAGGGAATAGAGTCTTTTCAAAGTCATCTTTCTAACTTAGGTGTCGCAAGACTGCTTTAACTGAAGAGCAGTGGAAGAAGCGGTGAAGACTGGTGTATCCCATTCATCTCTTGATCAGCCTGTTGGACAATACTGTCCAATGACCAAGTCCTGCCTAGTGCTGACTGAACATCTATTAAAGCTGGTATGTGGGTAGATAAGCATGAATGTTTCTCTACAGTGAACTGGAAAAATAATATGTGGTTGTCTAATAAAGTACTTCAAGGACACTCTAAAAGCAAACTTGACAGAGGGCAATTTGTCCAGCAACTCTTTGCACTCTTAGCTACCAAGAAGTAGTGACAAACTCCATAGTGTGAAGAAGCACAGGCCTCTTTTCATGCCCTTGGACAAAAAACCCATGCAAGATGAAGAAAACAGCAGCCAGCTGGCTCATACTTGTAGAGTCACTGGAAATTGTAGAACAGAAAGCGTTTATCAGATATAGGTCTGTACTGTTATTTGCAAACCTATCATGTTTACTCATCCGCTGCTGGTCTGGCACTATCATCCTCAACTCAAGATGACAAATTGGTTTGAAAAGCCTATTGCATCACCCACCCACAAGCAGAACCTTGTTGCCCCTGGATAATGTCATTCCAGTTTGTAAGAACTGGTTTATACTTATATTGTCAGAAAATAAACTCAGTTACTAACAACTTCCATTTCTCACTTTTCCCATACTTCCTCTTTAATATGAAATCTCAGAAGGGAAACACAATGGATACCCAGATAGTTCCACTTAGGGAACTTTGGCACATATGTCCCACTATTTACCATGCCCTTACTGAGCCAATCTTTTTTGGACAGGCAGGAGTGCTGGTAACTTCCTATGGTAAAAGCTTCACAAGAGTTAGGTGGGTGCTCACATCAGTGATGACTATGTTAGCAGCAGCGGGATGCATGTGTAAGATACCTGCCTAGGCAAATAGAAGAGAATATGGAGAAAGTCACAAAAGAAAGTCCTCGGGGGTTGTTTTTTTAATCCTAATAAGATACATAACAAAATTTAGCCTTGACACTTAAAGGTAGAATTCTTCTTCTTTACACTTAATATAATCTGTGCAACTACTACTTTGTCATGCTAATGAGACCATATGCCTTCCAGAAGAAGACGGAGACTATAATGTAGTCTATATAAACAAAATATGGCTGGCTTAGAACTTAATTAGCCTTGACAGCAGCACGTACCTGACCCAACACTGCAAAGCAAATTCTTTCCAGTTTGTTTCCAGAAGAAATCTTTCCTCTTTCTTTTTTCTCTCTTCTGCTGAACCCAAGCTAGATACTTTAAAGGCCACAGCAATTAAATTGCGCATCAGCAGAGCACGCCTAGGTCTAGAGCTCGTATTTAATTTTCTCGGACCATCCTAGCTTAGTCAGTTCTCTACAAGGTTTAAATGAAAAACAAAAAGATGCACAAAGCAGAAAAAAATGACCTTTCAGCCCATGGATGAAGATTTTAACTGAAGAACAAATCAAAGTTGAGGAAAAATCCAATAAAGTTTCTTTTCAGACAGATGAAAAGCAGTTTTTTATTTTGTTCAGATTTCAGGATCTGTATAATAAAGCTAGTCTGTAACATTTGTTTCACTTAACATTTCACAAGCAAAGAGCTTCCCCTCAGCCAGTCCGTTGATAAGTTATTTCTAGCACGCTGCAGGGTACGCTGTGCACCGCGAACTATGCCGCACACATCTTTAGTGAATGTAGCTCAGGAGCCTCAGAAGAAAGGAGTATGATCATTTTGGAAACAAAACTGTACTGAATGAAGAAAAAAAAAACATAAACCTTAAATCCTCTTACTAAGATGTTCAAAATCATATGTGATACTGATGTTCCTTCTTTCTTCATCAACCCCCCTTTCACAAGATCGTGCACGTACAAAACAGAGAACTAATCAGTTTGTACCTTAGCTGTGGATTTCTCATCTTTCTACTCTTTATTCACAAAACACATAATTACCTCCCTTATAAATACTTCAACACTCAGTACATCTCAGATGCTAGACAGAATCTACCCCTTTATGGCTTTGGGAGCTATTTTGAAATTACCTGTTCCTAAGAAATCCCCTTGCAGGGAGAACTTAATGTTTCTCATTCCAGCAAGAAATTCAGTCCAGTGAGAAATGCTTTGGTAACATTTATAATTTGCTACCAATCACTCTGTATTTTGTAACATTAAACAACATACTGTACTGAACAAAAGTTTTAGTCTGCCCAGGATATTTGAGTACAAGATTGCAAAAGAGATTCCAAATCTTCCTTCCTACAATTTCTCCAGCAGTGCTTGTGCAATCTGATGGAAACATCCCAGCATGGGAATAAATAAATCTGTGTAAGAATTTATACTGAGCTCTCATTAAACTGCAGATATTTGCCCAGCCAAGATCTCATTCAATCGTATTATCTGTTTTCCAAATAGAAGCCTAAAGTTTTTCTTTTGCTTACATAAATGCTGACCTAGTATAATCTTAAGAAAATGAATTATTTCAGATGTCACTGCTTTCATTGAGAGTCCATGAATGAAACTGTGTTGATGTCATTTAGACTTTTATTACCATTTCTCCTATTGAGACTATTGATCTGGGAAATTCTGAAGTCCTTTCTCCCTTCTTTTCTCAGAAAAGTTTCTGTAGTGGGCTGTATTGCTTTTCTTC
Source organism: Pelecanoides urinatrix (assembly GCA_013400755.1). NCBI lineage: Eukaryota > Metazoa > Chordata > Aves > Procellariiformes > Procellariidae > Pelecanoides > Pelecanoides urinatrix. Next base: position 154,920 of record VZTQ01016085.1, on the reverse strand, counting down.
TAGGCAGCTTTCTGAGTTATTTGTAACCTCTTAAAGAAATAAAAGAGTTTAGTAACCAAAGTAACCAGAGTTACCTTAATTTATCCTATTTAATCTGTTAGTCATGCTTCTATCTCCAGTTCTGCCATAGTTAAGGTATTGCTTAACAGTACGCAGGCAGACTTCTGTCTCCAAATGACAGCCACACACATCCACTCACGTCCATAGGCTGGAGGCACTGCCCTGCCCTGAAGGCACGCGTGCATCGTCCTTGTGTTCCTTCTCACCTGTGTTTCAGGACAGATGGATCCCCTGATGGGAAGCTTGGGACCGAGCTGGATCCCAGAGTATGTCTGCAGCCACTTGCCACAGATGCAGCTTTTAGAAGTAGAGGTGCCACTGGGAGCACAGTGCGCCTAAAGCGGATATTCCCTTTAGTAATTCTATTATTTCCATTAGCGTGAGTAATTTCTTACTCTCCTTGTACTTTCCTGTTATATCTTCATTTTCTAATATGCACATTTGTGGATTTTATCTGTTGATTGCTTTTGGCTATAAGACCTCAAACCAGAGCAATTTAAGGACAGAGAGGAAGAACATCAGTTCTTAAAAAAATGGTACAGCAATACATCAATGTGTTACAGTGATGGTTTAATACGCATGTTCAGTATGAAGCGGAGCTGCCATCCTTTCTATAAGGCTATTAGCTATGCTTCCACAGAGAGTATCAGGCTGGACAACACTGGGTTTACCAATAACTAAGATTATACTGCAATTTGGAAGTCAATAAACATAGCTGTTGTCTTGGCTGCTGATGTTCTGACAACCAGCAATTTTTCTCAGTCACTGTGCATATCAAACTTCATCTGTCATACTTAGGATTACTAGCAGAGCACTAGGCAACATGCCATAGGAAACAATTGTGTGCTGGAAGGATGTTCTACCAGATCTCTTTTGTTTGAAGTTGGTTGGATTTTATTATGATTTTCTTTTCTTGAACCCTCTCTCCTCTGCTATGGCCAAGGAGGGATGTGCATAGAGGATCAGCTTCCTGATTCTGGGCTAGCCACATCTCCAGAGGTTGCTGGAGTTATTTCAGGCTACCAAAGGTTGCTGGAGTTATTTCAGTTACCTGCAAGGGGTGCCAGCCCCCAGAGAAGTGCCAGCCACACACCAACAGCTGGAGGTAGAACAGGAGCCATTCTGTTGGCTATAAATGGATGGGATGTCTTTCTGCTTCTTGCTCCTCTGACTTCAGGGTCATATGGAGAGAATAAAACGAATTATTGCGGTCCACCCTGAGTTTCCCTTGTGAGTCAAATTATCAATTGTATGTTTCAATTAGTAAAACTAAAAGCCTCAAGTTCAGTTTAACCACCTGAATCGAAAGAGAAAGTGGCAGAGTGGAGGTTTTATACACATGCTGTTTGTGTCAGAAATGCCATCGGTGTTTTTTGGTGATGTGTTCAGAACACAGCGCAAGCTGCCCCCACACAGTTCTGCAAACTCAACCCTGACTTAACAGCCCTTATTTCAGCCTCAAGGCTCAACAGTGCACTGCAGTCCTGACCTAACATGTCATCAGCCCTTACTGGCAATATCCTCTTCTGGGGAGTGTGCCAATCACAATGAATCGGTGACACTTCTGCATTTGGGAAAATGTCACCCAGCTGAGATTAAAAAATTAATTCATACATAACATATGCCTCACTTGAGCAGCTGAAGACTGGTTCTTTAGTCTTACAATTCCACTAGTCTCTGCCATGTCTTCCTGTTCCTGTCCCAGATTGTCTATGCAGTAGGTTATCTCTGCCTAACATTACAGCAGATCTCATGAATTTGTTACAATACCAAAGTGAAACTCTACTGTGAAAAGTGACTTTGTAAAATAAACAGACAAATAAAATCTCATGTTAGGGTTCTATCTCCACTAAGTGTCCATAAGTCCGTATCACACTTGCCTAGGTTACAAGTCAAGGGATGGACTCACCCCACGGCTATTTCTGCAGACTCAGCCCAGACACCAGTAATTAATGAAGATATGCAGACCAAATAGTGCCCTTTATTTCAAACGTGCAACCTTGTTGCTTTCAGTGGGACCCTGGGAATATGATCGATTGATGGCTTGATCTGAAAACAAGGGAATTGCACTGCTGGTTTTGCAACTGAAATTCATGTAATACATATGTTGATATCGTGCAAGACAAAACAGGCTCCAGCTTGGTGTTGCCCAGCTTTGCTCTTTCTAGATGGCTAACAGGAGAAAAAGGTAGTAAAATTTGCCTGTGCTGCTAATGGGACAGATGAATACATACGGCAAATGGAAAAAAAATGGGCTATTTTTATCTTATCCGTCAAAGAAATAAAAGATTTTAGGCCTAACCTTCAGCTGATGATTAATCAAGTTGAAAAGTTTTATTTCAGGTGAGGAACTAGCCCTTTAAATTTTCCCTTGGTTCGAATAGGGGAATTTGAAAAGAAATTTGAAATTTAGAAGACTCTTACAGTTAATGTTGGTTAAGAATACAAAGAGATGCTTTAGTGTGACCAAGAGCTACAAGCAAGCTGTGCATTCTGAAAATACCCCGGGGGTCGGCCACTTCCCTTCTCACCATCTCACAGCAAGGGAGCAGCCGATGTCTGGAACAGAAAATGGGGCTGTTTCTCTCAAATTACCTCTGTGCCTGCACTGGGGCTTTGCGGCCAGCTCTGTTGAACTCTGTCAACATATAATATCTCTCCTTCCAAGGAGGGGGCTAAAAGTAAATGCAAATTTTATCAGCTATGTGTATTCCACTCTTTCATGAGGATACTCGGTGAGTACTGGGGTCTCTGCAATCTTGCGAGGGGCTGCCAAGGCCGGTGGTTTCTCAGTCACTGGCACCCTCCGGGGGAAGAGAACACAGGGAGGATTTTATTGCTTAGACGCAAGATCAGAGCTGTATTCTTTGAGAAAAGAGGTGTATCTTTTCAGGCTTCTGCCATGTTGTTGCTGATCTGTCCGTAGGAGTGCTGAACCACTGTTTGCACCTGTCCTATTTACCTTGGTGTTGCGCTGGGTTGTGTCTTGGGAGAGATGAGGATGCTTACTAGTTCTATAAACCAAACAAGGTCTAATATCTCCTCGGAGTATGCAAAAGCCTTATCGGTTATGGTGGCAATTGATGCACAGTCATTCGGGGTGAGAACAGATACCTGCTTAAGAGAGGTCTTCTGCAAGGCTTGATGTTCAAGAAAGCTACACCTATCTCTAGCTTTGGCTGCTGGCTCCTGGAGAAGAGGATTCCACATTCCTTCCTGTCCCTGGCAGCACTTCATTCGTCATCATCCCTAACACCAAGAGGAGAGCTCTGTGGAGATCTCTGTGCAGGTCTCCACGTCTCCCTGCTTTCTCTGTTGTGTGGTGAAACCCCACCAATGGTATCGTCATTTAAGGAGCACGTTGTGAGCAATCAGGAGTTGGGAGCAGGGACAGGGCATGGGCCTGGCCCTGGCCAAGTGCTAAAATTCCTGTATGAGTAGCCCACAAGGCTGACAAGTAGTTTTCAGAGTTGGGGGGCAACTGGAAGTTAACGGTAGAAGGCACTGAAGAGAGATGCAGCCAAGCACGTCACCAGCTCAGGCCAAAGTGACGGGTAAGGTGAGCTCTGTTAGCGAGCCCCACGCTTGGGAGCCCACACTTGATGTGCGTGGCACTTGGCTAACAACTGGCAACACCATCAACTGTTACTGACAGGGCTGCTGCGCTCGAGGCTGCAGCTGAGGTGTGATACGGGACCGGAACAGCTACGCCAGCAAAACTATGATGTGAATAAACATATCCTGGTATTAATTAGTTCATTTGGGGCAAAAGGATCAGCAATGAGCTATCTTAGCAAAAGTGCAGTTTTGTGACCCACAACCAATTCCTAGTGCATCCTAAGAGCATTCCCTGATGCAATGGATGAGCCATTGTAGATCTGGCCTAACAGCCTGAGTTAACCCTTCAGGACAGACACCTCTCAGATGGCTGGAAAATGAAGGGCAACAGCCCAGAATAGTGGTTGAACTTCAAAGCCACAGTTTAAATTGCTACTCTTTTTGCTCACTGATTATTTTGCATTATATCAGTTAGGAAGAAGAAAAAGACCTTGAGCAGGAGACTAAAGTAACACATGACAGAACTGTTCAATGTTTTAATGTCTGGGGGATTTAGTCCCTTATCTCTGATGCCAGCTGGGGAGAATGAAAGACTTTTCTCTGGCATTAGATGAAAACTAAAACATCACTTGTAAGAAGTAATGGTCAAGCTGAAAGAGGTTCAGAGGTTCACCCTGAGGTTTGGCTTTGATTTAGTATCCAGAAATACCAGTGCCTCTTTAAACGATCTGAACCTCTTGGTAATGAACAGGGCAGGGAGGATACCCTGTTTCTCCAGCATTTTCTGTTGTTCCCTGGGCATTGAAGGATAGCAAAACGTGGCCACTTTGCTTCCTTTTCTCCTCAGAAATCATCCAGAGAAGCTCTTATTTTAATGGCCATGGAGCAGAAATGTAAAATAGTAAAAATACTAAGTGAACCGAACTTCTCTAAATTTCTAGAAGGGCTTAGGTTCTGTGCGGGCAACAGTTTGGTTTAGTGTTTATCTTCTTCAAATATTTCCTCTTGCCTAAATTCCACGTGATCAGTTTTACTGTACATGCCAGTGCTTGCAGTTCAGTGCCCTTCCCAGCTGCCTTCCCTCCCCGATCTACCCACGCCATGCAGAACTCGTTGCTTTGTATTCACACGGGTGTTGTCAGGACGTTTTAGACCTCTAGGGCCAAATTCATCCCCCATGTAACTTTGAGGGAAATGGAGAGAATGGCATCAGAAAAAGATGTGACCCTGTTGTATCACACAATGGTGTATCCTGTTGAGTTCCGCTTTTATTACAATCTGCGTGGCAGAGCTGTAATTTGAAAATGAAGCAACAAACAACATTCAGCTTCACAGGGTTTGCTCACACATTGTTCTGGGAGAAATCAGGACAAATATCCTGGAGGTAGGGGGGTCTGCAGCCCGTGCTCACAGGCATTATCTCTGGGGTCTTCCCTTGCTCCTCAAGGCAGAGTTTCATGGTTTTCAATCTGAGACATCCACACCAGTTATTGCAGACTACCCCTGTGCTATGGCGTGATGAATCTTGCCAGTGCAATCACAAAAAAAACCAGGATTAAAATGAGGGATTGTGACAGGTGGTCCCCAAACCACAAGCCAGCGAAGATAAAGCCAATTCCACAGTGAATGTATGAGTGGCACATGGTCTGCCAGCGAATTCAAAGCAGCGATAAGTGACTGATGGCATATAAGGTTTCTCTCGTGTCAGAGCAATTGCAGAACTGCCAAGCAGATCCCAACTTGAGTCTGCAGAATGTAAGAAAGTGTCAAGAGAGACAATCGCAAGAGACATCAAAGTAGTTTCAAGAAAGAAACAAGCAGTAACCAGAAAGCACTAAGAAGACTTATACCAAGAAATAGAAGAATCAATTTTGCAATGGACATCTAAATCACTGCTTAATTTAATCCCCAACACAGTGCCTACAGTCTAAGTACAGCACTGGGACTGACCTGCTCTAGGTCAGTCATCACGCACCTTAACTGCCTTCTGAAACCCTTAGGTGACATGGTGTTTTTGAAAGAACTGCCTCTTTGCTGGTTTGCATATTTTCTGTGTGTCTGCCTTCCTTTCTCTGGGACTGACTGAAATCTGGAACTTACAGCTATAGGGGCCCAAAGCTCCATTTACTACATCGCCTTGCTCCTATAGAAATTTAAAAAGGAAAGTGATTTAGAAAGGCATCTACCTTATCCCATCTTCTTTGCTTAAGGATGTGTTTCTGCATGAAATTATCTAGCAATTTTCTTGTCTTTATTTTCAGTGTTTCAAGTGTTCTTAGGATAAGCACTGCCAGACTTTCAACATATTGTTATGGTTATCACCTTGATAAATATAACCCCATTCTGTCTGCTTACCCCTCTCTTTGAGCCTTCCCTGCTGACTCCTTATTCTCTTTCCTATCAAGTATAAGTTTCCTTTCTTTATTTTCAGCAACTTCACAGACTTTTCCTCAGTTTCCAAAATCTTCATGACTAGTCTTCACCTTTTCTACCATCTCTCAATCGCTATGAAGATGTTCATTCCAATTCCCTGTTAATCCATAGAAAGCCTCCAGCTTGTTAAAACTTCAGTGATAAGGCTGTGGGGTTTTTGCATTTTCCATTGTCCTGTTTGAGAAAAGGTCCTTGTAACTAAATACTCACAGAGCTAGCTCCTCCTCAAAGGCACGGTCTGCTGTGCTGACCTGCAATACATGGACAATTGTAGCTCACAAGTAAGCTGACCTCACTGCCGGGCCGTAGTCCCACTGTTTCCTTGTACGTCTCCTCAGTCAGAATGCCTCACATGAAGACTATTAGCAACTTAGGGCAGAAGCTATTTCTGTATTATTTTATACAGCACCTTGCACAGTTTCCTTGACTGACAGTTAGGTAATACACACACAGAAATACAAACGAAATTGCTATTCCACAGCCTAACAGACACCCTGTCAGGACTTATTTCTGACCGTGCTCTGATGAACCTAAATGGCTGCGAAGACCTTCAGTTAAGCTTATGAAGCGTGATTCAAGCTGTCATGATACTTCTCAGTGACTTGACTTCAGTTCCGATATAAATGCCAAGCCTTTCATAGCAGTCTTTTATACTTAGCTAGAAAATGCCTACTGCAGAAAAATTCAACAGAAAATAATAAGAGCCCAAGGGGTCAGATATTCATCCAATTCAGAGCTGGAGATTTTAAAAGCAGGTTTTCCTGTGAGATTTCCAGCATTTCAGGCTTCTAATCCTTTAAACCCTGAAGCAGCTGCATCTCAAAAAAGAAAGAAAAACTTAAAACTGACTAAATAAAAAAAAATATCCAGACTTGTTTGAACTCCAGACACATTGTGATTTGAGTTGGCAATGAAAGTTTGGCTTAACTCTTACTGTGTTTGATTCTTAGGTTCCATCTGCAACGGCAAGCATTGTTCAGCACCGCCTGGGCCTGACCTTTACATAGACGGAGCTCCGGCAGCTCCTGCTGACTCCCAGTGAAGCTACAAGGACTCGTCCCCTCTTGAAAATCAGGACTATTGTATATGAACAATCAAGAGGATTCAGGCTGAACAACCATTCAAAAAGCACACCTCAGTAAATCACCATCTCAATAAGTTCTGCCTTTCTCTTTTCTAGTAACCACTTGCAATAGGTGGTTTGTCTTTTTAGGTGCGGAGGGCCATTGGACTGTCCAGCTTTTTGCTGACACCAAGAAGGGGCTCATTCAAGAGGGAAGAGCCCAGCAGGGAACACATGAACACCTAATTTCCTCCCTCAAAAGACTCCTCTTGTGGTAGAAAAGTGCAGAAATGAGGCTAGCTCTTCAGCAAGGAGAAAACAGACATGTAGTTGGGAGGAGGAAAGAAGGAAAATCACCAGGAGTCAAGGGGCTGTCAAAGTCTAACTCAAGGAAAATTTAAGACCTGGATTTTTACTGAAGTCTATTGGAAATTGCTGGTTCAGTCAAAAAACAATGCCCCAAAAAAGGACTAATGGTGTTAAATCCACTGATGTGAGCCACCTCTGTCCTATTCTCTTTGCTGAGGACGATGAACAGTACTGACTGGTTTTAATATTTCTTGGTCTTGTTTTTAAAGACGTGGCAACCTAGCAAATGAGAATGTAAAATACAGGCTCCGTTTAGATTTTTGTGACTAGGTAAGTCACATTTATCTAATTACACAATTACACGTGGATCAGGTGGGACTGTGAGTATTAGGTATACACAAAAACTGTTGTAACTGTATATATAAATCAAAGATAGAGGTGTCTTCTTTTTCACGCACCTCTCAAAGCAGAATCTAACATGTTTGTTGTCTTTTTTTTCCTTCTTTTTTTTTGCTTGTGGAAGCTTTGTGAATATTTCTGACATTGACACTCAGTTAAATTTGCAGCTCACTTAAAAAAGAAAAGCGCTAAACTGTCTAAAAAGAAGAAGAAAAAAGAAGTAAATTGGAGAGCTCTCCAGTCCTAAGGAGAGCTGGCTACTCCAGCCAGCACCCTCCGTTCCTAATGCTCCATAGTTCCTGCTCTGGCATCGTTCTTATCTGCACTGGTGTTGATAAAGTAAAGCCACGCATCAGCAGGACACTGCTCACGTGTGCACACAGCGCTAAAGCCAACCAACAGGTTTTTAATTGGCAGTTATTGTTTCTATATAAAACGTGGAGATTGTGTCCCTTTTTAAACTTATAAGCTTACAGGTCTGCTAGTTTTCTTCTGCAGAGGCGGCGTACATTTTTACAGATACTAAAGTTGTTGACTATCTAGTCTGTTTTCACCCAAAACCTGGCCAAAGCATTTAAAGAACAGATGAAGTAATGCAAGCCTACATTACAGAGAGCTATTTTCTCAGTAACATAAGGACACCTTGGTACCACATCACAAAAGAAAACCTGACAACAGGTTTAAATCTCTATCTTCAGAAAACAGTTGCTACTGCAGCTTTCTCTTCTTCATTACGTTAAACACTCAAGTAATTATTAGTTTCTCCTGTATTTTCCTCATTACAATGGCAGAGCATGGATTTTGCTAAGCATCCACAGCATGTCCCCTGCTTCAGGGATGACACCCCTTCACTTATCAACCTCCAGTAATGATGTGCAGAGAAAGATGTGTGCTTGCCCATCAGGTTGGCACATGGGCCTCCTGGCTCTATCCTTAATTACTGTCTTTTATTTTCCTGCATTCTTTACTTCCTTAATTGTAACTTAATAAAGCAATACTACCATAATTACTAATAAAGGGACTCTTGTTAAAGGACAAATCTTCAGTTAGCAAGCAGTCGCTGTAAGGAGCTACCTGTCTGCGTTATGCAGAGCCAGAACGAGGAGACTGCTCTCTGGGACTCTCAGCTGCCAGCACCAGCCTGTGTGCCAGGAGTAGCTCCCTGCAGCTGCGTTACACTGGTGTGAGTAGAGAATCAGGCCTCAACAGCTTAGTGAGAACAGAACTGCTCCCTGGTATGAGACAGCATTGTTTTTTGGTCCCATGAGGCTCATGGTTTGGGTTTAGAAATCCCTCAGCGAAACTTGCCTAGCAAGTCTTTGTCTCCAGCCAGTGCACCCCTCCACTCCATCCCAGCTGCCTTGGGCAGCTGGTCCCCGCCTCTTCCCTCTAAATCACAATTATCGATCTTTCCTGAGTCTTGGCTCCTACCATGATTCTTCTGCCCTGTCAGTCCCAGTCTCCCTCTTTCTCTAAACTCCTCATCCGTTGCGGGACTACATCTACATGGACGGCACAGGGTGAGGCAGGCAGAAGTACAGAAGTCCCTAAATAGCTTTAAAGCAGCCATCTCGGGCAGCAGCTGCTTTCTAGCTTACCCTGAACTCCATGATGCTCCAACTAGTTTTCTCTTTCTGACACTGCAAGCAGCCCCCCAGGTCTCCAGAGCAGTGCTCTCCTTCCTACAGGTCTTGACTCAGTCTTCCTTACCAGGGTCCCATTCATACCACGAGTCAGTCTCCCAAGTCTGGGTCCCTCCTACTCTCTGCCCCAGGCTCAGTCCTTGTTTCCTTGCTTAGACAGGTCTGATTCTCTCTTTCTTCACTTCTGAGCCTCTTTCAACTTGACATTCACACTCAACTAGCTCCTTCTCTCTTGTGTTAATCTTTCAATGTGCATAAAGGCAGCGGGGAGATCAGGGAGAAGGAGGTTGCTGTATGTTCAGTGGTTCAGTGGAAACCCTCATTCTCCGAGGCTCTCCGGCCAGCACCATACACCCTCACTGCACCCTCGTGTGTTGAAACATTCAGAGGAATAATGAGTTGCAGAGGGCCCCCAAGCCTTGCAGCTAACGGCTGGAGCCAGGTGGCATTGACGATGCACATCAAGCATGGTAAAAATAAAGTATATGGAATGCCTGGCTACCTATCATACAATATTTGCATAATTTCTCATAGGCAGCCTTTACTCAAGAGCCACGCTCATGAAATGCAAAGAACTAAGTTACCGTAAGGCATTCTCATTGTGCCTCCCATTATTTCCCTGTATTTTATTTAGGGTCAGTCCTGGCCGGTGCCAGCACCCAGCACAGTGCTGACTGACCTGATGTCAGAGGGAAGTAGCACATGTAGCACCAGGAGAGAACTGATCAGCACCTTACAGGATCTGACCGTTGGACTGCAGGCTCCCGTTAGCAGAGGGATTAGTTCTTCCCTTGTTTCTTGTTCTGTATTGAACGTTCACTTGGTTTTAAGAAATGACAAGAACATACCTGAAATCTGGTAGCAGAGTTTAATCTTCAACATTATAGAAGATTGTAAAATACTGCTACTGAACACTGGTACTGCAGGGAAGGCAAAGCAGCTGCAAATCAGGAAGCTTCCAGTTTGTGCTTTCTGCTTAGAATAACGGGAATTTTTAATCATCTTGCTGCGCACATAAAATTCAAGAGGGGGAATGTACATTTCCCTAAATAAGAAAAATAACCCTCACATGGAAAAAAAAGACTTCTCTCTAAAGGCTATTTCCATGGTAACTTGTAAATTCAAAGCTCAAGCTGTTTTGGCTGCAGGGATACTCAGAAAAGGTAACAAGATTGTTTGTTGTTGTTAATAATGGGAAACCATCATCACTGTCCTCTCATGCAAAATAGGCTGGATTGTTTTTGTTTAAAACTTCCTCAAAGCTGGCAAAGAACAAGCATGAAAATTTTCACCCTGGCAGGTGAAAGACTAAGAAAGCTGAGAGTGACTGAACAGAAGGAATTAGAATAGAAACTTAATAACGATTTACCCTTGTAGTTCACAACAAGCATCCTAATATATCCATGTAGCCCTTTTTATCCTGTCAAAATTCAAAGCAAATTATGTCACAAGTTATGTAAGCATAAACAATTTTTATACACAATTACATTCATCTCCTTTCACAGTGGTTAAGTGGACATCACAGCACAGAACAGTCTACAAAAAAATGAAGATGAAAGCTTTTGAATTGGGAAACAAATGCCCCCTGAAACACCCACAAACACACGCAGACCCTGAATAGGAACTCTGCATTTAGCTTCCAAGAGTTTGTCCCTGCTAAGTGAGGTAGTGTAATCCTGCACAGGAAAAAATAATGCATGACCATGTCATTAAAGATAGTGTATATGCAGAGAGAGAAAATAATGTAAGGGCAGCCATCATTCAAAGTGTTAATGCAATGAACAATGCATTTCTTAGCATCTGAATACCTGACTCAGCAGGTGTCTTTATACTCTTTTAATGTGAAAGATAGGAGGAAATAATTGCATCCTGTTATCTTTACTGAGGTACATTTTATTATGATGAACTCTGCAAAGTGCTAAGCACATGCTTAAAACCTGTCTGAGGCTGCTTTTTCCCATAACAACTAACAATAGAAGTTAGTATTTAGTCTGGCCTAATAGTGCTGAGGTTGAATGTGTGAATAAACTAGAATGTGCCTTAAGGCAAATATAGCTTTGGGCTTAAAGTATCACATCAGTGCTTTGAGAACCCAATCCAAGATAGCACATCACTCGCCTCTGGTTGTCTTTTAAAGGGTGTTGGGGCTGCTCAGTATTTATATCGTGCCCATGGATTTATAGGATTGTGTCCTGTGCAGTCAGCCAACCTTACACTTGCAGAGCTGAAATGCAGCACGGCAAAATGCGTATCTCAATGCGCTGAGCAGCATTTGGAAAGGTTCTGAACAGAGATTTCATTTAACAATTCTGAATCCAAGGTTCTCTTTAACCAGGTTTGCCAAAAAGCCAATTAAAAAATGATGCACGAAAGGTGACTGACTGGCAAACGTGACTGCCAGCGCCGATGCCTTTGGCAGACTGAAATATAACTTAACCGAACATATTAAATAGTTAATAAAGCATAAATGTGCAAGCTGTTATCTAATATTAAAATAAAAAATCATCATAAGGGAGATAATTTTGTGCAAATGTTTCTAAAAGTTTGCATCATTGGGCAGCCTCCCTCTACAATCAATGGCAACAATCCTAAAAAATTGTGTGGGAACCAGCTTTCGCGTACGTTCAAGAATATGTTTTGGAGTCTTCAAGCACACCGCAAGTAGTGCTACACATTACCAGGATATTGGTCCAAAAGATGTTGCCCTAACTCCCTGCTTTTCAAAGTGCTCAATTAGCAACAATTTTCTTCCTGGCTGCGGTTAAGCACAGGCTAACCCTGCTTCAGGCTGGATCCTGTTAATATACCCAGTAGTTAGACTTGTAAGGGGACTAAGAAGGACCACAAATGGTCTGGTTTTATTTTTAGTTCAAAGATGAAGAGGTCACTACCACTCCTGTGCTGCTATGGGGTCTTTGTAACACTGTAGGATTTTCCTGCGTAGGTGAAACTTCTAAGATCTTAAAATAGGCATTAATTCATTGCACTATGTGTAGGGAAAGCAGAAGAAATTTTCAGCCTCTAGGTTTTCAACCACGGAAGATGGAAATTAGACCAACTTAGAGCTTTCAAAATTAATTTTTCTTACATTTCAGACTAAAATCTTCTTCTTTGTATTTATATAATTGATTATCCATGTTAAACAAGGCAAAAATTACCTTGTTACCAGTTTTTACCAATTACACTTTAGAGCCCACTAGAAGCTGGTTATTCTTGTATTTTCTTTCTGCTCTGGGAATTTTATTTCTCGCTTGTCATCCTGTGTTGTCCCCAGCTCAGTCCCCAGCCTCCCACCTCTGACACTTCAGCTACTCGACAAGGCCCTGAAGGAATGAAGCTTTGGTACCAGGATAGCTCTGGGCTTTCTGTATCCCACACTCCTCAGCCTCGCTAAGGGTGCTGTGCCAGTCGAAATGCCTAACCACGGGTGTGAGATGTCCCATCTCCAGCAGGAACCATTGCAGCTCCCTGCAGGAATGAAGGGGAGAAATGAGGAAGGTGGAGCTGGAGTAGCTGCAAATGGTTTTCAATTAGTGGGTCCTTCTTTGTTGCTGTAGGGAGAGGGGATTAGAGGCAGGTCACGGGCCAAGAGATAAAACCTCCTGAAAGAGGAGCTTAGGCAGTGCCTTGGTGGGCAGCTGGTGGTCTAGGAGCATCGCACTCCACAGCTGCCTGGGGTGGGCTGTGCCTTGCCTTTAAAAAAAGAAGGGAGAGGGGGGGAAGAAAAGGGCAGTGTGGGCCAAGTGGCTAGAGGTGAGACACCCTGCGTGACCCACCATGGCAAGGGGGGTTCTCTGTGCCCTAGTGCTGCTGCTGGCCCTGCGATGGGCCCCTGGGCGGGCAGGGGAGTACTGCCACGGCTGGGCTGGCAGCCTGCAGCGCTGGCACCGCGGCTTCCAGTGCCCCGAGCGGTACGATGGCCCGGAGGCCACTCTGTGCTGTGGGACCTGCAGCTTGCGCTACTGCTGCTCGTCCAGGGAGGCCCGCCTGGATCAGGGCCGGTGCCCTGGGGACCATCAGCAGCCCAGCCCCAGGCCTCCGCTGCCAGGTAAGCTTCCCGTGCCTCTAGCAGATGGGGGGGCATATCAGATGTGCTTTCTTCTTTGCATCCCACCTTCCCTTGGTGGCATCAGCCACATCTTTCCTCTGTTTTTCTGCCCTTCAGAGCTGCAAGCTGTACCCATTGCAGCAGAAAGGCGTGGAGCCCTGGCACAGCGCTTATTTTGGTGGCTGCATGGGCCAGAGCCACGCAGTTCCCTTCACTGGGAAGAGGGAATAACTTGGGGCTTCACTCACAAGACTTTTCTGTCAGTCTTACTCTTAGAAAAGCCTCTAAGCTACTAACAAAGTAATCTGGTAACACCTCTGATGTTTATATCCCTAGTGGAACATGTGTGTTGCTAACCTGTTCTGTTAATGCAGGTGGATGCCTCTAAGCAACGTATTTAAGTTAAGTTCTGGCTTGTAAAAATGCTTGTAGCCCTCAAACCCAGATTCCATAGGCAACTCCACAGCAGTTTAGGTACTAACTGTAAAACTCAGTTACAAGTGCACAAGTGAACAGTAGCTGTGACATTTCAGTACTGGAACAGCTCTTGCACGAATATTAATGGCAGATGCTGTAGGACTGACTGGTGCGACCCTCTGCACTTCAGGCTTTTTCAAATGAGCCTGCCATAGCAATTGCCAGTTTCTAATCTTCTTGCTGCAGGAAGGAAAGAGTTGAGAGTAAAACTACTCTGGCCTGCTCCCTGGTGCATGCATGTCTTAAGGGATGAAGAACAGAATATAACTTAGAATACCCCATGAATTAATGGTTGGCTAATGTCACTCTTACATTTTCAGTGCCCGTGTACCTGCCGTTCCTTCTTGTTGGGTCTGTATTTGTGGTATTTGTTGTTGGCGGTGCCTGTGTTGGAATTTGCTGCTGCAAATGCTTAAAATCCCAGGATGAGGAGCAGCAAAGTGGACTTGCACCTGGCCAGACTTGGCTACTAGAACCTGATCTTCCTTCTCGCCTCTCCAGTTCCAGTTCTGCCACCAGAAGCTCACTGAGTAGTGGTCCTCAGACCAGCAACATCTGCATGACTTTAGCTCCATCCCTTCCTATTATTGGGTTGGCTGAAGATGCTCGGTTCTTAAGTCCTCCACCTACCAGTGGACAATTCTTGCACCCTTCACGCGCTAACCAGAGAATACCAACTGATCATACCGCAGTCATGGGTCCAGCGTCTTTCCTTAAAAGAACAATTTATGGACACAGTGCTAATGCATCCCCTCTTGGGGTAACACGGGGTGACCAAATGATGTACGCAGGAGTTCATGTCTGAGAAGATGACACATCAGCATACAGCCTGAACTGGCAATTCACTATTAGAAAAAGTTCTTTGGGACTGAAACGAGAACTTTCAAATGTTTGATGCTATTAGGAAGTGCATCAATTTTGGCCTTTAACAGCTCTGAAGATTACGTTTTAGAACTTCTTTTAGGTTCCTGGGTTTTTAACTTGTATTATTTTAATGCTATTGAAAAAGGCAAGATTCTGAGGCCTGTATGCCTGTTCAAGGAATGACTGAAACTGTAGAAATGAGTTTCACTCTTCCCTGGTCCTTTTAAGCTGCCATACCGTGCTCTAGGGGAATGTCAGAGGACTTGGTTTCAATTTCTGTAGCTGTGTCATTTCTCAGCAACTTAGGACAGGGAGGTGCCTTAGCGGAGTTCTTAATTGTGGACACTGGACAGCCTGTAAAGCACAGGAAGACTGTACTTTACACACTTCTACCAGTGAACTGATGCAAGATGGTAAAACACTCCCTGTGCCTCACTAGCCCCGATGAACTATCAGTTAAGTGGTGCTGCTACAGGAGCAACTTCTAGCCCTAATTTCAGTAAAATGTACGTTTAGTACTGATACTAGGGGAAGATAATAAAACAATGTATGTGTTGCTTCCTCTCTTCCAGTAGCTTAGTGGTCTTTTTTCTTTCTTTACATAACTGGACACTTAAGATGGATGAAGAATTACAGGGTAAGGTAAGAACAAAATAAGACTCCAATCAGTTTTCTAAGAATAAGCTGGAAAAGCTTGCCTACTTTGACTCCTTGTTAAGATGCATGCTGCCTGACTGCAGCCATCCCCTTCACAGCAGGACACTGATAGGAAGAAGTTGTCAAAATATACTACTCGCTGCTGGAGTGTTTTAACACCTCCTCACAGCACAGAAACCTGAGTGATTATACTGTGAAGGCATGTTAAAAGGACTCCACAGGTGTTACCAGTAGGAGCAGGGGCCAAGGCTTAAAAATCTTATAAGAAGTAAATGCTAAAGCCTTTCCCACGTTAGTACTGCCTATCAAACAGAAAACTGGTACGATAAAGGTGCTTGGAGACTTCTCTTGTAAGTCAATGGGACTAATATACTTTGTAAGCAAATGTATGACTTTACACTACTTTATGTATATTTTACTTCAGAGTGTTACATCTTAATTCTGGTGAGCAGTATGTACTATAGTAATGCTTATACTAAGCACACATATATCCACGTGTCCTAGTTTGTAGGGGCAAGGTCACATATGATTCTATGATTCTATATTTGGATAACGTCCTGACTCTTTCATGGGTGTGAATCTGAAATTTCTCAGAAGTTAGCTGACCCAGGGCTGTGACTTAGGTTTGCTCGGCCAGTTCCTCTTAAAATCGGAGTAAGAATATAAGCATGGAAACAGAACACCCTAAAAATAAAAGCTTCCCCAAAATACCAAGCTCATGTTGTACACTTGTTTTAGTACTGAAAAATAGTAAGTTAAGGCTTCCAGAAACATACTAGCTTGAACTTAAAAGTGTTATCCTTGTTCCAGTCAGTGAAAGGTCCCTGGGATTTATTGATAACTATGCCAATGCACAGTACGGCAGCTGGAATGCTGGTTTTTAAGGTTACGTTTTAAACTTGCATTGCTGAAAGCACGTAGAAAATGGCTTCCTTATTATAAAGTAACTGTTGTTTGCAGTTGGCTTAGGAAAATCTGCAGCTGAATGGAGTAGTTTATCTGGTTAAATGTCCAATTTTGATAGTACATCATGACAAAAACTCGTGTCAGTTCAGAGACAAATGAACAAAATCCTTCCTGATGCTTTTTGTTCTGGGAAATACAGAGCAACTGGCATCACATTTATGCTATTAGGAAGATATATTTTATGCTTAGTAGACTCAGGCATTAGAAATGGAGAATAGGTGGTTTTATCAGCTAGTCTCTCCTTTACCAAAATAAGATTATTCTCTACTGTAGATTTTCTGAGCTAGAAAGGTAAAGGAATATGTGACCTGACAGTCAGTACACTTAAGCCTCAATCTGTAGTGTATATAGATCTCCTGCCAACTTCCACAGAAATTGAAAGCTCTCCAGGAGGCAGCTTCAGGATAAGGTTTTAAATTAAATAAGAAACCAGAGAAATAGCCTTCCTGATACCATAAAACAGAAAAGGGTCAAGAGGTTCACGTGTAACCCTAAAGAATTAAAAGAAAAAAAAGTTGATCAGAAGTGAAGAAGAGAAAAGCTAAATGGTTTTGTGAATGTTGCCTTAATTGCTCTCTGGCGAGGATTAGCAGAATGTTTGGAGTCAGCATACCTTCCTCTCCCCCACCTTCCTCTGTGTATTCCACAACTGAAAAACTGAGACACAAAAAAAAGGCAAAGGGGCTTAACACTGCAAAGCAAAGCAAAGGATTTTCTGAATCCCTATCACAGTATTTTCTATATAGTTAAAACTAGTGTTTGCGGCAGCAAAGCCAGGTCAAATATTTCAAGGGTTAAAACGTTTTCAAAACGGCAAGAGAAAACAAGAACTAACCAATCTGTTGCACTCCATGGGCTGGAGAGAGGTTTTTCAAAGAACCATTTGCTTAACATCTTCCATCAAGCACCATTGTAAACTCGGATTACTTTGGTCTCCATTAGCATCTGCATTAAAATCAGATCAACTCATGTGGGGACTAAGGAAAAAGCACAGAGTATTTTTTATGTAAATTCTATCCCTTTACTAATTTGAGGGGCCTCCCTACTGAGTTTAGCACATCTTTAAATAGATGGGATATGTTCATGCTAAATCCCCTTTTTATCCCCTAAACTGCTTTTCCTGGTTCAAGCTAAAGAAGAAGTACTTAGCAGAGACTAATAGTCTACTTACCACCTATTGTACTAGGTGCTTTGCTTTGTTTGCCTAATGATGCCCCCATCCCATTCCCCTCAACTTCTAATTAAGAAATGATTTACACTCTTTGCTCCTTAATCCTCAGTAATGACAGAGGTCGTCTGGATTGTTCTTGGTGTGTTGTTTCTGGATTTAGGAAGAAAGAACTTAATAAAAAGCTAAGAATGGAAAAGGTGAAAATGACAGTTTTAGCCCTGGAAACCTTGTTACAAGGCTTGCAGAATGGTGTCCATGTGGTTTCTTACAGGCTTGACTGCACATGGCATTGCCTTGGTTTGAACAGTGGTTTTAATTTTCTTTAGCTTCGATCTGTTCCTAATTAATCTGAGATAAACGAAAATGTATTTTTGTCCATTTTTTTTTGGACAGATTTAACCAAAACAGTTTAAAGCAGGGCAGGTTCCTATGTTGCATATAACCATGTCTCCACAATATTCCTGTTTTACTCCTTTTTTTGCACTGCATCAGTTGGTGTTTGTGGTTATCTCCTGTTTCAACTGCTGATTATTTCAGTCCCTTCTTGTTCAAAGCACCAAGGCTACTGCTTTTACAAATGAATGAATGACATGTCTCAGTATGAGACTTGTGCATGCATAATTAAACTATGGTACATTTTGCTAGTCCTTTTTTTAATTTGCCAGGCAAAATTTGAGAAGAATAAGGTGACAATGAGTTTGACGGGCACTTTGGATGCTGAAGTTCAGAATCCTGTCCATCTTTACAGTTTATTCATGTTTATTCTTTTAGAGCCTGAGAAAGTTGATTCTGGATCCAGGACCTCACTATAGTTGGCACTGTACGAGCCCAGGTCCCGGCCTATAGGTGCTCAGGCAATGTCAGTTCCAGCAACATTTTACAAATAAAGGCATACCGCTACTTTGAACTGACAAAGTGCTTCTAGTATAGATGCAGTTGTACTGAAAACATACACTTTGTACCAATAAATTTACTTCTCAGAACAAATCAAGCTCTAGAACAGCTGCATGGGATATTTTCTTACTAAATCTTCATATGGGAATAGAATTGCTTGCTAGGACACTCAGATAGCGTCATGATTTTGAATAACACAGAAATGCCAGAAAAAGTCTGGCATAAAGCAGACAGGAAGAGAGATGTATGTCCTTTTATTACTTTCATGGATTGCAGCTGAATGTCTTAATTTCTCTGGGCTCTTTAATCAAACGGATAACTGATCCAAATGCATTTTGAGGTTTGGAGAAATTGGGATTCAATTCTGCACTTAGCAGAATATATGATGCAGACAACTTGCAGTATAACCTGCACACTTGGGATTTTTCTGCGCTACATATCTCATTTCAGAGGGCCCCCTTTGCAAAAGCCTGTCTGGGTTCTGCTCATAAAAAATGGTCGCAAGGGCCACATATTATCCCCCTTTCTAATGGGGATCTTGTTTTAGTTCTTTTTTTGTTTTGCTTCTTCATGCAAGCCATTAAGGATGCAAGTCTATGGTCATGTGTATGTGTGAAAAATGTAACGGTTCTTCCCTCAGTATAGCAAAACCACTGATAAGTAGTTCTGTCAGCAGCAGAAGCTAATGAAGCTTGGCTTCCTTTGGAGCTGCCTCATGTTTATATGCTCTGATACCTAAGAAGGTGAAAAATGAGTGAAGCTTTCCTAAGGCTTGGCTGTTCATTACAGCTCACTGTCCTGTGGTGGGTCATACTGGGAGAGTCCTATAAATCACCTCTCTATGGAAGTATCAACAGGATTTTTCTCTTCCACCTAGCTACCTGTTTTCATGAAACTTGTAGGAACTTCAAATCTTTGAGGTTTCAGCTCCTGTATCATATATGCATGATTTGATCAATGGATTTGAAAGGTACTGGGGAGGATTAGGAATGGGGACTTGAGTAGTAAACAATACGTAAGTCCTGTTTCCTTGGAATGCCAGGTTACAGACTGTCCTGTGCTAGGTAGCGGAGCCCTTCCTTAACCGGTCAGGTCTTGCCGGCATTCAGGCTCACCACTGACGTTCTTTTTCCTTTCTGTTCCCTCATCTCCTGAATTTCAATATCACATTTCAGTAAGGATCTTGAGCTGGCTATTATGTAAAAACTACATACATATTTCCACTGGAATAATGTGAGGCTCTTTGCATAACTCTTGGCCTAATCCTTACGAAAACAACTCCATAATCTTTCCATCTCCCGCTGCTGTGATCCTGTCATATCAGAGGCTTGGACACAAATGAAGATAAAAAGAAAGACTGATTTAGAAACTAACTCATGTTATTTCCAGTTAATCTCCTTGCCTCACAGATATAAAAATGAACCTGCTACATTTATTTCTGTGTCTTTTAAAAATAATCTGTAGATAAAAGCAAAAACATTTTCTGCTTTGGGGATGGTTTTAGGAACAATTTTCAATTAACAGTGTTAAACAATGTTTTCTTAATTTCTCTGTGTATTTCATTCACATTCTCTCACTATCAAATTAATGTTTCACCTGAAGATACATCTTTCATGTCTGCCATGCAATTGCAATGATGAAAAGGAAGAAAGGTGAGAGAGCAAGAAGTGGTGTGTGGAAGAACATGCATCATAGTCCTCCAATAAATAGAGCAGGCTGCAAAAATTTTCTGTACAGCAAGGTAAGCAGAATTCTTTGCGAACACCAATAAAGGCAGCTGCCAATATTTATGATATGAAAGTGCTATAAAAGGAATCCAATGTTCTTAGGGCTTACATGACCAGATTTTCTCTTATGCCAGAGCATGAATCACTGCTGCACCTGCTCATCAGCTCACTTTAATGAGTCCAGTCAAGACTTTGATGGCTTCTCTCCAATGAAAAGATCTCTGTCCTCTTCCTCAATCAATGCCCATCTTCTATACTTGGCATAGAGAAACAGATCACAACGCTGTGTAATTATGCCTGTCAGAGAAGTTTAATGAAAACAGGTAGCCAAGTGGAAGAGCCAAATCCTATATTATATGTGGGGGAAACAGCAGTAACTGCAGTTAAAACTGTTAACTTGTCCACAGTATTTAACAGACCGGGAGATCAAAGTAGAGAGATTAAGGCCTAATTCTTCTAGAGTAGTCCACTAATACTGGAGGCTTCTGATTTTGGGGTGTCCAACTTGAAAAATTGCAAACTAAATTTCAGATGCACTGAAGACTCATAGTTACAGCAGGAGCAAATGGGAGCAGGTTGTGTTCTGCGCTTCTGCAAGTCAGCCTGCAGACGTCTCGAAGTGGGTGTTCCAGAGCCTCCCAAATCAGATATTGCTTATGAAACTTGGCCTTGAGTGGCCCTTGATTGTAGTTCCTGGCAACATTTCCTTTATTCAGACAATATTACCTAGTCATGGAGGCTGTGGTTCGACGTTAATGTCAGATATACGAAGTACTAGGTAATCTGGCAGTATAAATTTGATTGAGTTAGGCAGGACAACATGATCACATTTTTTATCAAACTAGCCAGAGCGTATACTGTGGTGTTTATGCAGCCTTTCTGGTTTATGTTGGCTTTCTGCCAACTTTGTAAAAATAAATGGTACCAGATATGTCATAAAATCTGCTGAGACAAAGTTATTACACAACTTTTTTTTTAACAGACTTGAACCAAACAGAAAGTTTGCACTAGTTCAATGCTTTGTTCCACGTCATCAGAGCTTTTGATCTGGTACAAAGTGCCACAAAACAGATTCACCACTTTGCAGAACTACAGGCTATCAAACAAATGTGTGCCCTACAAGTAAAACCTTGAATGATTCTTTACAAACTACATTGTTGATTTTAATAAGAGTAAACCTGATCACCATGAGAATTTTTGCAAGTACTTTAATCAAAACCAATTTAATTTCCAATTTGGTATGCAGTGGCAACAGTCACAGCTGGAATTCATGAAACCTTAGAGCTTTCACCCAAGCTTTTCCAATGGCAAAGAGTTTCTGCAGGGAATTAACTGAATAAATTGTGTAAGAGACTCACACAGCAAGTAGGAGAATCTGAACTTCTGGGAGTTTATTTTCCTTCTGCACTCATTAAGGAGCGATGATCAGATTTCTGAAAGCAAAAACGCTGTGGCTCAGACAGCACAGGTAACTTACAAACTAATATTGTATTCCTGAGCAGAAAAAAATAAATGCAAGACTGCACACATGACCCTGCTTTGTAAGTGGGCTTTTAACCCACGAGACCTTCAGTAGAACACCCTGGGGAATTCTCTTGCCCAACTTAATACATCTATGCTTCACTTTCACTAAAAGAGCTATTTCTGCCAAGACCCTAATTTCTGACAGTTTCTTCAGACATTTTCACTCTAGATCATGTGGCACTTGGATAAGGGATCCATACCACCCAGCACATCACAACCCACTGCTTCTCTGTGGTGAAATTTGATGGGGCCCACTAATATTTTCTATTAGTGAGGTCAGACAGAGAGCGATAATCCTACCAAAGAACCTGGCTCTAACCAGAGCAGGATTTTTACATGCATAATAAAGTCTTTTGAGGACTGATGACTGAATTCTTAACAGATACGCAGTTTAGAGGAAGGGTATGGTAGTTCAGGAGGGCTGTATGGAAACAAATATAACAGGATCTCTAACGTGAGCGTGAGTGTTCAGACACTCAGTTTAAAAACTGTCTGTTTTTAAAGCCATCATCTCACCTATCACAATACCTCTCGATAATGTGCTGGGAGGCATCGATTCAGCATTAGCAGTCAAGGGAGTCAGAGCATTACTAACATACAGTAGAGCAAAACAGGTCTGTTGAACTCATCAGAGGAGAAGAGTATCTTCATGGGGTTCATACATAAGAAGTGGCCACCTTACAGACTTGCTGTGTTAGATTGGAGATGGGATCTCTAATGACATGCTAGCTGAATCTCTGCCAGCTGACAAAGATGGCGAATGATTTAACTGGTATTTTTCAGAAGTTATGCTTTTTAACAAGTTGTAACTCAGTGATTCAGGTGCTTTACTTTTTCAATGAACTTTCTATTGATAAAATTCATGAATTTAATGAACTTGTGCCACCTTGCAGACTATAATTTACATAGGAAAAGTGGAAATAGAGTATTATTACTTAAAAAAATGTACCCATATATATTCAGGAGCAGACAAGGCACTCTGGGGGCAGCTGTCAAGGGGAAAGGGAGGAGCAGGCTATGCACTCTCCTGTCACACAACAGGCAGCATTTGCTATGCCAAGCAGTAGTTTTTTACAGATTACAGCATTCTCTTCTTAGATCTCCTCTTTCTCTATCGTTCAAACTAAGATATGGTTTTCAAGATATCCAAATTAGTTTTGAAATGACAGTATGTATATATACTGCTTAGTATAGCTCCTGGAATTCCAGGGGTCTTCAGATCTCATTCTCTGAACCACTTGGCTTACAAAAACAGGCCCTGACACTCAATATAGAAGAGAATCCATATACACAGACTAGAAGCTATTACAATAAACGGATGGATGCTTTTGATTCCCTCTAGAAGAGAACAGATGTGGTTGCAAGCACAAACATATGCATTCACCCAAATTAATCATAACATTCATTTTAGGTTTATCTCACAGTTTATCTCAAATACACAAATTAAATATTCTATTAATGTTTTATATGCTGTAGGTCAGTGTGCTTTGGCTTTCAGACTGACTTCTGCAATAATGAAGTTAACATAAAATTGCATCCTGGCTGTGAGACAGCACCTTCAAGTAGATACAATTAATCTGTCATGTTTTATGAAATGCCAAGTCAAAACAAAATAACTTAACAAAATTAAGACTTGGCAACAAAACAGTTGCAATACAAACTATCACCAGCTATGTAACTTAGAGCAGTACTTCAGAAAGGTGGTGGATGGACAACATCCTTGGGACTACTTTAGCAATTAAATCAATCAGGATAGTACTTCAGGCGCAGGCAATTTTTTCCCTGTATAAATAGGAAACTATAGCAAACAATCCCTTGTTAAAGAAATGTTATGCATAAAACCAGATGAATTGGTGAAAATATTAATTCAGGGAAAAGTTATACTTTTCTATGCCTGTATGAAGACAGCCTAATTCAGCCAGGGATTACAAAATTAATTACCAATTAGTTTCCTGTATGCAACTCATATTATTAATTCTTTGTTGTTCCTGGTAACTATACAGGATACACTATACTATGTGGCATGTTTTTGTTTAAAATTCTTTTTTAATGTCACCCTAGTACAACCCTGGAAGGGGCTTAACTACGATGGAGAATGAAATGATTCATTTCTGCTCACATACAACGTTGAAGGATGTCATGGTAAAATTGAAGATAGATTATATAGAACTATCCTCTCATTTGCAAAAGGATGGGGATGTAGATAGCAGTAAGATCACATCACTGTCTGCCTAATAATACGGACTGCTGGTTTTATGTGGCTATATTTACAGTAGCTATCACAGAATACTGTAGCGCACCTTCTGTAGACCTCATCTGGGGCTGATCACAGCTCATGCGTGGAAATTCCCTACATGCTCAGTGATCATTTCTGTAGGTGCTGCTGGAAATGATTTAATTTAACCATATATTACACTTTTCCTCTAAACTCGTTCTGGAGCAAAATGTCAATGCGTTGCTAAGCTAACCAGTCACAACAGCTTGTTGTGATGAGGGGTGCTGAAAAGATTTTAAAGGAAAGGGAAAATTCCAGCAGTACCTGTCACAGGTACCGCACAGCTGCTGAAAGGCAGCCTCACTGCTACAGGATGCACTAATCAGTTAGATACTCGGCATCTATTATTCAGAGATAAATCATACATGATTACTCAGTTTCAATCACAGAAGAATTCAGGAGCGAAGATACCCATCCAGCAACCCTGATATGAGAGGTTTCCCTAGGCAATAACAACAGAGTTGGCTATAATAAAGGAAAACACATTTATTTCAGTATCACAACCACAAAAAATGTAAGCAGAGGTCCCATATGTATGAAAAGTGTTTTGCCAAACAGGGTGTTGTATGTCTCCTGGGTTATAAGTAATTTCTTGTCATCGGTTCCCCTGCTGCTTCTGCTGAATAAACAATCCCAGCTGATTTCCCTGCTCCAGCTGATCTGTCCAAGCAAATAATCTTCTCATTTATTTTCCCCTTGCCTAGGAGGAAATCTTCCTTTTCTATTAAAAGATGGTTGGTTGCATGGGAATATTGGTCAATGGTCTATGAAATGACAGAAAGAGTGAGAGAGAAACTCTTTGTTGATAATTTAGATGAAGATTTATCTAGAGACATTCTTCTGGGTTTATCCTCTCAGTAACTGTCATTTCGCAAAACACAGAGGGAACAATGTCATTCTCACTTGCGTGTGTGTGTGCATTGCTTCTTTCTACTGGAAAGAATCAAAATTGTTCATCTACGTGTCACGAATCCTATAATGACATAATCTAATGGAAATGTATCCCCTGTTTCTTGGGAAAGTATCCCCATTTTAGGAAGGAGGAGACTATTTTTGCATTATATGGATCTGACTAGCCTCAGTGGACACACTGCTAACATCTGTGAAGCGTCCAGAAAGCTGCAAATTTGTTTCAATATAAGCTGTCACTTTGAAGAGGAAAACAACCATGTCACACCAGGCATATTTGGGTAATATCCTAAAAAGACACTGAGACATATTCCAGCACGGTCCCAAAAACAGCTGGACTGGCACAACTAAGAGGTAGAGCAGAGCTGGGAAGCAGTTAGGCATGAGAGAAGGGGAACGGTTCAAGCAGGCAGAGCCAACAAAGCCTGTGCATTGATGAACTACGGCTTCAGTTAGATATTCAGTCTGCTTTGGTTCTCTCTGGAGTCAATGCAAAGACAGAGAAACCGCTAGAAGGTGATCTAAGACATCCAAGTTATGCTTTTACCGTGAGTAGCCCTCAGAGACTTGCATACCCTTTGTCGACCTCAGAAGAGCAGCCTGATACTTCACTAAGTTAGGCACTTAGGGTAAGCCTAAAGATAAACCTAAAGATGAAACTCTCTTCCTCCAGATTTTGTAGCACATGTAACACTTGTACAGTGCTAAGACTGAAGGGGTCCACCTTCCCTTTCCCTCCGGTGCTAGGGAATAATTACTATATATATTGGGCAGAACTTGAAACGTAAGAGTAAGAACAATCTATTCTGAGCTCAGATCAGTCCCAGATGATTAGCAACATACTTGTTTCATAGGAAACAGGTATTCAAAAGCATTTAGCTATTTAAGGCTTCATCTTTCACATAATAAAGGAATCTGGGTGTCAGAAAGAGCAAAACAACCACCTCCTAAAAAACAAGGTCTGTTTAAAATGTCTCTAGTTAGCAACCTAGAAATAAACCCGAAATCACTGCTGCAAGAGATAGCGCTGCTCATGCAGCAATCTGCTCCCTGATGGCAATGCTTATGGGATTTTTACCTTACTTGTATACTGGTGATGAATTTATAAGCAGATGCAGGCAACTTGATAGCCCTCCTCTTCTTATTCTACCTATTCTTATTCATATAATTGTCTAATCCTTATTTATAACTCCTGAAGCTATTTGCCTCAATAATTTACGTTTTATTCATACTCTGGGGTTTGAAGAAACAGAGCATAGCGTCTTCTGCAAGAAAAATCCAAATGATGTTTCTTTGTGGCTGGAATTTAATCTATTCTAAGTGGTGCCTATGTTCCCTAGTGCTTTGCTTAGCGGAGGTTAGCTCTCGGGTGCTGAAAATAGAAGATACTTTAGCATTTACTGCAAGTGTATGCATGCAGGAATGCAAATCTGTAAAAGCTCCAGAGTTCATCTAAAATGCTAATAGAATTATAGAGCTCCCAACCTTTAGAGCTTCCAACCTGAAGAATACATGGCGCTTATCGCTCCTTCCCAGACATAAGAAACGTAGCTATAGGTCTATCTCTTTTTCCACTGGTCAGCAGGGAATGGTCTTAACTTTCACTGTTGTTATGCAAAGAAAATGGCCTTGAATTTTATTGAGGGTGAGAGTATTGCTTACATTCTTGATCTCTAGAGGTGTTAATTCCAGATGTGGGGGCAGTCATTCTCTGAGTGCTTTTTAAACATTTATAATTCTGCTCAGGTGTAATCTAATTTACCATCTAGAGCATCTTTCCATATACCAAAAGGAGAGACAGAACCAATCAGCTCTCTCAGCCATATTACAGTGAATAGAAGTGAAAACGGGAGAAATCTACCACAGCTGCCTTGAAAAAAGAATATGGCCCAGCAGCAGCAAGCTCTGCTACGAGCAGGATGCCATGCTGAGCGGGGACAGCTCTGGAGAGGAAGGGAAGTAGGGAATACCACAGCTGCGGGCTCCCACATGTCACCTACTAGCTGAGGATCACATCCTTGTGTGTGCTCTAAATTAAAT
This sequence comes from Pelecanoides urinatrix, assembly GCA_013400755.1. Lineage (NCBI taxonomy): Eukaryota > Metazoa > Chordata > Aves > Procellariiformes > Procellariidae > Pelecanoides > Pelecanoides urinatrix. The sequence continues at coordinate 127,903 of VZTQ01016085.1, read as the reverse complement.
CACTTTTCAGGCAATCTAATTTGACAGATCTCCCTCTTCATCATACGTAAACATTTTCTTTATTTGCATAGTGCAACAGGAGCAAATGCCAAAATGAAGTTTGACAATCTAGTTTCTACTTCTGTCTACTACTATCTAACTGACTCTGGGCAAGCTATTTTTTTCTGCATCTACTCCCTGTTCAGGCAAATGGGCATATCACCATCCATGAATACTGTCAGGCAGTTTAATTTATTAACATCTTAAAGTAAAATAATTTTAAATCCCTTGGTAAGAGCTCCTGAAAATCTTCCATAGTGAAGATTTTGAGCAGCTCTGCATTTGTTGGCTCTCTCCACAATTGGATACAAACTCAGACATCACAAGAACAACTGCTAGATGTCACTCACAGCATAATGACAAGGCCAAGATATACAGAACCTGATCTTGCCAACTCTATACAACAGAAGCCCTGTTCCAACCATTACGTCATGTGGGTGAGGAAAGGAGGAAAAAATGAGGAAGCTTGCCTGGAAAAATTTCATCCCAAAGATCAGGCTATTCCTGAAACCTGCACTGGTGAGCAGGGCCTGGAAAGGTTACACAGATCCCCCCCTCCCGTCTGCATAAATCATCAGCCCTCTTGGGGCCAACAAAGCACTGTTAAAGCACCCGAGTTCCTTTAGAGAAGGATCCTGCAAGGCAAGATAAGGACTGGAAAGCATGTTTACTGAATAATAGTCTGAGGTGAATTTTAGATCTCTCAAGAGGCTCCAGCCACATAATTGCAAATACTTGTTATTTTATCTGAACCTCATAACTTTAACTTGCAGTGATTAAACTAAAATTCCCATCCCAGACCTGCAGGAACACAAGTCTTAATAACAACTGCTAAATCTCAATATCACATTCAGCCACCTTAGTAATGTTTAAAAAAGCAAACATCTGCAATCACATTATCAACCAGCCAAGGGGCTGAAATTTCCCAAGGGGATGTGTTGGGTTAGAGAGAAATTTTGCTTAAAAAGGGAGCTTATTCCATCAGGATGAAAAATCCCAACCAAGGAAAGCAACTATGTGCTGTAAAACATAACCACCATAATGAATAGCAACCTTTTTTGTCTCTCTTCAATGACTGAACAATTAAAAAGCTTACAATGGATTCTCCCCCTCCTAAATGCAGGTCCAGTCCTTTATTTAAAAAGATTGCTTCAGGTTTATCACAGTGAGCGTAGAATTCTTTGTTTGTGGCAAGCACAACTAATAAAATAAATACCCTCACATGTGGTACTGGTAAATAAATAAAAATAATCCCTAACACTAACACAATCCCCCATATGTCATCATGGTAACAATGCTCTGGAGCATTTTATGCCTGCACACTGTCATCATCCAAACAGCATCAGCCATCTGAGTGAGCCAGGGTAGGTTTTCTTCTTTAATGAATCAGAGAGAGAAACCAAATGTTGAAGCTGATCTTGCTGAACGTTTTCAGGTGGCTGAACAGAACCCTCACAGCATTATGATACATCCATAAAAAAACAGAGGCAGACTCAGTTTCACATGGCCAACAGCATTGCTTGTGCTTCAATTTCTTCTGTCAAAACAAAGTTTCTTTGAAGAAGTACAGCAAATATCATTCATTGCAATCAGTTTGTAGCGGCTACTGTTGTCGGTGGCAACTTCGGTCAGAAGGGGGTAACTTGGTGGTTTAGGGAGAAGTTTGACTCAGAGCAGATGACAAACACAAAGATCTCTGACATATGGAAATCGTGGGTGGGAAGGGAAAGGGGCTGTTAGGACCGAAGACACAGGGGTACTGCTTTCCCCACTTCATGTCACCAAACAGTGTCATTGCTCAGTGTTGCTGCTCCAGGCAGGATGCAGTTAGGCACCTAACAGGTGATGCTCATCTGCTGCAGTTTGCCTGCATGGCTGGGTCTCAACACTCTTCGCTGCACAGTTTGCCTGTGTCGTCAGTGGCAGGGTCTCAACACTCAGATTATTTTAAGCGGGGTCTCAACATCAATGATAAGAGGCTTGGTCCAAATTACAGCAGCCGCAGCAACACCACCAAGTTACAGTAGTTTAGCAAGTTGCCACCTTTCAGCTGGGCTGGAGGCACTGTCTGTGTGTGGTAATGTGGCTTGGACTAAACCCAAATGGTTTACTGTAAATGGGATTACTTCACCAAAGGCACCTGATATTTAACCTTTATCCCAACCACTTTTCTTTTGTTGTTGGATGTTGATGTTGCAGTACACACAGGTCAATGGCCAGCTCCATGCCTAATGCTTTGTTATCTTTTTCATAAATTACACTCATTAACTCTACTGCTGCTTCTGCAATTTGAAAGACTCGGAAAATAAAACAGTTAACTAGGACTGCAAAGCACATTTTCAAGGACTAAATTTTACATCTTCAGTTCTCTATTGTTTTTCAGTGACAGTACAGAATGAGGGGGTTCTACCTAAAAGAAGCAATTGAAGTCTTAAATGCATACTTGATTGAGTACAATTACCCACCAACTCTTTTGAACATCCATCTACAGCCAGGCAGAGATGAAGCATCTACAGAAGGCACAACAATAGCTTTTTATGTAACGAACTTTAATGCTCTTGGTTGGGAAGCAGCACGCCTAAGGCTTCAGAAGCACTCTGATGCCATTGGTTTCCTTCACACTAGGAATGCATCAACAGTGGAAGGGATGCTTACAATTAAACAATTGTTAATATGTTGTAGTTAATAAATACACATAGATTCAGAAATACACAAGTCTCAGAATTAAAATTTGGATATGACAAAATATGGGGTTGTTTAGATCTGGGGTTTTACTTTAGCATGCTGAAAAAGACAGATAAGGACTGATTCTGGCTTTGAAACACCCTCAAGCATGGAATTTCACATATACACAGAGAGAAATTATAAAAGATGGAGAGACGTCCTGTCAGCAGAGGACAGGATGAGGAGCATATAGTGGGCAGCATTGTAAATCATATTCTGTTACTGACTTTTCTTGAACTGGACAATTCAGTTAATCTCCCTAGCACAAGCCATAGCTCTGTAAATCAGGTCACTTTGGATGTGCTACTATTCAAGACCTTGCACTACTACATTAATCTACTTATGTTCCCATGGCTCTAAGACCTAAGCCAGTTGCCTTTTTTAGCCCTAAGACTGGCCCATGTAGTCTGGTATAGCCTGACACGACTTCTTTCCTCTTGCACCTATTTTGCAATTAGTATCCCAGGTAGTTGGTTTAAAGCTCTACTGGGTGTTTGTACATGAGACCACACCTCTGGCTGTAGCACAGGCTAACTCAAAGTTCCTGACCCTCTGCCTCATTACAAATCAGAATAATGAGCACTTTACCGACATAACGCTCTGCACAGTGTTCATGACCCATGTTCAGGACAATTCTACATACCAGATGACATCAGCTCTGTTCTTAGCTGAGGTTAGGGGAAAGCAAAACAGATTTCTAAATGAGAATACTGCTAGATTCCCTAGTCCCTCTGCCATGCCTTCTACATTAAGCCATGCCTGTTACATAAGACTTATCATATTCAAAATCAGAAATGGTTGCAAAAAGCACTTGTTAAAGGGCTGACCGTGGAATATTCTGTTAAAAACATCACATGCTACAGGTCAGCTACAGCACTGTTTTGCCATTAGAACAGAAAAGCCAAGAGAAAAAGTAAGTATTTTTTAAATGACTTTTTTACCATTAGGACAGTGTATTATATCCCAAATGATGAATACAGATGGCCCTCAAGACACCTGTAATCCATGTATGTTCTTTCTCTTCATAATTCATTGGCAACTTAGGCTTAACTGCATAAGAAACAAGCAGGCTGGGTATTTGTTAATGTGCAAAGAGCAGGGAAACAAAGATCCTGAATGGCAGCAAAGAAGAGAAAGATGAAGACATTCTGAGGTTTTTTGTTTTTATTCACCTCTAGGGACTCAACAGTCAACATACACACAAATTTTGGTGCACCAAAACCACCTTAGCAACTTGTTAAGGAGAAAATACCTCCTCTGTAAAGGAATCAGCAGTTTGATCATCCTTAGTAAAGATATACAGGCTGAATAATCACTGAATTTGTACTGTCAGCAAGAAGCAGCTGCATCAGCGTCTTCTTTGCCTTGTCAATAAAAGGCAAAACCAAGCCCCCCTGACACGTTCACGGTGATTAGCGATGGCCTCTGACTCAGCAGAACTTGGAATTCCTCTGGGCTGCAGAGGCAGGGGATGAAAGAGGTGAAGGACACCCACATACGACATTTGCATTCTCTTTGGGGGAGCTACTGGGCAAACTCACTGATGGGATGCTATAATAACAGTTCTCATGGGGCTATTTCATGTCAGCAGCTGGATTCCATCTGTTGATATGACTCAGGTCATATCAATATCAGGTCTGGGATATTCTATTTTTAATTTTGTTTTGGTCCTAGATCAAAATTTTGCCTACGGATACTTAGGTGCAAATTACCACAGATGTGGGAGTCTGTAAAAGTCAGGTATAAACAAGAGCCCTCAGACCATACGCTCTGTGTGTTTGTGTGCGTGATATTTTTTTAAGCAAGCCATTTTCAGATCCCTTATGAATAATATTTAGGAAAGATGTATTCCCTTTTATTGCATTGAACCAGATGATTCTGTTCATTAAAGATACGCTTTATTCCTTGCACACTGCAAGCTCCTGCTTAGCAGGCACTGCTGGCACGCAGGATCAGTACATTCACCCTCCACAGACCCCACTGTGTTTCAAAGTCTCCTTGTCCTCTAGCACCACAGGCCAAGTTTGGTAACAGAATAGGGTCTTAAACTTTTTTTGTGATTCTGTGATTAAGTAATGTCTTCAACCTTTCACTTCACATCAGCATCACTGAGGTTGGAAAGGACCTCTGGGGATCGTGCAGTCCGACTCCCTGCTCACAGCAGAGTCAACCAGAGCAGGTTGCTCAGGACTGGGCCCAATTGGGTTTTGAATATTTCCAACGATAGAGACACCATGACTTCTCTTCGCAATCTGTTTGAGTGCATTTAAATTTGAAATTCGCTATCCCCAATTACCTCTACAGCTTTTATCTTTATAATTAAAAGTGACTATTAGCAATGTCAGCGTGTAAAGATCACACACAGATACCCTACCCTCGTCTGCCCTGGTGTGAGAATGGTGCCTTTCACCCCCAGGTCAAACCTCTCCCATAAGATAGAAGATTGCTGTTGCCAGTGTTTGAAGGAGCATCACTATAATTAATTTGTTTTAAAACAATATCCAGATTTCCAGAACACATGATAGGACTGAGTCCACAGAAGTTACAATATTTACTTTGCCTTTTATCACTGATGTTTGGCATTTTCATTTCAGTGCAAACATTAAAACTGTAATATCTCCTGACAGTTTTATTTTCCATTTTTTATCATACTTTAATTTTGTTATAGTCCTGTCTCTGATACTCATCATTTTAAAGCGTAAGTGCTATCTGATCTTCAATGCAGACTAGTATCAAAAGGAAATGGCAAATTGCTTTAGGTGATTAACAATCCAATCCAAAATATCTACCTCTACACATTCTGGTATTATAACTTTCCCACTTCCTTTTCTTCCTCTACAGAGCCTAAAGCTAGCCTAAGATACACGCAGTGTTGTAATAGCAAGGAACACTGCTGTGGCTTCTATTCACTATGAAAAGAGATGACTCTGCTAAGAGCTGAGAAACATTACTAAAAGGGTAAAAAAACTTATCTGAGATTGGCCAGCATAAAAATGGAAATTTATTCCAAATTGACAGATAATTTGACAAAGTAGAAGCAAAGGAACCCAAGACAGAGCTTGAGGAGCTCTATCTGCAACTAAGCAAGGTTTTGAATTATGTCCCTTCATTAAAGTTACCTGCCACTGCCTGCTCTACAGGCAAAATCCGAAGGAGCTGAAAACTTCAGCCAAGTTACTGAGAAGTTCTAAGGGAACTTCATCGTCAGCACAGTACAGAAAGATGCTCCCAAATCCCAAAATACTTGGGATAGTAATCCTTAAGTTTTGTTCATAAACAGTAATATTCCAACCTAACAGGAGCTCGTGATTTACAATCTATGGAGGAAATCAGGACTTTCTAAACTATGGAGGTGATCCCTTCCCCTGCTTTTGCAAAATTTGCCAAACACTCTCTTGTAGGAGACGTTGCCTGAATGTTAGGCTTGAAGTTTAACAATTTCCTCTATTCAAAATTAATACTTCCAAGGATCTAGTCTGTGCTCAGTCTGTATTGAGAGACTATAGCCAACATCATAATGTTAGTTTTGGCACCACGCATCTAATGCACACCAATCCTCACCTTGATATCTTATCTTCTAAGTTATTTGGCTAGGGTGTGATACAGACTCCCGTAGGCAATTAATAGAGGCCCATATGCTACAGCCCTCTTAATGTCTACACAAGCACCTGAAAACACAGATGTCCAAGAAAAAAATTGTAAGATACCTATCTATGGAAGCTCTATAATAAAAATGAGCAAATAATGGTCAAATAGTCCTCACAAATAATACAACTACAAATTTACATTCAATAAAATTACTCACTATTCTTCCACGACAATCACTGAATAAGTTATTTTCTTCCTTGTCTATCCAGAACCTTAAAATCACAGGTGAGATCAGAGGCAAATGAAGAGGAAATTACCACTCCAAGGACAGATACCATTATCCTCTGCTTCTAACAACAAATATATTATTGGTCATAGACAAAGATGTCCTGTCCACCAAACAACAGAATAATAAATATGCAAACTAAATAATTAAGAGGCACCTGAAGGCATTGGAATCTCTGTGCAGAAGGAACACTCAGTCTGTTGTGTGCAGTGACTCTATTGGTGTCTTTTCCTTTATAAATAAAAGATAACAAAATGTGTTTCTTCATAGCAGTAACACTGACTACATTATTGCAACAGCAGTAAGAGGCACAGGAGTGACATCAGGTCTGATAGGCTCACATAGGTCAGGGATGAATTAGAGGGAAAGTGTTTTAGAGATGGTGCAAAGACCATAATTGCCAACAGAAACATCTAACCAAGCCTGTCAATCAACTGGGGAAACCAGAAAAACACAGAGTATCTTACACGGACACTGTGCTCCAAAGTAGTAGTTGTAATTGCAACAAGAAGAAAGGTTCCCCAGTCCAACCTTCCATGCCATTTTTGGGAAAAGATCCCAGTATTGAAAATAAATGAAGATCTTAAATTCTTGAATTATTTCCATCTGTACACCAAGTAGAAAGCATTCACAGTAACTTGGCAAAAATACTTACTTTAAAACAAAAAGGTAAGGTTGAGTTAGTGCTGGAAAATGTTGGCATTGCTGAAGAGAGCCAGCACATTCTGCATTTGTCATCACAACCAGTACTGAGTGGGCAGCAGCTATGCCAGCCCTCACGACCTGCACCCTTCTGCCAGCGGTCTTTAATCCCACTGTTAGCCATCGCCTTTAGCCCTGTCACACTGTGGTTCCTCTGCAGAAATTCCCCGCAAGGAAGCCAGTTAGTGGTTGTCTTTGCAGAGCAAACAGTGTAGGATGCTTTGTTGTAACGTGAGTTTGCTCTTCAAAGAAAATTCTGTGATGGCCTGTCTCTTGCTGTAGCTGTCAGGTCAACAGTGACAGTCTTCCAATGCAATCACCACAATGGTTTCCCAATTCACAGCTTGAATTAATCATGTGCATCTGTCTAGTAGTTACTACACTCACACTTCTAACTTGTTTAACTGCTTTAACTGAACCATTATTGCATTATAATGATTTTAAACTAATACTATTGTGAACAGGAGTTGAACCGGCAACCAAGACAGAAAGGGTCTACAACCTGAATTTGTGTTTCACTGGCCCCTAGAGCTGCAGTAAGAGCTGCTATGGAAAGCCAGAAAACAGACAGGTACCCTTCAGTCCTTACAATTCTAATTTGGAAATAAGGATTTGTTTAAAACAGTCTAGCAGCAGAAGCAATTTGTAGGAGACGACTGAAATTCTACTAAGGATCTGTCTAGAAGATTACAACACAAGCATACCACCACGAAACAGTCCAGGTGGACAACAGCTTCAGCCTGTCCTTGCCTGGGCAGTGCCGACTAGATCGGTCCCTCAGGCAGCAGATCCATAGGCAAGCTTGGACTCTGCCAGGAAGGCAGCGAGTGACAGAGATACACTTCAGCTGGCTCATCGCACCAGCCAGCTACGGAGATTTTGTCAATATTTCATTTATTTAGGGAGGGAAGAGGATAAAGTTTAAAAAACAGCCTAGCTTTTAAGTTTTTAATAAAGCCCCTGTAACTCCTGGGATTGTTTCAGCCTAAATCAAGGTCACCTTAACTAGACGTTTTTTGGTTTTAGACAGAAGCCTGCTCTCATGTTTAAGGTTCCCTGATGCTGCAAAGGACCAAAATGATAAGAAGACCCTGTTGTAAAGACAAGCAATTTTATTCAGGCAGAGTACATTTAAACACACATAACAGCTTTTGTTACATGCTAATGGTGCCACAGTTTCAGTGTCTCATCTTACTCTGTCAACTTTGTGGCTGAATTATGGTTTTAATATCTTAGTCTCTGCTCTGACTATGATTTGTTCTTTGTTGTTTTTCTGATCTGCGCTTTAGAGTAATAGATTGTTAGAGACACTTTATTTGGTTATAACAGCGCATTGCAAAAAGAAAACTTCTTCACTCTTACAAATTATGTATGTCTATGGCCATACACGATCTAAACATGTTCAGAATTTGCAAATCTTTCAGCACATTTGAGTAGAAATTCCTGATAGAATAAAAACACATCTTTACACCTCATTTTTTGATTAAAACCAGCAGTATATTCCAGTGTAATACTTTTCCCAATTTACATATTTTCATCACAATGTCCATTCAAAATGCATCTTCCATCCACTCTTTACAATTATTTTGCTTTAAATATTTAATGATAAACACACAAAATACAATATTGGTTGAATGTGGCCCTTATTTCATAAACAATTCCCAAGGGACTACATACATGCATTCAGCTTAATACATAAATAAGTATGCAGCAGATCAGAGTCTGTATTATTATTCATAACTGAGAGAGAACTATACATGTACATTACTTTTCAAAATTCAGGAACAATCTAGCAGAGTCTTTTAAGTTGAGCTATCACAGGAGTCAGCAGGTGTTCTATGAATGAAGAATTTGAAAGCTCAGGACCTCATAGCTGTAAGTGTTCCTTAGTTTGAAGAATTTATAAAGGTACATAGGTGCAAGAAATAACCATGGAAAATTCCATTTAATACAAGGCAAAGGAAGGGCGGATGTAGATATATTCTTAATGAAGGGAATAAAGCTTGACAAGGAGCTGACAGACTAGCCAAAACCTTCAGTTCTTCTGGGTAGATAACTTTCCCAGCTGAATCCATCTATGGATTGTGCAAATCACAGGGGCACAAAAAACTGCCTTCCACCAAATCAAGTTAAACACTTTTTCCACCATACCTATTCAGACTTGATATGCCCTGACTTCCTTTCCATACATCCATACAACCTGTTCCACAGTCCTGCCAGGTAGCCCCACTCTCTTCCTTCATGAGCGTTTTGATAATGAACAGAGGGTTACAGTGAGTCAGGAGATTCATTTGCTAACAGGATGGGATTTTCAAGCAATGATTGCCAGGCTCTCAAGTCCACAATTCAAAATGCACTGCAATGTGAAGATACCAAATCCAATTCTAATCTAGCTGTGGACAGCTAAATTCTTTTAAGTTTAAAGGGAAAATAACTAAGGCTACAAGTTTTTATAGCTCTCCAGCTTAAGTATAATTTTTGAAACCATATGGAGTTGAGGTAACTGAAATAGAATGATACTTTAATGACACTTTGCCCATTAGGTTATTAAGGAGATCAGTCTATTTGTTTCAGTTGCTTTTAATTATCTTCTGTGGAGTCATTCTGGTTTTATATCGGTGTAAACACATCACATCCCATGCTGTTTAATTTCCTTAAAGATTTTGTTTGCCTGTTTTTAATTTTATGAGGACTTTAACTTCCAGGTGTTTAAATCAGCAATGAAAGAAAAGAAAGATCATCTTAGAATGAAATGGAATCAATTCAAACCATATTTTAACTTTATGAGTGTTCATTTTCTTATACTGGCAATTCCCAGTCACCAATCTCAGGCAAGATAGCCTGATACTTTTAACCATATAAATACCATAATTTTGAAATAACTATAGGCTTCTACTTGTTATTGCTTAAGATTCAACAGAGGACGCATCGCAAATGGGCCTTTAAGGAAACCAATTCTATTATTCCTGCTAGCTGGGGCAATGACTACCATCGTGAAAGTAAAATTACTGCCATTAAATCAAGAAACTAATTAGAATCAGATCATCAAGTTCATTTTCTGCTGCAGACTTGGTCTACTGGCATGGGTAGAGTGATTTACTCTAGAGTACATATCAGGGCTGAGCCAAGTCTGCCGGCTTAGTATGTTGCTGACATTCAAGCTGCCTGAAAGAAGCTCGGGTTCACAGGTACTTGTGGTAGCTAGATCTGGGCTAGCAACTCTGACTGAGAGGAAGGTTAGGAAGACGCAGATCTGGAAATCTGGCTCATGCCTATGTATGGAGTCAAAAGGAAGCAGACTCTGATCTTCCTCCACAATCCCAAGCGGACATGGAGCCCTCAGATGACTGCATCAAAACCAAAGACAGTATTTTTCCTTTTCCTTTCTTTTTTCATTATCAAGAGCCCTCCATCCCCACACTCTGACAGCACAGATCAATATGATATCAAATGGAAAGGATTATGGTCTGTCTATGCTCAAGCTTCTAAAGTAGAGAGAGAATAAATCTCTCTGGTTCACATAACGAGACGTTAACTGCATTTGACAGTATTTGTGAGATATTCTTTATGCTGAAAGTCCTCTTTCATATACAGACGCTGGAAATCCCCTGTGCACGTCATCATTTAACCTGTCTGCCAAACTCAATGCCAGCTTCCTACTGACTATCTTCTCCCTCTGTAGGTGATTCAGCAATTCAAAAGGCGCATAATTATTTCATAAATATCCATCAGTGAGCTTATTAAACTTGGGAGAAAAGCATAGGACTTTTTAAGTTCTGATCTTGTACATACTTGAGAATGCCGTGATACAGTGATTCACTCCAAATGATAACATAACCAATTAGGAAACTTTTCATTATCAAAGGATAATAATGAAAAATATAATGAATAAGAGGATGCATGTTGTCACAGCAAGAAGTGCCGTGATTAGAATCCAGGATTCTCGGCTGTCATTTTGTCTGACCTTAAAGGAGTCACTTAGTATTTATACCTTTGATTTCCCACCTATAGTGTGGTAGCACCAATACTTATTTTACATGTCTTTTGAGAGTATTTTATGTTTTGAGTGTTCCCATACGTATACTTAATTGGTTTTTAAGGACATTTTAGGCATATGCGTGCTTATATGCCTAATATGAACTCTTACCAGCCTGTAATAACTGGAGACCAAAAAAAAAAAAAGCCTACCAAAATTTACATATATGAGGTCCATTCTATGAATAGGACTTCAAAGTTAATAATTTTACAATTGTTTTTTCTTTATAACCAACATGCACTGGAGGGAATGATAAATTTCCTTAATAGCTGCAGCATTATTCAACACACACCCTAGCGGAATGTTCCACAAAGCACCGAGTGGTTTGTCTGATCACCTCCAGCTACCTATGCCACACAAGTTGGAAACATCAGCTATGTTTCAAGTAAGCTACTGTTAAGAATACGACAGCTTAACAATACAATGAGAATCACTACTTAAGATTATAGAGGCTATATTTATTGAGAAGGTCTGTCTTAGACTACAATACTAAAGTTCTCAAACATCTCCACACACATACACACACAGGTAAGTGGCACAAACTGGTTGCCAAACTTCAGATTAGTATCCATTTTCTAAGTTCTCAAACAGTCCCAGAAAATTAAGAGAGAAGTTCTTTCTCCAGAAATACAATCACCCAAAACAACTCACCTCCTTACCAGTAAGGAAATGCTCAGAGCAACATTGATATTCCTTCTTCCAGGATCACGAGATTTCTCAGAAATAAGCCCACCTTCAGAAGAGATTATGAAGTTCTCAAAACACGTGTCCTCTGAACAAATTACAAAATCACTCCACCTTCCCCAGCAGAAATAATATTCCACCAATAAAGGATTAGAAGAAGAAAAACAGAAAGAGCCTTGCTAATATGACTTACAGCATGTGTAGGACACTTCAATACCACAACAACTAGTGTCACAAAAGCTAGCTGAAGAACGAATAAATACTGTGTTTTTACAACAGATGGATATATGACTGGTTAAACACAGCGCCAATATGAAAAGCTGCAATTTCTAAATTAAGGCATTTTCTGAACTGTCAAAACAACTCATCAGTTTGAAGTAAATTCTAAAAGATTCCCAAAAGAGTCAACCTATTACCGAAGAAAATGGATTAATAAGTCTAGTATTGATCTGTCGAAAATGTATGCTGACTTTGCCTTTCCCTTTGAAAGCTCTCCCCACAGCAACACACTGGGAATTCATCAGGATGCTCAAAGAGGAAATCATTAAGCAAAAATAATAAAAGGAGAGAAGAAAATGAAAGAAATCTCAAACATTTACTCTATGGGTTTCTGAGTTCTGCTCTTTCACATGAATTAATGTCATGTTCAGGGAAAAACAACCTGTCCATCTAAGGAAACACATTATTCCTCAGAAGCACAGTGATAAACCACTGGTCTCGAATACCCAACTATTTAAAGCATCTCCTTGAAGACACAAGAACTCTGTATAGGGAAAAATTAAAATGAACTGATGCAAACATGTATACAAGGATGCAGACCGAGTTAAAAAACAACACCTTTGTGTGACTCTGAAAGCAAGAGGATCATGCATTGGAACTTTCTTACGCTCAAGTTGCTGTTGTAAGCAGCACTGAATCTATTCAGACACAAAAGATCAAGACTATTGTGAAAGACGTGATTTAGAGATTCAGTCCCATCCCATCCCATCTTAGGTTTGGGATCAGCAAACAGGAGATTCCAAGTGAAGTACTTTGAGAAATCAAGAGTGGATCTAACTCTAACTGTTCTCCACTACAAGTTTTACTTCCTCTATAAGAAACTACTGTCAAATGCCTGGTCGGCCTCCTCTCTGCTCTTCAGACAGCGCACTTCCCACAGCTGTGCCTGTTCTCCAACAGGCCTTTATGTATCTGGTGAGGAGTTTGGATGCTTCTGTATAAATGGAAATATATACATGTACATATATGAATAGATATTTTACAATGCTGGCTAATGGAACTTTATTGCATTTTTGGATGTTTTCCCATAAGGTTATTACAATTTCTTGCTGTTTTAAGGAGAAAGGACTCACAAAGAAATCTGCAATCTACGCGTGCAGTTTGCATTGAAATGCACCCACACCTGGGAAGGTAGACGTTTGCTATTTACCACCACGTTAAGACACACAATGAGTAAGAATATTTATCCAGCTGAAAGCGCAAAGCAAAATTAGAAAGGTAGAGCATAGTTATGCTAACTGGAATCTAGCCTATGCACTGAGGCTAATACCAAACCTTGGAAATGCAGCCGCGGCTCCTTCACAATTGCAAGTGGTAATTTCTGTTTTGTGTCTCATCCTAAGGACAGCCTTTCCTCAAGTTACGCTGGGGAAAGCATACAACGCTCTCCAGCAGCTCACAGAAGCAACATATTGTACAAAAGTCTGGCATAAAAAGACACTCGTCACACTCTTCACAACCAGGATCTTCACTGGGTATTTCTCCCCAGGGTGATTATCAAGTCTGACCAAGACGAAAGTATATCTGTCTGCAGAGATGCTACTGTGACCAAGGACAAAATAGTCAGAGACAGTTTATCTTTTTGTCACAAAAGGTTTTTAGTCCTTTTTTCTCCACCATGAAGCCTAGTGAAAATGCAGCTAATTGTGGTTTCCTACTACCAACCGAAGCATAATTAACAACAGCTACCTACTAATATAGGTCTACATTTTTTTCTGTCTGAAACTCAGTGGACACTTTCAACATTTAATTTATATGCACACTTCTGATCTGCCATGGACACCAGCCAATCTCTAGCAACTAAGCAAAGATCAATCTATTTCTTAATTAGAGATATGCATTAATGGAAACTGAAATGATAATTTTAAATACGGCAGGCTCGAAACAATGACTTCCTGAGATGCTGCATGCCCTAGAGCTTTTCCTCTGTAATATTTTCAAACTATCCACTCTCATCAATGATTTATGGTGTCTAGGTGCTACTTGGCAGTACTTTCAATGTCTGTGCTGATAAAGAAGAAAACTTCTATTGTATCTTGAACTGTCAACAAATGCTTTGAAATTTCATGAGAGGTCTTGCATTTGTCCTTCATATTTCCAGAATTTAAAAAAAACCAACCTCAAAACTACCTGCCTTTTCATATAGAATAATGCTTATGAGCATCTCATTAATGAGTCACATTAACTTCTTCCACCATCAGAATATGCTTAATTCCATTGGCCTCACACCATAATTCTCCAACTAGTTGTCCAATTAGTTCTGCTGGCAACATTAATGAGATGATGATTATTTGAGAAACATACCTAGCAAGCATGAATTTTTATGCAGCCCTCTGGTTAAAAGAGATATTACAACTTTAATAGAAGGAGACATCACAAAGCATTTACTCACACAAAGGAATTCAATAATTGTGTTTAAATTTAATATAATATATGATAAAGAGACGAGCTGGAGTAAAAGGCTGTCACTGCTTCTCACACAATATTATTTATGGTTCTGTATAGGACCAACTCCATGACATTAGCGGACAGAAATCTTAATACCTTCTGACACAACTGGGTTGAGCTACTATCATCACCCACAAATCCTTTAAAAACAAATACTGGTTCAAATAATTATGCCATTCAACATATTAACTTCTTAGACACCAACAAGGGGAACCACAGTGATAAAATGACCTGTTTTAGGGAAGACCAGTGAAAAGAATTATCTGTATCCTGGGCTTCAAATCAAAAGCCTTTAATATTAGGATCACACTCTCCACTGAATAAATGTCAGAGAAATAAACTTGATAGAACAATATATCTTCCATGCTCTAAAATTATGAATTTCGAAAACGACCAAGAACATGAAACTACAAAGTCTTTAACCTCTAGGGAATAAATTCAAATACCAACCAGGTCAGCAATAACCTAATGTCAACTCTTACCATAAAAAAATGGATGATGATAAGTAATGAAGTATCAAGCTGCCAGGGAGGTATTCAGTGGGAACTGTGAGGATCTGCGTTCTTCTTAGGTATTCTGTGTTACTCTCTGTGTATCTTGATTAGAATTCTAAAGAAAAGGTAATGTTTCTCCCAACCCTATTTCACCATAATTTATAACCCAGAGTATGAAAACTGTCAGCCTACCTCTTAGATGCTTCCAGATACTGATCTTAATCAGCTTGGGTGCTTGCTAGCTTGTTTGCAACATTACTTTCCTGAGAAGGAAAATACAACATAGAGCAATCAATGAAAGGTGAATCTTTGGGTTGGAGAGGCTTAGTACACAATGCAGATTTTGCTGATCTAAATGGCAAATACTTTCTGAATTACATTTTCCTCCCTCTGTAGAGTTGACAGCCTAATCTCATTGGTATTCAGCTGACTCCCAATTCCTGCAGTATGGATAACTGCCCCTTCCATTGGCAGCTGCACACCTCTCTGATCACTACTATAATTTGTACGGATGGAAAATGTAAAAGAAATGTTTATCACGTGTAAATTATTTTAATTTCTTGTAGCAAGCTAGATGACAATGAAAAGGGCCAGCACCAAGCAGTTCACTCTCTGCAGAAAGCAGTGAACGACTGAATCTTAGAACATCTGAACAGTATGTAGGCAGAGCTGTTTATTCCGCTTTGCTTTATACTCCACTGCATCAATGCATTGATTTACTCTTCTGCAACACTGTGGATCTATATCATTATGCTGGCCAAATTTTTATATTATAGGTATAGTTGCAGCACACAGAGTTCTCTCTTTCAAGAGAAACAAGATCACTTGAGCTGCTAACATCATGTGCTGCGCTTAAACATGAGAGAAGACATGATCCTCGTCCTAAAGATCTCAGCCCAGCCAAGACCTTGGCAAGTCAGTCCAAATACAGCACGAGGTGCTTAGGAGGATAAAACACCTCAGTGACTTACATGTGACAGACAACACGCTGAAGAATAAGCTTTTCTTGATAAAAAGAATGACTTCCCTGAAAGAAAAAAAGTGACATTAGCTAACCAAATAGCAATATTAAACCAAGATCCTAGCATANCAGCGCGGCGGGAGGGCCCCGGCTCTCCGCCCCGCTCCCCTCAGCCGGAGCCGCCCCGCCGCGGGGCCGGGGTGAGTCGCGGCGGGCGTCAGGCACCTGAGGCGCTGCGCCCGCCCTGCGAGGGTGAACTGCGCGGCCTCGGCCGGCCAGCGGGGCCGGTCCCGGGGCAACGCCGGGGTAGGGAGCCCCGTCTCTGNCTTTGGGTTGGAGAGGCTTAGTACACAATGCAGATTTTGCTGATCTAAATGGCAAATACTTTCTGAATTACATTTTCCTCCCTCTGTAGAGTTGACAGCCTAATCTCATTGGTATTCAGCTGACTCCCAATTCCTGCAGTATGGATAACTGCCCCTTCCATTGGCAGCTGCACACCTCTCTGATCACTACTATAATTTGTACGGATGGAAAATGTAAAAGAAATGTTTATCACGTGTAAATTATTTTAATTTCTTGTAGCAAGCTAGATGACAATGAAAAGGGCCAGCACCAAGCAGTTCACTCTCTGCAGAAAGCAGTGAACGACTGAATCTTAGAACATCTGAACAGTATGTAGGCAGAGCTGTTTATTCCGCTTTGCTTTATACTCCACTGCATCAATGCATTGATTTACTCTTCTGCAACACTGTGGATCTATATCATTATGCTGGCCAAATTTTTATATTATAGGTATAGTTGCAGCACACAGAGTTCTCTCTTTCAAGAGAAACAAGATCACTTGAGCTGCTAACATCATGTGCTGCGCTTAAACATGAGAGAAGACATGATCCTCGTCCTAAAGATCTCAGCCCAGCCAAGACCTTGGCAAGTCAGTCCAAATACAGCACGAGGTGCTTAGGAGGATAAAACACCTCAGTGACTTACATGTGACAGACAACACGCTGAAGAATAAGCTTTTCTTGATAAAAAGAATGACTTCCCTGAAAGAAAAAAAGTGACATTAGCTAACCAAATAGCAATATTAAACCAAGATCCTAGCATACAGAACTGCTTTTATCATGACGTACCTATTGAAATTGGACCTCAAGCTACAGGTAAAATTTCATCCCCTGAAATATGAACTTCTTGCACTTCATTTCCACGACAGTGCGCACCCAAGGCTGTACCTACACCACAACTAGCGCAAACAGGTCGGCACCGGGCTGCCCACCCAGCCGCCGGCACCTCAAGGCCCGGCCTTGCCGTTAACCCACCACACCAGCACCGGACCTGCCCTGGCTGCAGCTCGCTCGGCTATGCCCAGCCNGGCGGCGGTGTGAGGAGAGGCGGGCGGTGTGAGGGGAAGGACGCCTGGAGCGGAAGGTGCCGGGTGTCAGCGGGACTCCAGGGCGAGCGGGGGGCCGGAGGAGGCCAGGCACGGATCTGGGTGCCTCCTGTGTGACAAGGGACCTGCCTTGCGAGGCTCTCGGTCACGGCGGAGCCAGTTCGTGTGCCGGGGGGGCTCGTCCCTGGGATCGAGCCGCTGAGGTGGCAGGGAGGCCTGCTGTGGGTGCCCGCCGTGTAGCAAAAGAGAGCCTGAGCACCTGGTTCACGTTAGGGTTTTCTGAAAGGGAATTCGTCAGTTAAAGTAGATGTTAAGTAGTTTTTAAAAATCCATGTTTTCAGCCNAATACAAACTTCTTGCACTTCATTTCCACGACAGTGCGCACCCAAGGCTGTACCTACACCACAACTAGCGCAAACAGGTCGGCACCGGGCTGCCCACCCAGCCGCCGGCACCTCAAGGCCCGGCCTTGCCGTTAACCCACCACACCAGCACCGGACCTGCCCTGGCTGCAGCTCGCTCGGCTATGCCCAGCCGGCACCTCCGAGGCCGCGCTTTCATTATAAGAAGAACAACGATATAAAAGCAGTAACTACTTTAACGGAAGGTTTTCTCTACCCCGGCTCCCTCAGGGGCAGCGGGGACATGAGGAGATGGCGGCAGGGCCAGCGCCGGGGCTGCCGCCGCCAGGCCAGGCCCCCGCCGCCCCTCAGCGCCTCCNTAAAAAAAAAACAACACACCAGCAAACCACAAAGAAAAGAACACCCCACCTCTGCGGCTTTGGGGTTTTAACTAGAAAGTGCACGCAGAACAGTTTTTTAATTGGCTGTTACTTGGTGGAAATGTAGGTTTTTCTTGAGTGTGGTGTGTTGCAATCATATTTGCCTACTGAGAGGATGGAGCTTCTTTCCCTCAGGTTTTCTTCTAACGTGCTTCCCATTTTCAGTGACATTATATCACAGCAACCTCTTCTCAGTGGTGAGTGAGGTTTTGTCGCCATGTCTGTAAGACAAAATGATTCTTAGAAAAGCAATTCAAACTGTTCTGTGGCTTCTCTTTTTCAGAACCCTTCCTGAAGCACTACGCTTGCTTTCTGCCAATCTTAAGATAGGTATTGCCTCAGCCTTGTGAGGAATAAAAGCTGTGTGATAGCAGATGCAACTTTAAAGTTGTCTGTAAGCATGTTTCATTTGCTATTTATAAGTATACTTATGGCTTCTAAGTTATTTGTAACAAATACCTATTTTCCACTGTGAAAATTAGCTAATATCAGTCATATCTGATACTATGAAGTATTTCTAGTTCAGCCAGCCATGTTATGTGCTGAAATTCCACCTTCTCACTCCTTAACTACCCACATGCTGCTTGTGCAGCTACAACTTCTTAGGTCAGCTATGGGCTATAGAACTAACTGACTCTCTGTTTGCATTTCCTATTGTTTTTCTCCAGCAGACCTGATCTTAATAACCAATCTCCAGCCTGAATCAGTGGTGGTGTAATGAACAAAAGAATTACTTAGTGTTTATTAATATTTAAAACTTAGATCAGAACAATTCTTTAATCTTTGGGACCATTTTAAAACAAAAAGAAAACCTTGGGACCTAGAAATTTAGCACTACAGATTAGTTTTGGAAGTCTAGCCTTGGGAAAAAAGTCCTGAATTTGTTTTAGGGGCACAGGGTCTTTATGCAGTGCACAGAAAGACTTTGGCAGTAATGTGGCACGTAAAACAGGCACATAGCATAATTAGTAGGGAAATGGCCAAAGTCAGCACCTTTAAAACGAAGTTGCCTAAACCCCAGTAACAAACACCGAGTACAGTGGCATACCTGAATTTCAGGCATGACACAAAGTGCCTTTGTCTACCTACTGTTATCACGTTGGGGTTCCCATCTTTCTGATGAAGGAACCATGACTGTGACTGTTGCAAGCATCTTTCCAGAGGGATGTTGCCCATACATTTACTCTCCTTACTTTATGAGAGTAGGGAACAAATTGGAACAAAATTATTCAGGACAAAGTTATTTAAGTCCTTAAATTCAAAGGAAGAAGGGGTATTGCATCATTCTAATAAAAAATGGTAAAATAAGTAAGAACAAAACTTTAAAATAAATCTGTTACATGATAGGTAACTGTGTGAGGTCTGTTTTGTTCATGGAGCTTGAATCATGGAGCTTTTTCACATTGGGAGCGCAACTCCTCATTTGAGAGCATCAGCTGGCTGATGCTTGTTACGTTCTCTTTTTAATTTTGTGGACAAAATCTAAGCAGAACAAGGAGGTTTTGCATTTCTGAGTGGTGAGAGGCTTAATAATCTGAAGGCAAAAATATACCACTTGTTAAATTATTTTTTTGTTTTCATGAATGATTTTATCCAAGTGTTACTGTAATTCACTACAAATTTGAAAGGAATGCTGCTCAGAATTCATTGCTAATGTTTAGTGATAATTGTTACTGTGTGCTTACCTAGCAGGTCTTACTTTGATCGGCAACAGTACTTTGAAGGGTGTTGCTTTGATCCAGCGCACTGATTAAGTAGGTATTTCATCTACCCATTGTGGTAGCTAAATTGGGTGTGAGCTGAGCTGCAATATTTCTCCATATGTCCCCCATTGCTATAAGTAATCCAGTCATTCTTCCTGTATAATTGAACCTGTTATATGCTTTTGTTTTTATTTGCAGTGCTGCACCATGGCGACTACCTCAGCAGATAGCTCTGGTAACTATGAAAAGTGGCGGATGGAATTGAGCCAGAGTTACAGTAGCTCTGGTTTGGACTATTCAGGAGATACCTTTGAGCCCTTCAGTGAGGAGGAAGAAGCCAGCTGGCAGCGAGAGAGCGAGCCATCCGAATCGTACTGTTCCACAGAGGATTTAGAGTGTTCTCCTGTGTCAGATACGTTGGAAAGCATGTCACGGTTGGCAGGCCAAAATCGTGCAGGTATGCAGAGCTTACCATGCTTGAGACATGTCTTTCACAGCTTTACATCAGTGCAGTGGAGACTTGAATCAGCAAAAATAAAAATGTAAAAATTTGGAGACTTGAATCAGCAAAAATAAAAATGTAAAAATTGCATATGGTGTTCTTGCTGTGCTAAGCAACAGAACCTCGGTATGCTGACTAGAGCTGTGTTCTGCACTCTCAGGATTTGCTGACAGCTACATGCAGAAGGGTATGATTTGGCCATGGAAACCGTTCCTTGTGATGCTGAAATTCTGTTGGCATGTTAAAAAAAAATTCTGCAAGATATCTTGACTGAGTTACCGTGTATGAAGAGTAGCTGGGCTGTAAAACAATCTTTCCAAGGGCATGGGGAAAGTTCCAGGACTTGAAATACTTAAGAGGGCTAGATAGGACCTTAAAACTGCATTAGATGAGTGATAAAGAAGCAGGCAGCAGGACGTAAGTTAACTGCCTTAATGTCTTGTTACATCTTCTTCTGCCTCTGTGGGGTTCTCTGTCATTTTTCTACATTCTCCTTTTCCCCAAGTTTGGTCTGGTAAGTATTGTGAGTACTTGAAGAGATGAATATTTTTTTAAAATCTCCTTTTAGTTTAGGAGCTTGTCAGCTTGTAGAAACATTATAGCTTTAAAGATTAGCTACAACACTTTTAATATATTTTTAAAAGTAGTATAGACTTAAGATATATTTTAATGTCTGTTAACTGTTACTCTTGCAATCTGATTCTACTCAGTTCAACTTCATCAGCTGGCATATACCAACATACAATTAACCTTGTCTATACTTTAAAATTGGCAAGCTGTTTCTTTTCCTGCTATAGGCATGTCCATAGAGACGTTCCTCCCGTTCCTCATCCATCCAGCATTTTACTGTGGGCTGTTTTTTTTTTTTTCATTCTGCAGTAATAACCAGCACCTTTATCGTTAGCAATCCTTTTTAAATACTGTTTAGCCATGAAATCCCAACAATGCAGGGCAAAATTTGTTGTCAGGTATATACATGAATGTAAACCCTGTTTATCGTAGCACAGAATATAGCATTGGATATCAGTGCTTTAGAAATCTGAATAAAGAGATGATCATTGCCTTGGTGTCTTGTTCATGGTACATTTATGTAATTGAACAATGTCTAACAGTTTTGCTTAAAATTTTTGGTTTTTACAAATGATAGGTTTTAATAAACCTTTTTTTTCTGGAGCTACAGCAAGTTTTTAAAAATTATTCCATGTCTAACCATTGAAATTCTTATTTCTGGCATCAAGGAGTACATGCTAGGAGGAATCCTTGCTGTGTGCATAGAGGTTTGTTTAATAAGTGTTACCACTCTTTATCTTTACAAGGTTAATGTTTCATAAAATTATGGAGTCTTCTGAATACTACCAGTTAAATGAGAAACTACAAATAATTCATAGAAAAATATTTTGGGAAGTGGATTGCTTTCTGTGGTATATATCTTACCAAGAACAGCATATATAAATAATAAAAACTATAGAAAACCTGTCATGCTGGTGTCCCCGTAGGGCCACATTATTTCCTTGTATAAGCCCACTGAATTTGCTATTAGTACCCTGAAAACAGAGTAGAGAAGTCAGGTGTTTCCTGAGCGGGCTCAGTGTTTTGAACTGGGACCACACCATATGCATCTTGCTGTCAGTGCCAGACCTCTTAAGTCTTTTGTCTTTTCCCAGCTATTTGCTTTCACATCTTTGCTGTTTCCTCAGTTGCTGCAGAACTGGAGTTGTGCTGGGGAACAGGGAGCTGATACAGATTTTTTTATTTCCCCTGCCCAACGTTATTTTTCACTTGGATCAATACCTTGAGACAGTTCACCTAAGCTCCCAGGAGTACTTGTGCTGCCACAGATGAAGAGCCTGTTCAGGGCTGAAAATAAGCAATGGGGCTGAATGAGGGAGGAGGTAGATTGAGGTTAAGTTATCATTAGAGATAAAATTGAATGTGTCAACAAGCTCCAAGCAGTAGTCTCGGTGTATCCTATATTGTCTTTCAGTGGAGTGATTAGAAATGAGCAATATGAGATACTTTGTGGGACAGAAGCTTGCTCAGCATTTCACCCTGAAATCATTGGTATCATCTGTATAGTCCTGTGGCTTGGCGTTTCTTTTCCCTCAAGAGGGAAAACTGTCACATTCAAGTGGAGGATTATTTGCCTCCCACTTTGTTTTTCTGCAGTCCTGCTTTCTTTACAATGTGTGTTCAAAGCTACCTTTTTTAATTGTAGATGAGCAGTCTGAAGTAGCGGATTCTGCAGCTATAGAAAGAGATGTCATGGGAAAATGGATTGATCTGAAAATTAAAGAAGCTGGCATTAAGCAAGACAAATCTGTCATCAAAACTCATGCTGGTGAGTTCAGTAACTTTAGTAGAGGTTATAATTCTTGTTCCGTCTGAAAGGGGATGTAAACTTCTAAGTAGACTTAAATTTTATATATAGGCCATTAAAGTTAAGCCAGGTAATTAGCCTGGCTTAATTAACCAGGTAATTAAGTACAAAGTTTCTCTTTTATGCTTTCTCAGAAAGCAGTTTCTCTCTCATAACACACATGGCTTTGATGCTGCTGACATAGTGGTGTTATCCTAGTGATGCATTATCACAAGATCTGGATAAACACATTAAAAAATGTATCCACATTTTAAATTTAACTGTCATCTTCAAAATTGTACTGGACTGTTTAGTTTTTCTCTTTTTCTCTCCAACTGAACAGGTACTAGGAGTGTGGGTTTTTTCCCTCCAGAGTGAACATCACTTCAGAATTTGTGTGTGAAATGTTTTTCTCCCTGTTAATCAGTTGTGTTAATTACTGAATTACTTGTTTGCCATGTTTTAGTTCCTTTCCCAAGCTGAGGGAGGCAGCAGGGCACCAGTTTTGGCAAGAACAATGGAGCAGCTTTAACCAACACAATGATGTAGTTAGTGTATGGAGGAGGAGAGGGGAAGGGGGGAAGGAAGGATGCTGTTTGCATGTACTGGTTATGCAAGCAACTGTGAAAGCAGATGGTGGGATGCAAGTCCTGCTCAAGTCTTTCTAAAAAGTGGGTCAGAGATACTATTTTTAATTAAAAAAAGAGCAAGAAAGCTGTAGTTGAGCAAAAAATAATTGAAGCAGAAGGGGAATCTTCCTCAGTCTGTATGCACGTGAAAAGTGAACAAACTCAGGTTTGCAAGTCACCTGTAAGACTGATTAACCAGGGAGATCCTCCTGCCTAGGTACTTCATGGCATTGCATTTGCATACAAGCATCCTCAAACCATCCATATATCATAAGAAAACATGACCTAAGATCATTTTTAGGCTGTTCTTAATTGTATAGCTCATTCACAACAGTGGTGAGTCAATGTTATGAGTTCCTGACTCATCTTCAGCATTTATCTTTCTATTACTGGTTTTCCAAGATTGCCATGTAGTCAAGTGAGAAGGCAGTTAATGTAGATTATCTCATCTGTAGTAGAGAGGCTTCTCCTGGCGAGCTCCGCTGAGACAGTCTTCCTAAAATACATCAGAATCTTGTGACCATTTGATTCATAGAGAAATCGAAAAGGGCCTGATGAGTTCAGATTCATTGAATGAATGATAAACAACAGTATAAGGATGAGGAAGTTTTCTATCTCTACAGAACTTTGCCCTGAAAGTTACACTTGGGAAGATTTTATTCTCTTAATCAATTTCAGATTTTTGTAGTTCTGCACAAGGGAACATTCTGCCTTTGGTTTATGGACTTTGATGGGCAAGGAGAGTCAGAGTGGTCACTCAGTCTTGAGTAGCAAGTTCTGTTTCATTAGCTTGCGCTGATGTATGAAGTGATGCATTGTCTTCTGTCTGCCTGTCCTGTCGCTTGTCATCTTAGCAGCTAAGCACTTTTCAGGTATGTTGTTACAGTGCTTCCAACCACTAGCAATATGAAGAGCACGAAATAAGGTTCATGCTTGTACTTCTTTCATGCAAACACAGTACACTGTCACATGATTGACAAGTTATCCCCAAATTCATCAGCATCAATCATACTTAGCCGTGTACTACATTTTTTTTTATTGCAAAATATTAACATATAAACAAAATAAGCACAGCGACCTTTGTATACTGACATCTATAAATGCCTGCTTCTCTTTGACTTATTAATTCAGTACTTGGTAGCTCCCAAGCCTCTTATTTTATCAACTTGAATTTTTTTTTTTTTAATATAATAGAAGATGAGCTCACCTGGAACTAGATTGCTACACAGTTAATCCCCTCAGTAAATTCAGCAAAATGAATCATGCATGCACTGAGCATGCATGGTACTTTTGAATTTGTCTTCAGGTAATACAACAAAAATTCTTATTATTATCTTACTACTGGTAGGGTTAAATATGGGGGGGGGGTGGAATCTGGGAATGCCCTGGAATGTGATTGTTATTTTTCATAGTTTTCTTTCTGGACTGAAAGAAGAAAAACCTAGATGCTGGCCTCAAGAGAAGTGAGAAATTTTTGTCATAGTTGTCTTTCTGCCGTCTTCTTCTCTGGCCCTCTACCCCAGTGTTGTAGCAACTAGCTGTTATTAGACAAATGCATCACACAATGACTGTAAGTCCCCAATTCCATATAGATTATTCAAAAGACCATTAGTCATCTTTAAAATATACTACAGGAAACTGCAGTTCTTCAACTTAGATGTATCTGAAAGTTCAAGTGGGGCTTTTTAATGCTCTGACTTGTACTATATTAGAAGTTTGCTCTCACCTTTGTTTGTAATGTGTCTACATTAAATGTTTTGCTCACTTACTTTTCTGCAGTGTTACCACTGCACTATTGCTGGCAAAAGTGAGAGAGCTTTAGTTGTTAATGTATGTTATTTAGAGGCATAGAAATGTTTGAGCAGCATCAGAAACACAGTCAATATTACCAATTCAACCATTATTGTTATTATGTTAGTGGTGTCAGTGGTGGGAAATCTAAAAGTAAAAAAGGCCAGTGTAGATAGAGGCAAATAAATACTTGTGGTTCATGCTGTTAAGGTGAAAGGTGCTGGCATGTGTGCGTAGACATGTGTGCACTGAGGGAAGTGTAAGTTTTTCTGCATCAGATTTTTTTCCAGCTTGTCCAGAGTATTTCTGAGTTTATACTAGTTTATACTCACCTTGTGAACAAATTTTCATATGTCCAAGCATTTAATTATTGACTTACCAATTAGTAGTAGTAGTAGTAGTTCATTAAAAGTTGTAAACCACTCATTCGTGACAAAAGTATTTATTAGAAGTAGTAGTAGTCTATTTATAAGAATTGAGAAAACATCCTACTGCTCTGTTTGGAGAAGGGAGCAGGTATCCAATACTCTATACTGGCTCTCTTGCCTATTCCTGAGTTTTTCAGCACCGAAGCTTGCTGCTTGATGACATGCGCGGGTTGTGGGATTCCTGCAGACCTAGTTAGGCCCTGAGATTCCAGACTTCTCTTTTGATTCTGTAGTAAAATAGTATTAATGTAGGCTAGATGGGGAAATTCCAACCAGCAACATCTGAATGGAAGCCCCTGCTTGTGAAGAAAGTTCATCAAGTTCATTAACGCCTTTATGGAAGTGGGAAAGAATGAGTTGCTTTAGAAAGACATGGATTCTGCAAGGTTCTTACTGTTGTCTCATGTCACTAATGTTGGTGGAAACTGTGGGTATCCTTCACCGTGCTGGAGGAACTTTACTTGCTTTAAACTCATATTTGTAATAAATAGCCTGATATTTGACTGTTTACATCAGTTCTGTGTTATCGGCACAAATCTTTCAAAAACTTTGTTTGCTGATCAGGCTGTCAGCATGTTAATCTGAACTGCTGCGCTCAATTGTACAACTGCAATTTAGATAATTATGAAAATGTTGTCTTGAGATGCAGAGTTAAAATCTTTCTGAAGAGTAGTTATCAGTTATTGCCTTTCACAATTATCTCTCTTTCCGTTAACGATTTTACATTTTTTCTTCTTAAAATAGAGTATTAGGAGAGCATTATAACAACAAAATGCCTGCCTATTTTCCTATTAAATCAAAGTTGGATATGAAAGGAAAAGGAAACTCAATAAAGACTTTCTTTATTTTTCTCCCTCCTCTCATAGATTTAAAATGTCATATTTAAATATGTAGTGGCACACAGAAAGTAAGATCTATGTAGGTCACTTAGTTATAAACCACACAGCAGGGTTTAGAATGTAGACATGGAGATTAGCTTATCTCCGTTGGTACACACTGAGTGCTTCTGTAATCAGAACAGCTTCTTGGTCCGGTTTGTTGTGCTTTACTTTCTAAATATTTTGTGCTTTGTGACCTTACTGCTATATGATACATCTGACATGTACATGATACAGCTCTGTCTTGATGTCTGTTCTGGTGCCTAGTTTTGCTCTTCATGTCACCTGTTCCTCCCTTATTCCTCTCCAACGAAGAGGTGTGGGAATGCAGGATTTGGGGCAACGAAGCATCAGCAAAATGTACTTCTGGAACGGTAATTGGCACTGGCAGGGATTCTCTGTAGGCAGACACGCAGTGACATTTAAACCTGCCACCGCAAATGGAGATTGCGCATTCAAGCATGTCTAGTTCAAAGATGGGAAGGAGGGAATACGTGAAAGACACAAGAAGTAAAACTAACCACCAAAGCAAGTGCATAGGTCCTCTGGTATGCATATCTTTTCTTTCAGCTGAAGGACAGGTGAACCTTGTATACCGAGAAGAAAATCTGAAAGTATAAATAATCATTGTGCAGTTAAAAGACTAACTTTTCAGAATTTAACTGTGTGCTGACTTTTCTCATAATTTCTTGTTCTTGTTTCAGTATAATTATAGTCCTTGATCCTTGATAATTTTTATTCTTTCTAAACTTATTTACCGTTAAACATGAATTAATATTAAACAAGTAACTTGTTGAAATTGGTTGTGCAGTCAGGTTTAAAAATTTCTGTTCCTTTGCTAGTGTTTCTTCTAATGTCTGTAGGTGCAAGTGAGCAAATGGATGGGTGTATGACAGCACACAATTCATGCACTATTAGAAACCAATTCTTAATTAAAATGCACTTCTATATGTCAGGAGAAACTTAAATGAATTAATTAGGCTGGTATTGTCACAAAATGTTCAGCAGACCCCATGTGTTTTACTTATGTATTTGAGTACTCAACTTAGTATGTATGAATGCTTTGTTCTAGGGTTTTTTTCCCACAATAACAATTTTTTCACCTTTTTATTCATTCTATGTGCAGCATAAATGAATATGCTACTATTTTATTAGTGCAATTAAACCCAGTAGTGGCACATGATTTACAGTGTTTTACAGGAATTCTCCATCGCAATTGTAAGGAAAGTGACCTGATGACTGAAATGGTGGTTTCTACTCAACTGTTTATGATCTGACCCAAGAAAAATCTTTTGTTAAATTGCATTTTAAAGTATTGTTAATTCTTACTCATCTGTCTATAAAGTATCACTATGTCTTCTTTGTCTTTAGTCAACTTGATACATCATCTTCTAAGGAGGAATAAATTGCTTTACGATGATTGATTCTGAACTGTGGTAGTTGCACTTAAATCACATCGTTTCCTTGTTGTGCATAAAGCAAAGCTCCCTGATTCCTACTTTGCTTAGTGTTAACTATAGATCCACTTATTCATTATACAAATCGACTGCATTTCTGAGGAGATACAGCTGTGGAATTTTGCAAGGAAGCAAGTATCTTGTGTACTTGAGACTAAATTCATTGCAGCATATTTAGGCAAAGTTTTACATTCATATTGTTCAGTGTTTTAAGGATTTGTGTTGCAGTTATGCCAAGGTACCCCACAGGACTGGAATGCCAATGCACTGGTTGTCAGAGAAGCACCCTGAAATGTGCAGTGCCTGTCTAGAAAAAGTAAAACTGAATTTAATCACTGAAAATGAGTGAAATGAACAATATGGAGGGATTGTTTAAATGGTATAATCATACTTTCCAGCTAAATGGGCAGTATAATTTGCTTCTGAATACTTTGAGTTAAAACAAACTGACCATACGTTACCTGAGTAGTCATTATTCGTTGTCTGACTTTTTTTGGCTGTCAGAGTTGAGTCCTGAGAAGGGAATGCTGTGTTAGCATATAGCCTTTGCATATAGCTAATGCTATATTCACAAGACTTCTAGTAATGCTTACTGTAATGTTTTGTCTTCTCCTCGTTTCTCCTTTAATTACACACATTAAAGTGTTTAGTTGGGCTTCAGTAGTTGCATAAAAGTGAAATCTGTGTAATAAAGGTAGAGAGATACTCTCCCCGTTTAAATAGTTGAAAACAGTGGTATCTCTTAAGGCCATGTAATACTACACAGTGTCATTATATGCTGATGCTCATGAAATACTGAAATTGTAACACAATTACTCATGTTAGCTAGCCTGTATTGATTGGCTGTGTTTAAGCCTGTGGAAAATCTCCCACTAAGCATTGAATGAAGTTGTAAATCCATCCGTACCTGCCCATCTGAAGTATAATCTCTCAGTTTTCGTTTATTATTGCATGCCACTGGGAAGGATAAGAGACGATGAAAGAGTGAAAGCTATTGTTTAAACAAGGTCATATAAAGAATTTAGGAAACGATCATTAAAGCTTTGGAGGAAAGTATTTTCTAACGTAATTGCATTTCCTCAAAAAAAAAAAAAAGATGCCTAACTACAGGTTGTAGAATATATTTGAGCTGTTTTCCAGAGTTACTTCAATAGACACTGCCTCTAATTTTTCAGTGTCTTATGAATCGCTCCTTAGAGTTCTAGATGAGTAGCTCTCGTTAAATGTTAATTCATTTTGTTTTAGTAAGTTGTGGTTTCAGGTTGGAAGAAGCTAAGTCTGTATTAGGCAGTCACTGGAACTCAGTTTGTTTAATATCATACTATTTAAGTACTTGCTTTATAATATATTTGTGCTGTATCATTAAGTAGTCTACTTCTTTAGGGTTTTTATCTCCTCTCCTCTTTGGAGACTATTCATAGAGACATTTAGCATGCAAGTTCCTACAGTTATCATCCAGATTTTTATTTAAATTCTGCACTGCTGTTATTACAGTCATTGCCTCTAGGCTTGACATTGGGTTTAGTTTTTTATTACATAGATAATATGAGGTCACACAGATAGAAGACCAGTAATTCTTCTCTTTCTCTGATACAGTAATTGACACTTTTGTTTTGTTGATTTATGCCTGACAGAAATTACTGAATTATTAGATGGAGAAGCGGATGCTCTCCGGTCTTTTTGCAGCATTAAGATAAGCAAGATCTGTCAGCAGCTGATCTGTAAGCAGGCAAATGGTGGCAAGTCAAGAAAGCTGCAGCATGGATTCACAGCAAAGAAACCGGAGACAAGTGACTTGAACTGCATTGTTCCTGATCAGCTAATGAACAGAATCCGCCTGAAAAATGTCAGAGAGACTGTTAAACAGGTACTGCAAGGAAGAAAAAAATTTAAATTTTGCTTACGCTTTTGGGAGAACCACTAGGGAAAAAAAGCCGTTATGTAAGGATCAAATCAGGCAGACCTTACTGATGCCACGCTCAGGCCTCTGAAAGAGATTTTTGCTTGATATCTCAAGATTTACCTTTCTCATCTTTTTGCTAGACACTACTGCAGAACTGTGGCTAGTAAATAATCAAAATCATTGTAAAATATTGTCTGGTGATAAAATAATTATTTTTGGGACTGAGCAAGGCTGGGATGGTCAGTTATTGCAGTCCACAATAAGCCCTGGATCAACTGAAGAAAAAGGCCTTGTTTTCTGGTCACGTTTGCACCTGTTATTTATAGAAGTATTCTGCATATTATTTGATTGTGGAGTCTTTGTGACTCCAGTATTAAAAGTATTCCAAAGGCAAAACCTCCCCCCTGCTCCCAGCTTTCATAGACATTAGGTAGTATTAAGAATTAAAGCATGTCCAATAGAATCAGTTCCTTTAGTAAGGAACATCTGTATCATCTTTATGCAATTCAAAGTGCTTTTCTTTTTTACCAGCCCAGTGTTTTTTTCCCGCCATAGCATAGGCATTGTGACAGCAGTTCCTCCCTTCAGCTCTGCATCTAAGAGTCTCGAGACTGGTATTTTTTTTGGCCAATGATACTTGCATTCTTGCTTTGTGCTTGCAGATGGGTTTGAATATGTGGTTATGTGGCTTTGAGTAGTGGCCATTGCGTACAGATGCCTTTACCTGTAAATCTGGGCCTTGGCAAATGTCTACACTTTGTTGGAAATTGGTACAGAATGTCTACATCTGGGAAAGTATTTCTGATAAAACAAAAAATGAGCTTTGAATAGTAATTACAGTCATTTATTTTGTTTTATCTCTGTCACATTTGCTGACTTTAATTTATTGCCATATATCTCAGTAAAAATGATAACATATTACTCTGCAAAGCCTGTGCCAGGTGAGCAAAGAGTAATACTTTTTAAGTCAGTTCTGGCATGATGATTATTTCAGGCTTCCTATTTGTTTAAATTGTTTTGAAATTTCAGCAATCTGCATTCTTTCTGTTGTATTAATGTTAACCAACCCACCATCCAAATTTTGTAGAATTTTTACTGCCTCTTTGTTTGTCTTACGGTGTGGTAATACATTTTCTAAGAAAAGTAACTTTGACTGCTATGTCTATTTGCTTCTGTCTTTACCTCCACATAATAACATTTTTATGCAGAGGAGAAGAAATCAAGGAAGAAGACAGAGAGGCTTGAGACGTGACTTTCTAGGATTGATTCTACTGCTTTTGTAGCAACTTACTGCATTTATGTAACCAGATGGAATCTGTGTAAATTAAATTAGATAAAATTATTGATATTTCATAAATGCACAAATACTGGGATTTGTGTAATGCTATTGAATACATTTAAGATTTCATGGTGGATAAGCTAACATAGGAATTAATAAGTAGTACTGTTTATCTTACAAAGAAAACTGTAGAATTTTGTTTGTATTCTGACTCAGAGCTGCATATAGATATTTGAACTAATTGCTTCAGAGTTTATTTACCTCTTAGAATTTGTAAAGATAATCATAACCTCCTAAAATTTGTACAGATAATCATAACCTCTACGGTTGGTATTTAAGGCCTTATGCGTACTGTCGGCATAGGAACACTGCTGTTCCTATAGCCTCATTACAGACAAGCAGTTACATCTGCTGGAATGATTGCTGATTAACAATTGCTGTTACTGAGTTGTGATGATCAAGTGTTTGAAACATGGAGTAAAACATGTTAACTTAATCGAGCCTTCAGGAATTAGTGTATTTGATATTGTGGAAGGCTAGTTAGCATGCACAGACTGGCTTCCTGGAACATCAGGTACTCATTAAGCAAGAGTAATGGCTGGTGATGCTCTAAACATATTTAACACTAGCAAAATATGTATAGATTTACTGTGGCAAAATTGTAATTTGTTCTGAGCATCCACCCAGGGTCAAATGAGTTATACTAATTAAAACAAATTTTTTGCTAGTATAATTGTATCCTCACAGTTGGATGGTCACTGATGTGTTGCTTGGCAATCACATGACTTTTTTTTTTTTTGACCATTATAGTTTGTGTGGAGGAAGTCAGTAATGTCCATGCGACATGAAGCATCAGGGAGTCTTTGCATATTACAAGAAGTGGTATATTACAGATCAGTGCTATGGTCCTGAGATACAAGTGGATAATTTTAATGAAACTAAGTTATCAGCGCTGGAAGGGGTAATACCTGGGGAAAAGCAAATATATTTGGTCTGAAAACATTCAGACAGGCTCATCAAGATGATACTGTGACAAAGATTGTGAAATCATTTACAACTGCCTACAAAAGCAAATTTTTGTCTTTAGACAGTATCTATATCTGTATTTTTACTGATTGTTCTTAATGGAGTGGCCATCTGGCTAGGACAGACATTGCTCATTGCATCAAAGTCTCATCTTTCAGGTGACAGAAGCTCAAATCCACGAATCTTCAGTGTGCCCTGACTGTCAGAAGAAGGAAGCAGAGCTAGCCAAGGTTACCTTTCTCAGACAAAAGAAGATTCTAATGGAAAGTGCTTTAATCCAAGGGAAATTGGAAGAACAGATTTACTCCAGAGTAAGCAAATATTGTTAAAAAAAAGCTGTGGTACATTTTACACATACTGTAACTAAAGAATCTGTAAGCCAGATTTCCCTCTGATTTATGGCAATGAGATCAGATTGACCTGAATGCAGCGCAAGTCAAAGTAGAATTTGGCTTCGTATCGTTAATAAAATGCTTGGGACTAACAACTAATTGAGTCATTTGAGCCTTCCTGATTTATATAAGCTGAAGGTCTTTCCCAGGATGTCCTAGAATTGTTTGGGGTACATCTTGATTGTTTCTCCACAGTTTTTCTGATGGGCTGTCCAGGACAAAATGGTAAATAACAAAATGATGTGATAGTAGGTAACTATGCCCATACTAGTCTTCCTTACTCGTCCTTTGGCGTAGGAGTGTCAGAATAGGACACTGCAACATGTTGTGGAGGCTAAGGCCTCCCAGATACACTGAGATTTCTTCTTGGAAGAACTGTCTTCTGTCTGTGTCTACTGTCACAAAGATTCAGGCTTTATTGTTAGGAAATGCCTCTGGAATAGATGGTAAGTAATGTAAGCTGAAACTTATGCAGTTCCTTGGGTCTTCCCAAGGCTGTTCCTCAGGATGATCATCTTCCTGAAGGAAGAACTCTTCTCTCACTTTTTGAAAGGGAGTCAGATTGAAAGCAGGTTGTTTCTGAGCAATGAATAAGCAGTGCTCTCTGAAGCGCCGAGATCTTTCTTTCTGTGTTTGTGAGCAGAGTGGGAATTTGTGCACTGTACCACGCATTCTTTTTTTACCTAATAATGCCAGTCTCCTGATTTTTGACTCCCATTCACTCCATACCTAAGACTTGAGAACTTCAGTCTCAAGTGAGGCTTCACTTTTTTCCCTCTTGTTTTTCTCCCAGCTTCCCTTAAAAAGGTCAGCTGTTTTTTCCTTCCCCTCCTTGGGGAAGAAACCTGCTTTATGGGGCAGATCACTGGCCATGCTGTTCAACAAAGTTTTTAAACAGGATGCTTTAAAAATCCAGCAAAATTGTACTGATGAGTGCTGCCTACCTAGTTGCTTTTGAGGGACTGGATGTAGCTGCCAATAGTAGGCCTGTGATATAGGACGTGAGAAATGGCAGGAATAGAAAACCAAGTAATTTCCATGTTTCCTTTTTATTACAGGATATGCTTACACTTATAGGAGAAGCATTCAGAAGCTTTCCCAAACCTTCAGAAGATCCCAGGAACTTATGGCAAAGGCTGAAAGGTCAGAAAATATAAGGGCTGAAGGTAGTAAACATAACTCAAAGACATAAAGAACTGGGAGAGTCTTCTGCAGGCAGTCACGTACTAAATGCCAATGATTGTGGATATAACCTGTTTTGTCAGTGATGAATTGGGTGGTGGTTTAATATTCTCGCAGGTGGAACCAGATATGCCCAGCATGCTGCCATCTGGGTTATGACTCAACTCTTTATTCTTCCTAAATGCAAGTGTTGCAATATATTGTAATCAAAGTATATATGTTTTTCAAATTACGGAAACCAACACTTTCTATTATTAATCTGACAAGTAATAAGTATTGTTTTTTGTGGGATTGCTTGTGGGATTTCAGAGCAGCTCACAGCTGCTTCCATCCATAAGAAAAATAAATGATTCCATTTTTTGGGGCAGGGAGGTGTAATTACTGGATTTCAGCTCAATCTTTGCCCACTGTCTCATGTTAAATTGAAAGTGAGAGCCCCAGGTGGAGGAGAAAAAGAAGGTTGCAAAGTAACTATAGAAAGGAGTAAAATGAAATGGGGTATTTATAGAACTGAAATAATGAGACTATAACTGAAATTAATCAGCAAGATTGAGGATGCCAACAGGACAAGAAATGATAATAAATTAATCATAGAGCCTGTATAAGATAGGTGTCTAGGAAGAGAAAAAACAACATAGATTAAAATTGGAATAAGATGCTAAATGATATTTTTGACTGTTTTTTGAATATACTTTGGAATTTGTTGTAATTCTCTGTGATTTTTCAAGATGGCAAAGTCACTATCTTTCAAAGAATATATCTGGGTGAAAGATTGGTATTCAGTACGCATCCAAATAAAATGGCTTTATGCTGGGGATCTCAGTGGGTTAGACAATGAAATAATCTTCATTGTAGCCTCAAAAGACATATGCTGATCTGTGGGCACAAATGCAGCCCACCTTTCTGATCACTGCTGACAGCAAGAGCTCATTGCATTGCTCTGGCAGTGACCTTGTGACCGTTGGACTTGTGTGAGTCACAAAGTTACTGACTCTCGTCAGTCTCCAGTTTGACTTCTGTGCATTTAGATCTCTGAAAGCTGTGGAAGTCTTGAAGGAATATTCCTTATCTATGAACTCTTACTGAAATTTTGTTACAAAGCAAATAGGATTAAATCTTATTGTTGCATTTTA
Organism: Pelecanoides urinatrix; assembly: GCA_013400755.1. Taxonomy (NCBI): domain Eukaryota; kingdom Metazoa; phylum Chordata; class Aves; order Procellariiformes; family Procellariidae; genus Pelecanoides; species Pelecanoides urinatrix. The sequence continues at coordinate 92,832 of VZTQ01016085.1, read as the reverse complement.
TTTTCCCATTTTGGGACAAGAATATGTATTGTTGAAGTTGGTTTTGTATTTTATACCCATGTAGTTATTTTCTTTTGTATGCCATATATTGTTTAAAAGAGTGCTTGAGGGCTGTTTAGCCTCTTGTTTTCACAAATCAATAGAAAACCTGAAAAGAAATGCTAGGATATAGAGGTAGATAGACCCACCTATGTTAGTGAAGTCTTTACTTAGCCTCTTAGTTTTAAGCCTTTTGATGCTTAAAAACCTACCTTGAATGATTTCACTGGGAGTTGATCCTGAGTAGGTCAAGCCCCAAGTGAAAACGTAATGCAGCCCTAAGTTGTTCAAACCCAGTTGTCCTCACTGCTTTATTGGCAATTTATTCTGGTTTCTTGTAAACAGCAGGTTTAATAGTCCACCGAAAATATTCCTCTAAGCTTGGCTTTAACTTTTGAATTGTCACTGCAGATTACATAGCTACCTATATAATGAATAAACTGCTGCTTGTTTCTTCCCATTACTTTATAATCCTTAGAAATGTTTAAATCCCTTAAATTTCCTACCTTCCAGTCTTGCAAATCTTTTCTTTTTAGATACTCCATCTCTGTTCCTTATTTGCTTTGGACTGCACTCCCTGTTTCTCTCGAATCTTTTGAAGTCTCTAGCAATTTGCCTAACCCTAGGCAAAGGACACCAGTTCTTCCATGTGAACTCTCATAAGGGCTGTCAGATCTAGAAGTGATGATGGGGAGTTGAATCCTTTGAAAATGTGATTTTGTTGTTAGTGCCAATGAACACAGCTTTCAGCCCTTACAAAAAACACAGAAAGTGAGTTCCAGGACTCTAAATACAGATTGATTATATTTATAAGTAAAAGAAGACTTTTTAATATTTTTGCTTTCAGTACCTAGATGCTTTCTAGAAATACTGAAACATTTCTTTGCAACTCTTGTTGAGCCTTTATGTAAATACATTGAACTATGAGCTATTTGGGTTGGGCATCTGATAATATTTGTCTGTAAAACAGTGTTCATACTCGCACAGCACAGTGGCTGTACAGTTCTTGTTTGTTTGCATAAATGTTACAAAGACAATTCAGATAGCTCCTCTGAAAAATCAAAGCATATTTTGCTTATGTCTGTTGCATGCGTTCACTACAGTTATTTCATTTTTTTAATCAGGAATGACTCTGAGATCTGAGTGTTTGTCTTCTGCTTTCTTGTAGCAGCTATTAGGGATGTACAGTGGAATGAATGATCTGAGTCTCTAAATAATTTATTTTATAATCCTGCAGTGTTTGAGACTAGTGATCCAAAAATTCTGACATGGAGGACGTAGGAAAACAAAAAAAGTAGATCATGTCTCTTCCCTTTTCCTCTCACAGGAGCTTCCCCTCCTCCCCACCTTCCTCAGCAGTAGATTTTTCTTTTGATCCAAAGAAGTACTCTAAAACTATGATCAAGAAATACTTATTCATCTGCTCCCTTGTTTGTGCTTGCTGGGGCATAAAAGGAGCGAGGTGGATCAAGGGTGATTCATACGGTAAGCAGCTGTAGTACTGAAACAAATCAATCTGCTTATTGAAACTATTTTGGAGCTCTTGCTTTCTAGCTTTCATGCTACACATAGTTGCATTATTTAATCTTCTGGATAATTTGTCATGTAGTAAAGTTTATTGCTCTGAACTTTGTGCAAAAACAGAAGGGTTTTTCATCTATACTCTGTTTTATATTATGTGTATGTTGATAACTGGTTTTGTGGTGTTATACTTTATAACTGACCCTTTGGATAAAATTATGTTCCTCAACTTATCTTTAAAATCAGTTTCCTGTGGACTGCATCAATGTAATTTCCACTTTCATTTGCCCTAGCTTTCTTTATGAAAAAAGTTAACCTGGCTTCCAGACTCAGTCATTCCTTAGTCTTGTTTCTAACCATCTGTTGGGACATGGGACTTTGTATTCGTTTCTCCTCTAGGATAAACTTCCATCTCATTCACAATAGGCCACTAGCATGTGTTTGAATGGGAATGAAGTTTTAGTGCAATTAACTTGCCTGGATATGAACTGGGAACAAAGATAAACATGTTTGAATACTGATATCCAGCTGCTCGTGAAATATGTAATCACAGAATGGTGGAGGTTGGAAGGGATCTCTGGAGGTCATCTGGTCCACCCCCCTGCTCGAGCAAGGTCACCCAGAGCCAGGTGGGACCTGGTCCCGCTGGTCTAGTAGCCCTTACATTAATCTTGAATCATTTTGCTGAAGCTATACTAAAAACAGAAATGCTTCAGGCCCCCTGGGGGCCACTGCCTTTTCATAAATCCATTTCCCACTCATGGTTTTGTTGTGTGGCAGGAGTCTTTGTTTTGTTTTTGTTTGTTTTTTTTTTAACCATAGCCAGTTTGATCAGCTTCCAACAAGAGGAGCTGAACCCATTTATTCATATTGGGAACTTGACAAAAATTTTAAACTGGTGGCACTGAGGACAAGGTTTTGCTGCTGGAAGGGATCGTGTTCCCCTGCGAAATTGTTAGCTGACACAGCACCCAGATTCTTCTTCAGTAAAAACCTGAATTGTAGCTTCCAGTGCAGTTATTCCAAATCATACATACATACATACTCCAGCAAGAGCTGGAGTGCTTCCAGCTATGTATTTTTAAAGCATTTTGAAATATACTTGCATTCTTCAAATTGTAATTTTATTACCATTCAGTATGATTTTCAGAGAATGACTTTTTATTGTCTCCGCTCAATAAGAGCTAACCTAGACACTGTGTGCAAATTGTTACTGCCTGCAACAGAGTTAGTATTCTAAATGCCACTCTGTTTAAAAGACGTTTTTTAATTTTGTGAATACATATATTAATCTTATGAATACTATGTTTGCATTGTTTTTATGCAACTAGCTAACTCCCTTTTTCTTCCACAACTGATTCTGAAGATCTTTGCCTGCTCTGGCAGCAGCACGATCCGTGTGGAGGGAGGCTGGGAAATGAGGGGGAGAGTATACCTTCTGTCAGTAAGGTACTAGGTCCTCTGTCTTTCAAATTACCTATAGAATTGATCAGGGTACCTTTAAAAAAACAAAACAAACCAAAAAAAACCCAAAACATTTTCCAGCTTCTGGGCATGGATATTCACTGGTTATTTATTTATTTTGTAATAAAATAGTACTGTTTGTTCTCACATAGACTAGTGTGTATGATCCATAAATACGTTTGTAAAATATATCTCTAGCATGTAACAGAATCCTTTAGAATATCCTGTGAAAATTCATATTTTTAGTTGATAGCACTTTAAGAACATTTACATTCTTCATCTTGACATTTTTAAATAGAACATTTTTTGCCTACAGAAGTAAGTTTACAGCATCATCACAGTATTATAGCTTGTTTAAAAATACATACAGCATTAATGGTAATTGCAAGCAAGCTATATACTTGAGCAGGGTTCTTGTTTGTAATTTTACATGTTTTCTACTTTTTAAAACAATTACGTATATTAATATTACATCCATCACTTTGTTAGAAAATATTACTTATATATGCTACTCACAATAGATCTGTCATTCTTCTGTGACATAATTTTACAGGCTATGAAAATAGAAACACACCATTGTATGGTTGGTTTAAAAATAATTACAAGCCTAGTTAAAAAAGTGTGTTAGGCTTGTGCTTTCCTTGGTAAGTTAGGTTCCACTAATGTTGGATGTCCTTAATCCACTTGTGGTTGGAATGCCACTAGCACCTCTTGGCACTGAAGCTTATGTGAAAGAAATACTGACTTACCAGCTGCTAATAAATTTAGGGCTTGGTCCTGCATGGAACTGTTGCTGAAGACACAAAGAGCTCTTCAGCTACAGGCTTTTGGGACCAGGCTGCTACTGCTGAGTATCTGAGAATCTGATTTACATAAGATTCCAATTGGATTTCAAAATCTTCAGCCAGATGATTAGATCAGCACAAGACAACACAACTCCACTGAGTTTTATTAGCTGTGTTGGTTTGCGTTAACCAAAATCTGACCATTTGCCTTCCACGGGCCAGTGGATTTTTGAAGGAGTGCGAGCAACAGATTTAAATTTACTGTTTTAGTAATACAATAGAGATTAAAAATACATGATTGCGTTGCTTTTACTTTGCACAAATGAGACTAAATATATAAATATATATATGTATAATAAAGCTGTAGGAAATCTCCAAACTGCTAACAACTCTTATAAATAGATAAAACAAGGCTAGATTTGCTTGGAAATTTCATAGTTGCCGTTCTTCTATTATTTTCATTTTCAGGTAATGCAAGAGTATTTCATGGTGGATCCTTTTTTTTATGAAACAAGTCCAGGCGTGCTTTGAAAAATGCTCTTTTCGTGATCTTTCTGATACTCCTCTTGTGCTTTCTGCAGTTTTTTACCTCTCAGTTTCCACTTGTGAAAACAGTAGGTTACTAGGGATGTCATTATCAAAGAGAAAATAATAATCAGCACTATTATCAGTGCAATAGTGGATGAGAGAGACCCCTCTAGCTGCTTAGTTTCAGTGTCTCTTGTTGTGTTTAGTTTAGCAAAGTTTTCATAGTCTGTTGAGGCTAAAAATGCAGGTACAGGAACTTCTTTGAACTTGGGCCTCATTGGGATTCAGTAGTTGTTCTCACTCAGTCAAAATTTCTGAAGCAGCAAGGACTAGGATTCCCTTGTCACCTGTGTCATTCGTAGGACAGTTTTCTCCTCAGGTTCTCCAGGCATAGATGAGGCTCAGAAGCTTTGTTTGTTTATGAAGCCAGGGAGTGTAGGAATAACAGCATGTCACAAAGTTTACAGCACAGATCATCTATATCCGAAGTTGTATAACTCAGAAATGTGTGTGCACTGTTGTCGTCTTTATCAAGGGGCGGGGGAAAGCTGCTTAGCTGACTGCCAGTTTGTGATTCTTTGTTTTCTTGAACAGATAATTGAAGAAAATTGAATCAATTTTCCAGTAACATTGTGGTGGCAGAGCTTATCCTCAGGCTTAAAAGAAAAACAAGCACTGTAACAAGGGTAGTTTATATCTTATGAATTTATTCAGTGAGGGTTTTTTTTTTTCTTCCCCCAAATATTCCCAAAAGAGAGTGAAATCAAAGGCATATTTTTTTACTGAGGGGCAGGCTTGGTTTTGCTAACATCATAGGCATTAACAAAATCAGCTACAAAACAGGAGCTCTCATGTTAACAAAGGGTTTTTATTTTCCCCTCTTCTTTGATATTTGCTCTCAGACTTGGCTTGTCTGGAGAGGATTTTGGTTTGGGTTTTTGTCCTCGTTATACTGGAGTTTAGGAGATGTCCTCACTGATTGCAAATCTGGAATCTGGAAAAATGACCTGGGTGAAAAATGACACAGGATTATTTAAGAGGTGAGCTCCACTAAAGGCAGTGAGCTGTAATCTAGAAGTTAAAAACCTTACTCTTTCATAATTCTGATAGAATTTCAAATGCATTTAAGTCATTTGGCTTTGATACACGCTGTGTGTGACAAATCCTAAAAAATGCACTCATTTGAGCAGTTCTGAAGTTAGGAGTGGGTCTGGAGAAGGTGAAGAGTTGGTCTGCCCTCCCCCTTCCCTCCCCTGTTCCAAATCTCATTTTAGGGTTAAATCTGATGAGGAACAAGACTGGTCTGCTCTTACTGATTTCTGCTTCCACTCAGGACAGTAGGATTTGGCCCCAGGATATTTTACTTTAAGGAGCTGTAAGCACTTTCAGAGCTATTTGTTTCAAATAACAGATTGCTCTAAACCCCCTCCACCCTACTCCCAAATGCTTTGAGGCCAAAATTAGGTTTCAGAGACCTTGCAGCATAACTGTTTGTTCCGAGATGCTCTGTATGGTAGGATGCAATTGTAATTCATCCTCTTTATAGAAATCTGTGGTTCATCCCACTCAGGCTAACAGAGAACTGAAGGTCTCTCTTACTAATTAACAGCACATTCTTGTTTGTAATAAAGACTGTTTACTATAGATTAGCATTCTGTTGATGTTAAAAGATGTAAATGAGCAGTTCTTGCCAGTTTGGAACAATATGTTCACATAGTCAAAAATAAATGTTGATTTTAAAGAAAGTTTAAAAGCCAGATTTTACTATAGTTCAGGACAAAAAAATACATGTTTGTAAAGCTGATTTAAAGTTCATTTCACATAAGGGAACAAGTGCAACATACCACATCTTTGATGAATGTCTGCATGTTGCACTCCTGGCAAGTCGTATATCAGGAGGTTATGACAATAGAATATTTTAGTGCTGCTTGGCTATGTATTCAACATCTTTCTCAAGTAGCCTAAAGAAAGAAACTGCAATAAAACAACTTAAGAAACTGAGAAATGCCCTTCTGATTTATGGAGTAGCTAAGTGTCCACCACCCACATGAAAGTCCAGGAGGGTGGAATGTCTGAGCACTAATGAAAACCAGATCTTGTCATACTTGCCTGAACCTGTATCTCATCTCATCTGTATCCACAGCTATCAGATTCCTATGGGGAATATAAAATATAAAAGATATAAAATCATTAGGCATCTGGTACTGTATGGTACTGTTCCAAGAAGGTGAGTGGATGTTATTTGTAACTCCACTTCACCATCAGTTCAGGTATGTGTATTTTCAAAAGCAAAACAGGAATGCTCTTAAAATCTTAAGTCTGCAAAGTACTGCTTGTGCTTCAGCTGCGTTTTGGGAGAAGGAGACTGCTTTTATGGACAAATCCCTGCCCTTCAAAGGAACGTCTGAGGATTCTGTTTGTGGCTCTGCTGCAGACTCTTGAGTGACTATGCCCAAACTACTCAGTGTCTGTGGGTAATATGGCAATGCTACCACCACTTTCTAGTTTGCCTTGCTTTTAAGCTTCTTGAGGGCAAAGAATGCTGCTTCCTGTTGCTTGTGGATGAATTGGTGAACCAGATTGGCAAGCAAAGGGTGCAGGGTGATGTGGATGAGAGAAACCTCAAAATTGCAAAACGTGGCTGAAGGGGGCCCACCTCAAGTGTCTGGACAGAAATAAGCAAGTGCTGAGAAGAAAGCTTTATGGGAGAAGCTCTTGCTTTTTCCTGGGAATCACCGTGACTGGGTGTCGATCTGAAGTGCCTGTACACTAATGCACAAAGTGTGGAGAAGAAACAAAAGGAGGAGGAATTAGAGGTCTTCATGAAGTTGCAAGGTGATGATCTCACTGGGATCACAGACACGGCTCACACAAACAGAGTGCTACTGTGGAAGCTCAGGAAAGCAGACTGTTTCAGGGACCTTGCCTGTTTCAGGGACCTGCTTTGGAAAACTCATGTAGGACACTCCTGGAGAGAAGAGGAGTCCAGGAGATCTGGTTGATTTCCAAGGATCACCTCTTCCAAACTCAGGAACGGTCCATCCCAATGTGCAGGAAATCAAGTGATGGTGGCAGGAGGTCTGCATGGATGAACGAGGAGCTCCTGACAAAACTCAAACATAAAAAAAGCATGCAGGAGGTAGAAGCAGGGACAGGTGACCCAGGAGTAATAGAGTGACACTGTCTGAGCCCGCAGGGATGCGGTTAGGAAAGCCAAAGCCCTTGGGAGATGAGTCTTGCAAGGAATATAAATGCAACAGGAAGAAGTTCTATAGGTATGTCTGCAGCAAAAGAAAGGCTAGGGCAAATGTGGACCTGAAGGGGTAGGGGATGTGATGACCAAGGACATGGAAGAGGCCAAGGCGCTCAATACTTTCTTCGCTTCAGTCTTTACTGGTCAGATTTGTCCTTGGCAATCCCAGCCCCTAAGACCAGTAGAAAAGTGTGGCACAGTGAGGACTTACCCTTGATATGAAAGTATCGAGTTAGGGAACGCGTAAAGAAACTACTGAACATTCACAAACCCATGGGAGATGTTGTGCTGAGGAAGCTGGACAGTGTCATTGCAGGGCCGTTTTCAATAAGTTTTTAAAGGTCATGGTGACCTGTGGGAGGTTTCAGAAGACTGGAAACAAGTAATTTCATTCCTATCTTCAAGAAGGGCAAGGAGGAGGATCTGGGCAAGTATGGGCTGGTCAGCCTCACTTGAGTCCCTTGGGAAGGTAACACAGCAAATCTTCTTGGAAACCATTTCCAAACACACTAAGGACAGGAAGGTAATTGGATGTAGTCAACATGGATATATGAGAGGGAAAATAACCTTGACCAACCTGGTAGCCTTCTACGATGAAATGATTAGCCCAGTGGATGAAGGAGAGCAGTAGATGTTGTTTATCTTGACTTTGGAGAGGCTTTTTACACTGTCTCCCGGACCATTTCATAGACAAACTGCATAAATGGACAGTGAGGTGGATGTAAAACTTTTAAAACTGGCTCAGCTGCTGGTCTCAAAGGGTTGAGATCAGCAGCACAAAGTCTTCTTGGAGGCAAGTCAGTAGTGGAGTACCCTCGGGGTTGATATTGGGGTCAGCGCTGTTCAATATCATCACTGATGACTTGGATGATGGGATAGAGTGCACACTCAGCACGTTTGCAAGTGATACAAAGCTAGGAGGAGTGGCCGATAAACCAGATCGTTGTGCTACCATTCAGAGGGGCCTTAACAGGCTGGAGAAGTGTAGACCTCATGAAGTTCAACAAGGGGAAATGCAAAGACCTGCCCCTGGAGAGGAACAGCCTCATGCACAAGTACATGCTGGCTGCCAGCTGGCTGGAAAGCAGCTTTGCTGGGGGTCCTGGTGGACACCAAGCTGAGCAGAGCCAGCATTGTGCTCTTGTTGTAAGGTCCAGTGGCATCCTCGCCTGCATTAGAGCGTTGTCAGCAAGTTGAGGGAAGTGATTATTCACTTCTACTCAGCATTGGTGAGACCACAGTAGTAGTAGAGGTAAATGTCTTAGCATCAGCTTGTATTGCAGCGTCCTACTGAGATTTCAGTTTTTGAGAGAGTTGGACCTCTAGTACTCTGCTTAAATTTCGAGAAGACTGTTCACGTTATCTGTAAGTACACACTCGTACACACACAAAGCACACATTTCAAATTGAGTTAGGTTCCATCTACTGAAGTTTCAATGTCAATACATTCTCATGAGGAAACCTTCCATTAAAAAAACCCAAAACATTCTTCATTGCCCATGCTCTAATTTAATTCAAACAGTAGAGAATAAATTATTCTTACATTGTTTTGTTGTTTTTGTGTGAGTCATAAGTCTTCAGTGTATTTTGTCTGAGCATTACGAACATGCAAACTAGTATCTCAGGACTGTGCACATTTAATTCCCTTTAACATTTAATAAAATACATTAGAAAGGTTCAGGTATTTACAAAAATAATTTGAGTGATTTTTTTGGTCTGGAAATTCTGATTTTTTTTGGAAGAAACTTTTCATGAAAGCATATTAGAATATCTGTAAGCTGAATACATTCTAAACCTTTTAATGTAACAGTAACGTTTTACTTTGATACTTACATAAGCATAGGCTATTGATGTAGTACATGTCCTTGCCTAGAGATGGACTTTGCTACCGTGCCTCATGTTTTCATACCTTTCTGTTTTAGCAAGCTAATGTTTAAAGTAAAGTACTATTCAGTATAAGGTGGGGAGGACAAAATTGCTCCGTGTTTTGTAATACCCTTAGGACAGGCATTGTCTTTCCTTTTGTTCTTCAGGCTTGACCTCTGTGCCTCTAAGTACTCCAACAAAGCAGAGACAAAAATAGTTTTGTGTAGTTTTTGAGGGTGGAAAGTAAGAGCAGGTTGGATGCAATTTATATGAGAGGAACAAAGGAAATTACAGTAACAAAAATCAGTGTCTCAAATATTAATTCAGGTTATTGGCATCTGTCAAATACTGAATTACTGGAAAGAGATAAGAATGTTGATCAACAGCTTTCCGATTTCACTGAGACTGCTCCCTTTTTATAAGGGCAAAACTTGCCTCTGTTTGCTAGTGACTTGGTAGTAATGACATTATCATTAGCAGTGTCATATTAAAAAGAGTGATGACGACTTGCATTGAATCCATAAAAAAGAATTAAGTCAAAATGCCAGGTGGGACACCAGACTTGTATGAAGTTTTAATTGACTATGGTTTGGGTTTTTTTTATTGTTAGGATAACTCTGTTTTCTGATTCTGTATTTCAGTTAAAGGAAAGACCAAGTTTGGTGAATGTCTGAAATCTTCAGCTTCGTTGGAAGGATGAAGGCCAGAAATTATACGTAAGCTACTGCAGTTTTGTTGTTTTAATAGGAAGCTGATTGTACATACCTGACCCTTAGGCTAACTCAAACTACCTTTGAATTCCTGATGATATTGATTAAGAATGGTTGATAAGATCATACAAATCAGTAGCAAGTGAGAAAAATGTTTAATACTGTTCCCAAATGAACACAAAAACATCTTTCCAAAGTAAAGATGACTGACCTGAAACTATAAATCTGCTCCTTGTGAATTAATATAAAAAATCTCTTTGATTTCAGTAGTAGGAGTGTCTTTCGTTTCTCTCTCTGTCTGTGTCTCATGTACTCGTCCATACATACACTGTGCATTTTCAAATGTTGAATTACTTCTAGCATTTATATAATCTTAAATATATATTGGCTTTTTAATATAGTTTCAGGCTTGCTTTCTTTCTTTCTGTCTTCAGCTTGTTTGTAAATTTCCCTGCTGCCTTTCAAATTGTCTCTTCCATTTTTATTGCATTACAGAAGAATGTGCCTGCTTTCTCTAAATTTGCATCTTTTTGATGTAAAAACGTTTGTGTGAAATGTATCCATCATGTTGTAAACCTGATATGTAGATGATTCTTTTCTCCTCCTCCAGAGCTAGTGTAGCAAAACATCTACTAATACACTTGTGCACAAAATTGCAGATGAAAGCCAGAGTGGGAGTGAGAGCAAATGAAAGCGGGGACAAGGAGGAGGGAGGGAAAGGAGGAATGGGAGAAGAAGAGAAGGCAGGAAAGGCTTCAAAAAGCATGTAGTGAGATGTTTTAGCCTTGCTACTTATTTTTCACTGCATCTTCTGTAACCTCATGTGTAAGAACAAAGTATTTTAAATATGTACATAAGACCACCCTTGCCATTTTCAAAATCCATGTACATACTAGTACAGATCTGTCTTTAGCTTTGGATGCTTAAAATACTTTTGGAAATCTTAAGGTTTCAAGTCTACAAAGTGCTGATCAGCTTTCAGCTGAGAGTCACGCTTCATACTTTCCAGTAGGTTCTGTGTACTTTGGGGGTATGGGCTTAAATAATAAACATCGGGTTGTTACAGAAGGACACTGTAGGTATGTTTGTAGTGTCACCGGGTTTGTAGTGTTAAACACCATAGATTTATCTGAGAAGTCCTAACACCAAACGACCTCTTTATGCCTTTTGTCTTTGGTAATCTCAAAACAAAATAGAAAAAATGATCTCTATTAGATTTTTACACATAGTCATCCTTAGAAACTTAATTTGCATAAAACCCTTGCAATTACATCCAGTGATATAACTGGCAACTTAGATAAAGATTTAAGCAAGTCAATTAATCTTTTAATTAAATGTATAAAATTTTAGCCCTAGTCTCTCAGAATGCTTTACACTATTTTTATCCTAGTGAGCAAGAAAACTCTGCTTTTAGCAGTTGCTCAGCCTGTTCTGTCTTCATTATACTTGAGGTTTTCTCCCCTTGTGCGAGAAGAGGAAAAAACTGCAAGCTTTGGAAGCGTTTTTAATAACTTATTCCAGCATCAGTCAGATCTGTAAGCCAACAGAAAGTTCAATCTTGTTCCTATAAAAGGAACTATATTTAGCGGGATCCTGATTCTCCTTAAAGATGCAATGGGCCTGGATAACTTTGAGGGACAGTCTGTGTATGACAAAAGCAAGTAATTTTAGAGCAGAATCTGATACCATCTTACCTCTGCACTGAGAGATGTTGAGCAAAACAGCTTCCGTTGATTCAGATGGAAGTTGCAGGCTGTGCGACTGCTCAGGACATCTGCTTTTATGTTCCAGAAGAACTCGTGTGGGCAGGTGTCTGTGCTTAGCGTGGACCATAAATGTAACATACTGTTTTCCTGGGCATTTAGTTTGTAGAGAACCCATATGGAGGTAATTCTGGTTTTTAAGGGTTTAATTTTAATTAAGTAATCCCTAAAGTGTAGAGCAATTGAAGCAACAGACCTGTTGTGTTGTAGATTTAGGCTCTCTCTGAAATTGGTATTCGTCCTACTGATTTTTTTGGTGACTTCTCATGATAGTATAGCACGCTAATTTGGTATAACTGTGATTTGATAAACACCAGCAGCTTTTTGGTGTGATTACAGCCTTCTTGTAACTTCATGTTTTGGCAAATACTATCTTTTGTCTGTACGGAAGTTTCTGGTGCCTGTTACCAGGAGCAAACTACACATAAGTCATGTTATAGACTGGACGCCTGACGAATTCCCTCCTTAAACCAGTGTTACTAAAATGTACCTGTGATACATATTTTAGCCGTCTTGTCTATATAGCGGTGTGAAGAAAGTTTATCATCCTGATCAATTAAATCCTTGTATAACATTTTTAGGGTAGCTCTGAAACTCTATTTTAAATGCTCCCCATAGGTATGCTGACTGAGGCTTAGGCACGCCTAATTCTTATTCCTTTCACGTGCTCTTATTTGGGGAAGGGTTTGAATTTTTTTCTCTTTTCTTTTAAACTTGGAAAAGAATGCTGTATCAAAGTGCTGTTCTCTAAACAGTTGAACAGATCTGTTCCTTCATGATGTTCACTTCGAAATAAGGCTTCACTGCATTTTAAAAACTAAATTGAGATTGTTTTTCTCAAAACAGCACACAATATTCCTCTTTTCAGAGGGCGGATTTTCCTGATAAGCCATTCTTTGTTTTTCCTACTAAAGGAACAATATATCATCAGCTAAAAAATGTACCCCGTAAAGTGTGGATTCTTTTTTCCCTTTGAAATTGTCTTTCATGGTTAACTTTTTGCTAATTTAGTTCATATTCATTTCTTTTGCACAACATTCTATGCTGTTCTTCCCACACACCTTTCAAAATCAGGGGCAATTACATCCTGTGATTACAGAGGCAGCCCGTAAATTTTTCCATTGGTCTATATTTTAAATGTTATTCTGTGAAGACACAAGTCCTGGAGTGCAAACAATTCCCTAGCCTACACTGATGCTTAAACTTGCTCAGCGATATTTTTCCATTTGCCTGTTTCTAGGATCAGTTTGTCCTAATGCTCTGCGTTACATGTTTTTTGGAGTCAGAATAAGTACTTACCAGTCCAGGTACAAGTGGATGTTTCATTGTTCTCTTGAGTTATAGGATAAACGGAAACTGAAAGCTGTTTAGAGCTGAATTCAAATGAACAAAACCAAAACCTACAAACCTTCATCAAATAAGATCTTAAGACAATCCGTGGCCTTTTCATTAAATTCTCATTTTCTTTGCAGGTGAAGGAGGGTTCTGATTCTGGGCTAATTGGTTGTGAAAGGGAGATGAACAAATGAGATCTGCTTTCGTATCCCCGTCCCTTTTTTAATCTCTCCTCTCCTTTTTTCTCCTTCCCTACTGCTAGCAAGGAAAGTAATTACGGATGGGACGCTTTGCAGCCTTTCTCTTGGATCTAAAATCTGCCAAGATTGAAACTCCCGCAGGGATAACATTTTTTTTTAAATGTGCCAAAAAGCAAAAGATAGTTTGAACATTCAAGTATTCATCCAAGTCATTTAAAAAGAAAACTCTTCTCCTTCCAGCCAGTGTGCCTGTTCTTGATGAATAGTTACAATCCAGGACTACAATATATTTAATACTCAGGGAATTTCACCTTTAAAATTGTGCAAGAAAAATAATAAGTTAAACAGTGGGAGGGAGCAGGGAGTTGAGAGGGGGAGTGATGAATGTCATTTTGGATGCAGCTACTTTGTGTCTGTACATTTCTGGAATAAGATCACATTTCTTTTCCCACAGCATGGAATGGGGACAGTGTCTGTCTAATTTGAGAGTTCTAGCTAAGCAGCAAGCACCCTTCCTTCCTCCTCACTGCCCTCCTCTCCCAGCCTTAAAGCCCAGGTAGCTTGTCGCTGGGCTGGGTAGAAGTGGTCTGCAGTAAACTGGTCCCAGCACTGAGGCTAAAGGAGTAGGCAAGGGGGGAGAAGGGAATAAACACTTTCTTTAAGCATTCAGTGCTTACTGGTCAGCGTTGACTTTCCTTTTAGCTCCAAATCACATTCCAAACGGGAAAGTTATGTGTGAAATGCATCTGAGATCAGTTAATGTGTTAGAGATCAGTGGTTTACATGGCAGGTGCCTGTGCACTGCTTTAGCCATGGGTTGAGGGGTTCAGCCTTCATGCGTAGGTAGCAAGACATACTGACCAGGTGTATGTATGGAGGGGGAGGAGGGGGTGCGCTACTTCTGTGGGTGAACAAAGGGCACAAGTAACATGGGTAAGTGTGGAGAAGCGGGTGCGTGATGAATGGGCAAGGGTGAGGGGTCCCTGGGGCCCCAGTGGGCATGGAGCGGAAGATGCACATCGCATGAGAAGAGAGGGTGTGTTTATAGGGGTGTTGAGCGCACCTTTGTGCTATGGGGATGTTACATATGCCTTTGTGAAGGGTGAGTGTGTGGTGGGTGTACGCGTGGAAAGCTGCTGGTACCCAGGGGAGGACGGTCACGCCTCTGACTAAGAGCTGGGTAGCCCCAGTGGGGGCCACGAGTGGCCCTGGGCTGGGGGGCAGCGGGGTGAGCAGCTGGATGCTGCTCTGCTCCGTGCCGGTCCCGCACGCTGGTACCGCGCTGCCCGGTGCGGTGCTGTGCCATGCCAGCCTGCATGCTGGTACCGCGCTGTGCAGTGCTATGCTGTGCCAACCTTGCACGCCGGGTGCCAGCCCTGCACACCAGGTGCTGCGACGCCCGGTGCCGTGCCAGCCCCGCGCGCCGGGTACCGCACCGTGCCGTGCCCCCGGCTGGGAGGCTGCGGAGGGCTGGAGCGGGATGCAGCGGGAGCAGTGCTCTGAGCTGCGCCCGGCAAGGCACCCGCCTGCCCAGCTGGACAAACCGCACGTCTGCAGCAGGCGGTTTCCGATGCTTGGGCTTTTTGCTGCTGCGCTCTGCGCCCCGCACCGGGAAAATGAGCTGTGTTGGGAAATCAGCTCATGAGGTACGTTCCCTCTGAAAGGGGCACACATGCCCTTTGCATGACGGGGAAGGAAAGGAGGCTTTTGACTTTGTCCATTTAAAAAATTGCGACCGCTGCCCCCTCCCTCCTCCACTTTCTAATGAGCCTCCGGTTCCGCACAAAGGATTCATCATAGCCATGCAGTACTCACCTTCTCTGGCCACCTCTTCCTCGGCTCGCTGGGTTACTTTCAAAAGGGGAGAGTGATCAGGGGGTGGCAAGTCGGGAAGCCCGTGCTGAAGCCTGACCATGGAGGTAGCCTGAGACCTTGCTAAGTGGCCAGTCTCGTCCCTCCTTGGTCTTTAAAACCGAGAGGCAGATAGTGCTGAACAGGCGGGTTATTTGTGCTGCAGATGCGGGGAGGGTGGAATAGCTCCACACACCCACTACCTCAGCAGCACTTACTGATCCCAGCCAAATTTTTCAACTTTATTTAGGGGGAAGAATAGATCACATGGGAAGCTTCACCAAACTGGGAGGAGCATGTTAGTGCAGAATCAGGTCACTAACATAAAAACCCAGGAGTTAGTCACAGACACAAAGATTAATAGTGTTAGCGTAATCCAGGCATAAAAAGCAGGCTGAGACAAAGAGAAGAGATGCTTACGGGAATTAAATGCTTCTGTTTCCTTCCCTTATCTGTGTCATTAAGCAGGGTAATTTCTTGCTCCTTTTATCAGGTGAGTTTTCCTAACTGAGTAAGAAATAGAGTAGAATGTAAAAGAAATGTTTTCAGCTTCCAAGTGCTTTTGAGCACATTCTTCTTGGCTGTCAATCTAGCATTTCTACAGGCTTTTTTTTTTTTTTTACATTTCTGAAATGCCGTCTGTCTCTGTCCTGTGGTGTTGCATCGATTTAGTCCCAGAGAAATAGATGCTACAGACCCATTCCAAAACACACACATGCCCACATAAAATAGTCTAGGTTGAATAATTGTCTCTAACTCCAGTCTTTAATTTGCATCTCTTGCTCAGACAAAGGCAAGAAGGCTGCTGGCTGATCCCCTGTTGTCCCACTGGCTGAGAAATCATTGTAGAATTAAGTTCCTACAGTGCCTTTTTCTGATCTCTGTCTTTCATTCATTAATAGATGGCAAAGCTCCCGACAGGAGCATAGGTAATACAAAAGCTGTCCCCGAGTGCTGAAGAGCTGATTGCTGCCAGGACCGCAGCATGATTCTTATGACTTTTAATAGCTTTGTTTATTTAATCAACTGCACATTCCAAAAAACCTGTGATGGATTTAGGTTATTTAGAGGCCAAAACTCAAATGCGGATGCCTAAATGTGGGTACCTAAATACATACATATCTTGTGAAGAAGTGGGCCTGACTTTTATAGGCGCTAAGCAACTGTTCTTCTGCATTCCCATCTGCTTTTAAGTCACATCCCACCCTCTGCCACCTTCCTCATGTCCACACTTTTAAAAAGAAATTAGCTTTGAAAAGTAGGCTATCTTGTTCCTTTGCTTACAGAAGCATCATGCCCAAAAGAAGCCCCGACCTAGAATATGATACCAGATGAAGGGGAAATTGGTAACCAGGTAGATTGCCACAACAAAGCCAAGAGGCCCGATGTGTCCAGTTAGCATAAAACTACAGGAGAGCTTGTCTGCTGCGCACCCAAAAATGACTCAAACAGTCATCGAACAAGTTGCAGCTGCCTACAGAGTGACTATCCTTCCTTCAGTTTGCAGAAAAATTAACCAGCTTTGGCAGTTAAAGGCTGAAACAGTCAAAATGTTGATTCTTGGTAACTTCTTAATGAAGTGCCTCTGGATTAGAGATGATGTCAGTCAGGATAGCGCATCCAGAAAAGCAACCTCCACATCAGTGTAGATCAAAATACGTAACTCTGAATCCTTTGGTGTGCAATGCAGTTCTCTGCTGTGTTATCTGTGGAGTATAACTTTACGCTCCTTGCTTTCATTTCCCCAGCCTGGGGTGCAAAGGGGTAACCTGCGCTTATTCCAGGCTCCCTGCTTCCTGCGGGTCTCTTAAAGGAATCAGGGGAGTGCAGCTGCTGACACTGGAGGGGAGAAGAATTGCAATTGCAGTTGGTTCTTTTATAGGGCAAATCAATGGAGTGGAGAAAAAGCACTTTACATCTTTGCTACAATACAGACATGCTGAAAACACAGCTAGAACCTGTCCCTGTGCTTTAAACTTGAAAACGGTGTATTTCTGAGCTAGTCTTGAAGAGAACGTGGGTTTTATTACCTGGAGACTGACCTTTACGAATAACTTCCATTTCAAGTGTGCAGAGGCCTGTTTTTCAACAGAGATGCCATCCATTCCTCTGTATGTGTAGTTTGAGATATTCTCTTTGGTTTTATTTTTTAATAATTTCTCTGTATTGCCAGTTAGCAATGGAAGATAAGATAACAAGCCTAACAAAGGCTGTCTGGTTAGCCCTTATTTATATTTTCATCCACAAGTTCTTTTTTTCTTACTCACTGAAGTTTTATGTCCTATGCATTTCATAAAACCTCCTCTTATATTTCTTTTTATACACAGCTTCTTACTGAAGGATCTTATGTCAACTGAAAAAGCTATATATAATGTGTGTCTATACATGCATATTTATATATATGCATACATATACATATGCAAAGACCTGGGAATACAAATTTCTACCAGTTTCTATTAGTGCAAGGGTAGTTTTTCCTCCATTTTTATTTATATTTAACTCTCTCCAACGTTTTGCCTGTGAACTTGTAAGTAAGCCAATAAGGAATGTCTGAAAATGTTCTAATATATTTTTATGCTACATTGAATCTTTTTTCCAAATACTTGTTCTTAATCCAGTATGACTAATACACTAAAATTTCTTATGCTCTCAAATTTGCCACTTCCTGAATCTTCTCTATTTCAAGGCTTGTAACTGGTCAGAAACTGTATCAGTCAGTTTGAAGATTATGGCTGTGTCAGAGGATTGTTGACCAACTACAAGAACAGTATTTGTATGGTATAGCTCTATCTCCTTCAGGAAAAGTTATACTTCCCAGAAAATCAGTGGTTTAGTAAGTACTTGGTATCATGGTTAAGCCCACAGATCCAAATCAGCAGTGGCATGCAAATGCCCAACTCCCATTGATTTTGACAGGATTTAGACCAAAGTATCTTTATGGTTATGATCTCTTGACAATGAATGCTATTCACAGTTCATGGGAGCCATTAGAAAGACCACAGTATGTTCTGACAGTAATTGAAGGGCTAGAAGAAAAACGAACATTTGTAACTCCTTGAGAAGTTCTTCGAGCTTTGAAAAATGGCCTAAAGCTTCTCTCCCAGTCTGCAGTGAAATGTTCCTTATTCATCATTGCAAAAACCTCTGATGTCACGGTCAGGTTGTTGACATTTCCATTGCTGCTTCTATTTTAAATGTTATAATTAGTAATTTTTCACGCTTCCAGATTGTCCTTTCTCTTAGAAATTTAAAATACAAACAGTGACAAATGAAAGCACATCAGACAGCACTGTAATGTAGGTACGTGATGCAAGGAGATTACTCCCAAGGTAACGTTTTCACCTCTTATACCTTCAATGCCTGTATTGTTGTCAAGGTGCTATTCTCATTACGTAGAGATTGAAACAAGTTCATTACATGTAATGGGTCACCATTTTACCTTGGCATGGTGAGAAAGGAATATGGCTTTCCTTATTTAGAACCAAGCAGGCGTGCATCAAAAAAAGAATTATTAAAAGCAAAGTTTCTCATCAAAGCCAAGCCATCAAATTCCTCTTCATTGGATAAAGTTATAAATATTGATTGTAGGGGAAGAACAAAATTTATAGCCAAACATAATGAAATGAAATCATATTATGCAAAAAGTTTCAGTGCTTATGTGTTGTTCTTCTCTGCAATCCTAACCAGAAGGTTTGATTTTTTTTTAGGAGAGATAAAATTTACCTAATCAAAAAATCAATTAACAGTCTATTCATGGACATGTACATAATGTAAAAATGGCTTACCTTAGTACTGCTGCTACATCTATCAGTATCACTAATTTTAATTGAATGCAGTCTGATCATAAAACACGTAATGAGTTTTGAGATTTCAGAAGCATTGTTGATGGGAATTATCAGGCTGTTCCACTGGCATTGTACATGAGTATCTATGAAATGGCTTCTGAAGAAGACTGACAGTCCCTGAATTCTTTATTCCAGAAAGAAGGCAGGCAAGAGGGGATATGGTAGGAGTGTATAAAATAAATAAAACTGAGGCACCAAGTCAGAAATTCCTAATTAATCTCTGCCATTTTTTGAGAGTAAGGAGAAATTCAGTGAAATTGAAAGGCATTACAAATAATATTAATGGAAGGAAATGCTGCTGTACTTAGCACATTATTCTCCTGTAGAATTCATTGCTGCAAGTGTGCACTGAGGGTGAAAGCCTTGAAAGATTTCAGTAAAGGTGTCGATGTTCATGTGGGAATGACAGCATCCATAATTATAGGCAGTATGTTTTTATTGTGGCTTCCGGTTATAAGACACACACTACTTAGCACATGAAAAGAGGAAATTCCCTTTTGGTTAGATTTCTTGTATTAATTTTTTTCTGTAAGTGTAAAAGCATTTTAAAAAGCATCTGGGACTGATCAGTGTCAGAATACTGGGCTACATAGACAACGTGTTTTATTTTGTATAGCGACTTTTGTTTTCTTACCATGAAACAGTTCTGGTTTCATATCTACTAGGTGAGGAATAAATTCTGGTTCAGCAACAGCAATATAAATCTAAACTTTTCCACTGAGGTCAACTCCTTCTGTGTATAGCCACATAAATTTCTAGTCCTAGCACTAGTGGCTAGAGAGCCAATGTGTCTCTTTTACCAGATCAAAAATCTCCTCAAAACAGCTTGAATCAAATAATGAACATTCTGGAAACATGAAATATAGTAAGAGCATTCTAATGCATGTAGGATAGGTACATCTTGTTTTACACTGCTGTATTGCAAAGGTCAGAACTATTAAAGAAGCTGACATTTTCTTTGAAATGACCCCGAGTAATCCCAGAAGAGATCTCTGCCAGCACCAACCTTGTCATTTCTTGGATTTTCTTTTGTTGCCTCTCTTGCCTCATGTAGAGTGCTAGTTAAATTTAAACACCAATCGTGTCTCTGGGTAATATCTCCCATTCATGAAATAGATGTGTACTCTTGTAAGTGTGATGGAAATACACCAGCTTTTGGAGTATAAGAAGGCCCTGTTCAGTGGTTGGCAGACCTAAGGTTAACAGTCTCTCTCATTTTCTTTCAATAGGGAAACTGCAGCAGCTGCCCCCCTTCCTGCGGAGATCGCCTGGAAGCCCAGCTGGGAGGCATGGTAGCCAGGCTCTTCTGCAGAGGGCTGCTTTCTGGGATGGGACTACCCGAAAAGGGAGTAAACTAGTCGCTACGAGCTCTACTTTTCCGTCTTTTTATCTTCCTTCTGCCATCACATCAATATATTAGGACATAGAATGGGGTTAACATTTTGACTTATTTTAGACAGGAGAAGCTTGTTAAATCACAGCCAGTCTTCAGTCGAAGGTGCTGTGGGCTGATGGGCACACAGTGCTTTGGTGGTTGTGCTGATTGCACTAGCCTGAGAGGAGTCCAGATTTAAGAAGGTGCAAAGAGGGCTGAAAACACTGTAATTCTGTTAGGTTTCTGGGGAGCAGCTGTGTGTTTGCTTTCTAGTCACTTGCATCACTTATTTTGAAGCCTGAACTAGCTGTTCCTGATAGACGCTTCTGCCCACAGTAATCTGTGTGCCACCTTCCCAGCCCATTCTCTCTTCTTATACTTCAGGGACAGTCTGCAACCAGAAACCCTGTGTTTTCTGCTTTCTTGTGCATCTGCCTCTGCTCTCTCTTCCCATGCCAAAAGACCTGTATACTACCTTCTTTTCTCCCTTAATTCTCATTCCCACTAAGTCAGTGTCCCTTATTCTTCTGTGCCATAGCATGGGCTGCTTTGTGTCCTGCACTGTACCCCGGTGTGCCAGAGGCGATATGGTTCTGGACGTGGATGCCTGGAGGCAGACGTACAAAGAGAAAAGCATCATCCATTTGAGTGCAAGACCTCATATCACTTGACTAATTATCAGTTAACTCTTCTGTTCCTGAGGTTTCCTCAAGTTTTTTGCTTAAGCTCTGTTTTTCAGTTGCAGTTGTTTGGCGAACCATTTTCCAAACATGTAATGCTGTGTCAAGTGTGTATGTTTTGGGTTTTTTAGACTTGCCTTCTAAGGTATTAGTGCTTCTAGTCCTGAAGTGTGGAACTAAAAGCTGATGGAGTGGTGAAATTTGTCACCATTAGTAGTTTTTTTTCTCTCTTTATTAAAATTTACCCAAATTTGGCCAAGTTACAACCTATGAGTTGCTCAGAAAACTTAACATTAGCCTGTGAGGATAAACATGCTAGTTTTCTACAAATCATGGCACAGAGAGTCTCCTTCAGAGGATCATTGAAGGGAGAACACAAATTTAGAAACTGAGGGATCTTACCTCTCGGCAATATCAGGAAGCTCAGGAAACTAGGTTTTCTAGAGCAATGTGGACAGTCTACACTTAAGCCCAAGCACCTGCAGATTTCATCTCCACAGATCACGCAGTGGCCAGGATCAGAGGAGGTCTTTTAGGACTTATAACTCTGGATTTTGGCAGGCTGAGTTGTACTTGGAGGTGAGGTGAGGGTAGCCCAGGACTGACTCAGCAACGAGACTGGGAGTGGGAGGGAAGAAACACTGCGTTCAGTTAAGGACTTTGTAAAGGGTGATTAGGTTGGGGAGCCAGTACATACAGGAAAAGTGGAAAAGATGTGCTTTACCAGAGGAGCACGTCGTTTAGGGAATGTGCTTCTCCAAGAGCGGGGAGGATCTGGGAGGGAAGCAGCTGGGTCCAGGAGCTGATGTGGGAGTGACTTCAGACTAGAACAGGAATGTGGACACTGATAATGTCTGGTGAGGAAAATGGGAAAATAGGAAGAAGAGTCAGATGTGAAGACAGGACTGGAGCAGAGACAGTTTGGCAGTGATGGAAAGGAAGGCACCTGAACACATGCCCCTCCACAACCTGTCGTGGAACCAGAGACCCCTTGCCATTCCTTTTCTCCCAAGTAAAACAAGTGAGGCCCACTGACAAAGAGTCTTATCCCTTCTTGCACTGGTCCACATAAAGCTTACCAGTTTAGTTTTAAACTGGAAGCCTGGCAGGCTATGTTGTGAAAAAGTCTTTGACTCTCCTACACAGCTTCAGTGGTTGCAGAAGTTTGGAAATATATACCAAACAATGATTTAAAGTGCAGGAAAAAAGGAGGTGGTCTCAACAGTGTAGTTGACATACAAGAGTATGTCTGATATTGGTTTTGATGGAAGGAGAGTATTGAGTCCCCTCATCCTGGTAACTGTAGGTGCTTCTCCCTCTCTTCCTCTTATCTTTCTGGGCTGGCACTTGAGTCTTTCGGGTCCGTGGATCTGGGTGCATTTGCACTGCTTACTCTGTTGATAACCATATCTTTAGGTCTCATTGTTAACGCAGCTAAATGCAACCTCGGAAAACTTGATTTAATTTCTGCCTTTACTACTGAGATTCTAATGCCAAGTTGCTGCAAATGAAACCTTTTTTGAAGTGTTCATTAACTGAATATTCCTCATTTTCTGGCTACTCAATTTGAGGCGATATCTGATCTGCAACAGCACCATATACTTGGAGCTGCAGCTGGACCTGAGTTTTCAGCATTGAAAGGCACCATATAATGCTAGGCGCTCCATAAAAAGCATGCTCTCATTTTCTAAATTGGATATCCCAAATTAATGAATACTTTTACAACACAGAAACTTTCTAATAATTTTTTCACCAGTCAGTCCGGATAAAATGGAAGTGTTGGGACAATAAGTTCATAAAAAATATATTAGTAATGTGAACCTTAGAAAAGCCATTAATAAATTAATCATATGTACTCAGAGTAGAGTCTGAGTTTGGTGAAGTGGGTTAAACTAAGCAGAGGTGAAATGGTCTTGTTCTGTAATAAAGCATTCAATCGGGGAGTTGTTCAACTGTTTCTGAGAAACCCACTGTGGAGGCAAGCCATCAGAAATGGGCTGCACGCTAAACAAGAAGAAAACAAATATTAAATAGCTGCTCATTAATTGAGAATCATCCACCCTCTACACTGAATGAGGCAAGGGTCCTGCAGAAAAAATAATACGTGCTCGTGTAGTTGAAGGCGGTAGCATACTGCATAACACAAGAGATTCAAATTAAGATTGCATAGGCGATGTTAATTCTGGGATTTTTTAACTTTTGAATATTTGACTTAGCATTTTCGATAATGTTCTTTTAACTTGGAATATTGTGTGCAATATATATAAATGTTGTTTTTAAATAAAACTGGTTTGTCTCCAAGTCGTGTCATTTTCACACTGCCTGCTGTCACCGTTTCTGAAGCAGAAGCAGCTGGTGTGCTAAAAGAAGTTATGGACTTTGAAATCCTGCAAGGTTAGGAACTGAGTGGTTGGAGGCAGATATTTACGCAAATGTCATCTTTTTTGGCCTGCTAGATTCCTCCCACTGTTTTCCCCACTGTATTTTATGGAGCAAAGTGTAAACATTTGCTTTGAGGTGTTTTGTGGCTGTAGTCTGCGAGTGATCCTAACAGTAACTTGATGGGGTTCCATGGTTGTGGTTTCTCAGTGGCTTCTCTATCCGCTATTCTCACTTCATAAATAGAAAGTTGGGGTTCTTCATAATTGCCAGCTGCAAGCTCAGCGTGGGATCTGAGAGTCAAACTGAGCTCTGCTGGCTCAAACATTACCAGCAGGAGAGATGCTGTGATCAGAATTTGGTTAACTGCTCTGTTCATCGTGTTTGGGCCAGAAGAGAATCCAGCTCCCACTCTGATAGCTGCGTAGTCTCTGCCATGCTAAATGAAGACAAAATATCAAAAATGGGTGGTAATCATTAAAGTGAGCAGGTGCGTGTTTGACTACAGGGAACAGGTCTAGTAAATAGGAACTTGTGGTTTTTACTTTTTTACTTTGAAACAAATGAAATTTTAAGACATCTCTTTAGTTAAGGAAATTGTAATCTTACAGTAGTTCTGTTTCGTTTATTCGTAGTTACATAGAATGTAAATGAAAACTGATTAGTTTCTCTTAATCTCATAATCTTGACACAAAAGAAGGGACAATATGTTTAACTCTCTGAGAAAGACCAGTAGATACAATACTGTAGTAAGGTATAAAAACCAATGACTAGCGGTTTAGTGTTTTTTAATGAATCTCCCATTTAGTAATGGGTGATCAGTGTGTGCAGTGGTCAAAGAGCTCAACCAGGGTTGCTCCTGGCAGTGGAATACAAGTTGATCAGGAGCGGGAAGAGCCAGGAGGAATGTTTTGCCCAGTACACAGCACTGTCCATCCAGCTCAATTTGTTGGGTTGAAGGTTTATCTTCCTCTAGTACAGGTTTCATCATCTATGACAACATATCCTGGAAACATAACCAGCTTTAGACCGGTCAAGATTATGGTGATATCACTGAGACAATCTCTGTTAGAATGGGATGAGAACCGAGTGATCGTTACACAACTTGGTCCGTTATGTGTAATAAATACTGCATACGTATGCTTTTTAAGGTGTTCTTTCAGCAGGTGTTTCCTGTGCTTTTGCTGAAGTGAATCTCTTGCCTTTGGAACTGGGATTATGGAAGTTGATACTTGATTGCTGCAGAAGAGACAGTGTTCGATTCATACCCTGGGTCAGGAATTGCAGCTGGAGGGAAGAGAAAATATGGGCAGAGAGATGAGTTTTGGAAACTCACAAATTGCATGTGCTACCTTGTTATGATATATATATATATCAAAAAGAAAGTGACTTTCTTAGGAAGAGATGTTATCCTGTGCTGTGTCTCATTCAGTAGGTATTTAAAAGAAACTATCATGCCTATTTGTAAGTTACCAAGAAAGGCTCTGAATGGGAGCTGCATGCTTCAGGTTCTGCCGGTAGCATTCCATCACAGTAGTTCCTAACAATTTTCCCTGTTTTGCCTTATTTCTAGGCACAAGTGGAATTAATGTTGAATTTGACCACTCTAGAAGAGGTATTGGCTTAGGTCTCCAAATGGGACTTTAGAAACAGATTGAAAGTACACGATGAGATCATACTGCTGTTTTATCAGGTTCTGTTAGCAGTGCTGTATTTGTACTCAAGGTCATTTAAGCCACAATACAATCTTACACCATATTTCTGTGGATAGTTTTCTAAGACAAGGGGTGCATTTTCATCCCCCACTCGGGTGAGTCATCAGGTGTATTGCAAATGAGCTGACACTCTTAGTCAAAAAACTCCTTGCTGTAAGAGCTTGCTGTAAGGAGACTGTTGTTATATCTTTGCTCTATCCAGCCTCTTTTTTTCATGAAACATGATTTTCTTTAAGCCTTTCAGAAATTGGATTTGAATTGGCTAATGGTTTCAGAAGTTATTATCAGTGGGACAGTCCTAGATGGACGTATGCAGGCAACCACCTAAGGAAACAGGGCTACAAATACAAAATGTTTGGACTAAGCCTGTGTATTCGTAAGAGAGTGATGGGAGGACATCCGAGTCCTGCATTCCAGTTTGATCTCCCCTCTGAATCTACGTGCTTTTTCTGCTGTGTGATAAATGAACACAGTTAAAGTAGAATTTCTGGCCAGTTGCCTTCAGGTCTGCTGCATGGTGTGTAGTGTGTTGCAGCAGTACATGTCCAGTTTTCCTTCCACAGCAGTACCTATCACCCTGGGAAACAGCAAGTGTGACAAGTTTGTCATCAGTTTCTGGGGGTTTTTTTTGTTTGTTTTGGTTTTTTTTTTCCCCAACAGTTGGTCTAAAACTTCTGTGTTGTTGTTTAGATATGGAGCTTTAATGGATTTTTATTCCCAATTGCTAGATGTGTGTATCTCGTATCTGCAAAACCCTTTGAGTTTATGTGTTTGCATGTGTCTCACTCTGTGTATTCACAATTCACAAGGGAAAAAAAAAGTACCTTCACACCTGTGCTAGTGGTGTTAACTTGTGAAAAGTTTTGTTGGCTCATTTGTGCATCTATCACTTGTTACATTTCACAGACCCTAGCATTTCTCCCCCTTTCAGTTTTATTCTGAAAAGCTTTGTTCCTACTGATCCACACACCAGATGCTACTGTATTTTCTGGATGCCTGAACTTTCCACTCAAAACCTGTCAATGTCTTTTGTATAGCTATTCCGTGTAGCTAACTTGAAAGTGGTATTTGTGTACCACGTCACTCCATGGTATGATTTCTTTATTTTTTTAATTTTGCCAGTAGAAACTCTTACACAGTTGCATTTGGGCTGGAAAAACAGTGGTTTTACTGGTGTAGCTAAAGTCAGGTCTGCACAGTAGATTTCTAATAACTGTGTCATTCAAGAACAGGAAAAGATGTGTGATGCCAAAGCCCACGTGTCAGCAAATCTCGTCTTTTTGTGGTGTGTGTTTTCCTCAAGCAGATACTTTTATTATATTTGTAAAAAGTACAGCTTTACTGGTGCAGTCTCCTTGCCAGCAAGGGAGTCTATAATCCTATCTCGGCAAAGTGGTGCTAGTACAGGGCTGACCTTATGAGGATTCCCTAGCGTATGCATTTTTAAACCTGAAAAATGAATCTATACTTGAGAATTTTGATGACTTTAGTATCGCTAAGCTGCACAGTTCTACTAAAGGTAGAATTAGTACCAGCAAAAGGAGCCTTTGGACTGTTGGGAAATTAGGTTAAGATTGCCACAAAAGGACACAATTGTTTGGTGTAAGTGTCACCTCCCTGAAAAGGTGTGGGGTGTAACTAATAGATAGCTGTTAAGATTTAGTATATTACATTATTATTAATTATTACTTCTACTGATAATAATAATTCAAAAATATATTAAAATAATAAGGTATAGCTAAGGCTGGGGTAAAGCCTTTCCAAAGGCTTTATCTGTTAAATGCCAGGAGAACATACCTAGAATTGACAAGTCTGGATACCTACTTTTTCAGAATATTTTTGGAATAATAAGTGACACTGAGAAATTTTAAATAAAACTGCATCGCATTGGGATGCAGATCCAGTACTTTGCAAGGAAAGCTCCAGCAAACAAAAGTTAATGGTTTAAAAAAATCCTGTCAAAATGCCACTTCTGAGAAGGCTGTTTTTCCAACCTTCTGTTGTAGTGGTTTTAAGTTTTATTAGAAGCTAAGGCAGGCTTCATCATGACAGAGCCGCTTAAGCTGGTATTTCACATGCACGGTTCATGTCTCAGCATCTGCTGAGCACCCAAAATAAATGATCTAGAAGTACATCTCTTTGAACCTAGATCGGCAGGCTTTCTGACCACGTTGCGTTCTCTTCATATTTCTCAGCGGCAAGAGGTACAAGCCTTTAAGTGGTTTACACTACTGCTTCCTACTGCCCCCCTCAAAATTAAATCGCTTGACACAGTAATTGGCATGTCCTTGTTGCCTGGAGCCTTAATACTTTTAATGATGTCCAAACAAATTAACTATTAAACGAGTTGTGAAGCAGCTTGGTGGGAACTGACTTGCGGAAGCAGAGGATCAAAGCGCAAAGCTGTAAAATGACTCCTGAAGTGCTAATAGCTTCTAATAACTTTTAAAGGGAGAGAATTAAACTGTGGAAAGAGCAGCTCTGTCATATTCTGTATTATTTAAGGAGAAGCATGGTTGGGATGTACAGCTGTTTGTATTTTGACTGGAGGAAACTAATGAGAAAGCCTCGAACTAGCTTGGGTGGTTTAAGGAAGTTCCAGTCTGAAAATGAATGAGGAGAACCAGATAGGATGGATCTGTCTTCTGGGCATGAGCTGTGTCTGCATAGCTCACTAAAAGACAGCAAAATGTGTTACTGCTTTGGTTCCCACTTGCCCCCAAGGCGCAGCACCGGGGGAGTGAGCTGGAATCCAGCCTTTCCAGAAGAGCAGCTGAACCTGGGCAAAGCCATCCCCAACAAGGTGCTTACCTGGCTGTGATTCTACTGTCGGTTTGACCTGAAGGACCTGAATCCTTAATAATATGTGCAAAATGAGAATCCAGGTGGTCGCTTTCTGGCGTACACGTTTAGAAAGGACCGTCCTTTGGTTTCTATGCTCAGTAAACCTGATACAATGCTGAAGGCACAAGAAACACAAAACCTTCCTTTCTCTCCCCTCCTCTTCAAAACTCTCTCAGAAACTGGTGTGGCTTTTCCTTCTCCTGCCTTCATTCCTCTTCATCTGCTTTCTTGTCTTTGCTCCCTCTAGTGTTCCCATGTAGGAGCTGTCTTGCTCTCCTGCTCTAGGCAGGGAGATCGAGTATTAAACTATTCGATTTATTTTCCCTGCATTTTGCATCATGTGGAACTGACATCAGCCTACCTGTCATACCCTTCAAAGAGAAAACGATGCTGAGTGCAACCTTACTTCATCTCCTTATATCGCCATAGCAGTGCGCTAGCACCAGCCTTTCACAAACCTTGAGGCCAACTTAAAATTCATTAGATTTTCAAAAATACACCTAGATCTTTTTGATGATTTCCAAGCCTTTAATTCATTCTCAGTTCATGGCTTTGGGATTTCTTTTACAACCATTAAAATTTCTTTCTAATTCAGGGAGCTGGGAATTTAGGAATAATGTAAGATATGACACTTGGGATTAGAGCCAGGAGTTTTGGTAACACTGCAACAACATCCATTGCACCTAGATATTGTGCTAGTTCACTTTTGAGTCTTAGATTTACTCTAGCTACAAAAGCTTTCTTAGCCATGAGATGTACTGTTCTGCTTATTAGTTGAAAATCGGAAAGTATGAAAGGGGAGTGGAGATCTGTGTGTATCTCTGAATCACTGCTGTGGAGAGAATGTGTAATTAAAAATGGGGACTCCTCTTTGCACTACATGAAAAGATTCTTTACAGAGTTTTTACTGAAACTTAACAGTTTAATGTGCTTTAAAACTGTGTATTACTTTCATATATAGTCCTTTTGCATGAGAGTATCTGCGTACTTGTATGTGAAATACCTACTATGTAGGTATTTCAAAGATGAGAAAATACTTTGAGGCCTCCCTTTTTAACTAGGAATCCAGATCTAGACTGTAGAGACTAGTCTTTCAAGTTTTGGGATTACTTGTTGGTATTTAACAAATAAGTTTGGAAGGTTTCAAACAGTCCTCTTAGAAACCACACAGAATTTTCTATCGTCACTGACGATGAACTGACATTTCTTATGTTAGGAGAGAAGACTACAGCTAAGTAAGAGCAAACACTGGGCTTCCTGCTTTAGTTTGAGGAATGATCCATTCGTTATCTAAACTATATAAGATTAGCAAGGCGAAAAAGAGCCTGAATTACTGTAACTTGCATGTATTCTATGAATAACTGGTACAATAGAGATAAGTGAGTTAGATCAAATATACAGTTCTCCCACTAGTACTACATTTAGTTAAAAAAAAAAAAAAAGAATATAGTCAAACTGTTACAATCTGAAAATGGGTCCCGCAGAAAATTGTCAGATGACATGATGTTAACTCTCCATGGACCACTCAGCACCCTGGTGTTGAAATCTGACCTGGTCTTTGGTTGGGATTCAGATTTATAACTACGAGGATAAATCCCCCCTGACGCTGGGCAGATCTGGAGTTGGTTGGCTAGGGACAAGGAGTCCTCTGCTTTTGCGGGACCGTGAAGCGGAAGAGTTTCCTTCACAGATGCCCATTTGCACATTACGTGGAGGGATGCTATCTGCAAGAGACAGGAATGTCTTCCACACGTTCCCAGGAGTGCGTGAGTGGGTGAGTGACAGCTGAATACTGATTCCGTGGTGGGCCGCAGATCTGCTAATTACCACCTTCCTCCACTCACCCTTCCAACAAGCGACTTCCTGAAATCTGTTTCAGGGAGTTTTGTATTTTTGTCACTCTGCATTAGGCTACAGGACAGCGCAGCTTGTCACTTTGCATGACATGTGATCATGCGATCTGGAATCGGACGTAATGGAAAATGGTGTGGTTGTAGTGGGATTTAACTCATCGTTTTTTTGCCAGCACATCTTTCACATAGCGTCATCAGTCCGTTGCAGAGCTGGATGTCTGTTGCATCACAGGGGAATAGAACAAGTGATATAATACAATATAATACCCCATCTAGACCAAAATGTTTATTCTCCACAAATAGTTGGACCTGTTGCTTCTAGCTCAATGGAGTAATGTTACTTGGTGGTAGACACTTCCTCACACACATTAAAAAAGTAGAAAACGCTTTTTCGAAAAGCCCAAAATATTATCGTATAGCATATGGCACCCAAGATATGAGTAAACTTGCAACATCCGCTCATGTCTGTCTTCCTGTGGTATGTTGAAGGTGTTGCTTTGGGATTTTTAGTGTAGAAATGGAGTTGCTGCAGGGCAAGGAAAATGTTTTATGCCCTGTCATCTGTGAAGAAGAGTAAAGCAGATATTCTGTTAACTCTTTAGAGACTGTGTGTTGCATGAGTACCCCGTGAGTAAGAGGACTGGATATGATGATCCACAGGGAGACTTGACTCCTAATTACCCATGTCAGATAATGCAGCCAATTCCTGGTGACCCTGGTTTTTGTGGGTGTCTCTAGGGTAAGCTGAAGACTGAATATGTTGCTGCAAGCCAGAAGGTGCTAGAAACCTCCTGCCACAACATACTAAAACACCACCACCGGTCCACAGCCCTTTCTGTATCCCGGCCTGGCGAGTTCAGGGAAGAAGGCAGCTGGGCGCAAGCTGCCGTGAATTTCTTTGATGTCAGCAAATGTGTAAAGAAAAATTCCAGGGCTTCATTCTCCTTTCACGAGGCTTTTACAACAATGTATGTCCAACAAAGTCCCTCCTAATTTACACAGTTAAAATGAGAGGAAAACCAAACTTTTCGTATCTATTTGATGAAATTACACTGACTACTTACGTAGATGCATAACTACCCCAGTATATTTGAGATCATTAATTGCACTGAGTTTCTGTAGCATGTGTAAATTGCATGATATTGCTGAAGACACCATTTGCCTTTCCAGTTAAACTCTTTTACCAATGGAGTGGATGTATGATATTTTGGGCATTTGGGAGCCTGTTCTGGAAAAGCAGACAGTGCAGATTGCACTGAGGACAACGTCTATTACAGGCCTGATTGTGCAGCCTGCGTAGGTTTGCGCTTGAAGTGAAACAACTAGCATTTTACCGATGATAGTCAGTGACCTTTCTGCTTCCCAACAGCTGGCTTACAAAAAGAAGCACATGGTGAAATGGCACCTGCTGAAGCCTGAAGCATGGAATGACAGTCATAATCCAGGAATGTCTCATTATCTGATCAGCAGTAATACATATTTTCCTCTCATTGCTGCACCCTTGAAGAACATGGCTAAATACAACGTGCTGTAAGTGTTCAGGGGGGACATTTTCAACAATGCTAATGCTGCCAGCAAATTGACATTATTGAGATATGATTGCAGAATCCTGGCAACAGGAATGAACGGCAGCAGAATGCTGCTCCTTTTGTTCCACCCAAATGATACCAATCACTGGCCACGTTAATGATACCTTCATTAAAACGCGCCAATAGAAAATCACTGTCTTTTTTCAGCATATGCCTTCCTAGATCACTTTTTTCAATGTGACCATAGGGGTTTGACACAAATTACTATGCTGCCAGCACAGCTGTCCTACATAATTTGTTGTTGCATAAAGTTAGAATTAATGATTTTAACAAGTATCGAGGCAGGGATATTAGGAATACGCACTGCATAGCTTCTGGCTTTCTAGTAAGACCCATCTGTTATGAACCATATACAGTGTAGCATGAGTGCTAAACAACAGGCGGCTTGACCACTTGGGTAAAGACCTTAACGGGATCAAACCTGCTTGAACAGCTGGCTGAGGGCTTTGTGGCTTGGGCATGGCACTAGCTATGTCAGGACATGCTCATCCGTCTCGGAAGAGGATGGTGTTGGGCCAGGAGTTGAAGTTAGCGTTGTGAAGCATCCGTAGTTGGTACTTGCTGTCTTTGTCATGCCGCCTGTGAGGAAAGGTGTATCCTGGCTCCCTTATTGCTCCTAAAGGGTGCTAGAAGCATGTGGAAAGAATAAGCCTAAACCAGTATAACTGGGACTCTTAACTGTGAGTGAAGCAGTATGATGGCAGCTAGTAGGTCCATGAACCAATCAGTCCCATCTAGAAAAGAGAAAACTTACTGTGTCCCTTTATTCACTGATTCATTGAAAAGTATTTTCATTGCTCACTGAGATGAATATTCTATAGCTCTGGGAAAGTTTAGGATCGCATCCAGCATAAGCAGATTAGGCCTATTGATACACAGCTTGCACTCTGGAAAGCTATAGGAGGTTGCAGGGAAGTGTAGAAACAGTAGCTAAAGCAACATTTACATTTTCCACTCACTTCGGATTAATGGAAATAACACAGGAGAAAGAGGAGGGGAAGCTATATGAGGTTAAGTTTTTTGTTCACTTGGTGCTTCCTTGTATCATAGGTCCTGTCAAGTACCAGCTCTTCACAGAGAAAGGGAAATCAGACATGTTTAAAATAGTTTTTTTTCCTTCTTTAAACAGAAGAAAATAACAGTCCTAGGAATTTGAGTTTATTTTGCTACATCTGAACTTTACTAGGCCACAGAGAAATAGTAGAAGCAGCTTTATTGATTTGGAGTTTAGGCCAAAGCTCAATGAGTCGTGACTCAGAATACCTAACAGAAGGGGAAAAGCCAGTGAATGGAGAGGAATAGGTTACTTATATTCAAGGTCCAGTCATGCAATTTGCAGAACTTGTGTCTTCCATCCCCAGGATAGCTGAGCACAATATTCTCATTTTTGTAAGGAGTTTTGTTGTTGCTGTTGCTGATTAATTTTGGAATCTGGTCTCAAGAGGTGCTGAGCACTGCTTGCTCTGGTTGGTAGAAATTCTGAGTGCTGATAGTTCACAAGATCAATACTTTTGCTCTCTAGGGCCTTGTAAGTCTGATCCCATATGAAGAGCATTATTTTTTTAGTCATGCATTAGCAAGTTGTTGCTCAGTGGGAAGAGGAGAGGAGGTAGAAGTTTAAGCTTGTGAAAGGTGTTCCAAAGGTCTTAAAAAAAGTAAAGAATTCCAGTGAGTCTCATTGCAAACTGGCCATTAGCAGGATAACATCTCTATATCCACAGAGCAAATAAGTGGAACTAAAAGCAACGGTTTCAGAGGAAGGAGAATCACTCCCTGAACTGCTTTAGATGTTACCAACAGCAAGACACAAACAATGCAGACACATTGAGAGGTAAGTTAAAAGCCTTTTGGTTCATCTTCAAGCACTTTGTTGTAAGGGAAACCAGTGTGGTATCAAAATGTGCCTTTTTACACAGAGCTTGTTTACTCAAGCAGCACAAAGCAGGAACCTAGCTTGGTAGTATGAGATATGCAGAACATTGTCATTTTTGATCTGTTCGCTTTTATCTGAGACAGTAACGTAGTATTCTCTGGTTCTTCCAATTGGAAAGCAATTTTGCAGTCACTGCATTAAAGAGAGTGCTTTCTGCTGGTGCGGGGAAGCCTGCGACTTAGTCCCACTGCTGCACTGATGGGTGCAGGTCTCTAGCGGTCCTGCAGTACCAGACCTTGTCTCTTGCAGTCAACAGAGAAAGGCAGAAAGCACACCTGAGGAAGGCGGATATAACAAGCAATCTGAAAAGATCTCCTCTCTCTCTCCTTTTTTATATAGTCTGAAGCACATTTGTTCTCTTTAATGTAGGCGCCACTTAAGTCTGCAGATAGCTGGTTTGAATTCAGCTTAACGGCAGTAAAACTTTTAGCAGAGACTTGGCCATTTCCAGGAGATATGGTTCTCAGTGGACCAGATATGAAAGGGTGCTCTGGTGTGTTTAGGGCAGAAGAGAGGGAAGATAATAGAAGTGTCCAAGGCTTCCTTGGTGGCTTCCTATGCAGCTGTAAGAACAGTAGAGGAAGAGCCCTTGGCCTGATGAGAAATCCTACTGGAAATTTTGCCAGTGGTGGTACACTCCAACCTCCCAGTGGGAGATGATCTGCTGATTATATTTCTTTGGTGGCATGAGGACCATTCACCACATCCTCTCGGCCTTACAAACAGCAGCTATCTGCCCTCTACAGAAAGAATGTTAAATGGTAGCAGATGCTGAAAGGTCAAATTTGATTGTTGGTCACTGTTACTCACACCCTCCACACTTAGAGACACACTATAGCATCAGACTATTAACTGATGCTCGTTAAGATTATCTGGTTTCCTCTTCCTCTTAACTTTGCTATTTCCTGGTGTGTGGGAAAGGTTCCTAGTATCAGCACCAGTATCCTGCTTGTTCACAGATGGTTGCCGAGAGGAGACACCTGGCACTCTCTGGGTCTCTTTGCATTGCTCAGATAATATTAATTACAGCTCCAAGGGAAACAGCCGCCTGCCAACCTTTGACTTGGTGCTGTTTGTATTATGAATGGCACAGAACACAATTCTCTCTCTGCAGACATGCAGTTTACCCTGCTGAGAGTAATTCATTGCCACTTTCCAGGTTTCCGGATACTCCATTAGTGTTCCCGAGGCTGGGGAAAGGGGCACTCTTGCTGATTACAGCACAGGGTGAGTGTCAGGGCTTGTGACTGCTGTCTGCTGCTTTGTTCCTAGCTTGACTTGCCTACCTTTGCGGAGATGTCATGAGGCTGAATGTATTGACGTGTATATAAAAAGTGGTTTGAGATCACTGCATGAAAGGTAGGAAAATATATTTTATTCAGAGCTATTTTTTCTTTTGTGCTTTAGAAGGTCTTCATTAGCTTTATCCAGAGCCAGGGAGCTAAATATTTTCCCAGGTCCTTCTCCTGTCCTCTTGTTAACAAGTCCTTTCCCTTGCAGCGAGAACTTCCACAGTGGTGACCACAGGGGACAGGGAGAATAGGGAAAATGGGGAGATTTAAGAGATTTAGCATGCTGAGCAAAGAGAATGAGCACAGTTCTATAAAAAGACTTGTGTTTGTTGCAATTGCCCAAACACTTTTTCCCTTTCTCCACACCCTTGCTTCAGCTTTCTCCACATACTTTCTCAAATGATTTCTTGCATTTGCTGTACAACTGCAATTCTCTCCCATTAGTACCTCACAGCCATTCTGTATTATTCTCCAAGGGGAGGTTCTTTTCATCTCATTTAGGAAGGGTTTAATTTATCTGTAGCAGGGTACATTTACTGATCTACCCAATATGTTTGTGTGACTGCATTTGTCTTCACTGCCTGGAACCGTGCACCTTTCCCCCTCCCCAGTAGTGACATTGGCCACACAAGGGCTTATTCCTGTGAGTGCAAATCAAGTAAGTGCTTAACCCAGGTTATCTTCTACTGAGCATCTAGGTGCAAGAACAAAAGTTGTTTTGCCCTGCTCATTCCTGCATAGTCAGATTGTTTCTTAGGCAGAAGGAAAATACAGAGTGACTCACTGATGTGCAAGACACAGCCAGAGACTTCCAAATCACAATTACCAGTTTGAGGGAAAGCTGTGTGCTTAAGAACTGTATTAATAGCCTTGAAATGGTCTAGAAATGTGTTGCCTACTCAGTTTTCCCACATGCTGCTGGGAATCAGAAGCTGTTAATGTCTCCAGGACAGAGGTATCCTCTAGGAATTCAGTAGCTGTCCTCTATTCAGCTCCCAGAGGATGTGTGGATTCATCATAGCTCTTCTCTTTTACATCCAAGAAACCGCTAGAAACTGAAAGAAACTTGTCTCCCTGCTCATTTTTCAATTCCTTTTCAGGACTGACTGCGTAAGGCTTTAGATGTCACTTCATATGACCAGTTTAGAGGGAATGACTTGTGCCCAACACTCTGGACTCTGAAGGACAAGCCAGCTCATTTGAAAAGTGGAAGGGGGAAATGTGCTGTATATACAGGCTGAGGAGGGTAGCAGCATTCAGTGAAATCACCTAGTTAGTTTTAAAAATCGGAAACAGAGTAATGAAAGATTAGATCCATGTATCCTGTGTGCAACCCTTGGATTTAGGCATTCTGGGACTCCCTGAATTTTGGGACAGATTCTTCTTAGCAAGGGATGAGCTGACGGGCCCACTCATCCCCAAATGCAGCACTGCACTGCAGAGTTTACCATTTCTGGTTTGGGCCCTCCTCTGATGGCAAAACCAATGAATTTCTGCTCTTCTCCAAGTTTTCAAGGGGCCAGTGAAATGCCAGCCCCCCTGCTTCACGTCTGGCCTCCCTTCGGTGCCACGGCGGTAACACGGGGTGCCCAGCCCTGTTCAGAGTGGCCAGCCCTCGCAGCTCTTGCACACAGAAGGTTTTCTGAGGGCTTAGTACCACAGTAGTACTCTCATGGAACTGCCTTCGCTATCATCTTATCCCACATGCCAGTTCCTTGCTTTCTTATCTGCTAAGGAAGTCGCTCCAGTTACGACCCCACTTCAAAAACTGGAAACTTCAGCATACTGGAAAAAAACAGAGCTCTTCTGGCTCCCTTGGCCTCTCTCAAGGGGTACTCGCTCTGGAGTAATCTTTTTTCCTTCATCTTTTACTCTAATGAAAACCACTATCCTATGTCCAGTATTTTCTCTTTGATTCTACCCCCTTATTCTTCCATGGTCTTAAGTGTTGGATTTGGTTGAAAGATCTCTGCTGAAGCTGTTTTCCATTATAAACAATTTAGCCACACCAAACCACTTCACAGGAACATCTACTTATACAAAACTTTCAACAAACAAACATTCAGACATTCAAGACCTCCTTGTGCTGTGGGCATCAGTGTTTCACACTGGCAATGTTAGATTGTTTTTTCACTTTGTGTCAGACTGTAATTTTTTTCAGAATGATAAAGCTGGAAAGAAATGCTTCCACCTAGGAAAGTAAGGCAGTCCAATGAGGCTGTTTCCAGATCACCCTTCTTGCATGTATTTATTTCATGAGGAATTTCAAAACTTCAGTTTTCTGTTCTGGTTTGGGACAGAAGAAAGTTTGTGGAGCAAAAAATCTGAAGTTCAATCAGTTCTTAGTCCTAGATTTAAAAAATATCACATTTAAATGAAAAGAACCAAAAAAAATCTGGAGATAACATCTAAAGCTCTTCATGATCTTTCACTGTTGTATCCCTGCCCTCCCATACACTCTTATCCATCATCTTCCCTTGCTATACCCTAATTATAGATTCCTTGAGGCAGAGAACTGCCAATGTTTCCGTCAGTAAAGTGCCAAGCACATCTCTGATGCTTCACAAATAATCATAGAGAATGCATATTTTGTGAAATGTTTAAGCTTTTCCCGTTAAAAAAAAAATTCTATCTGCCATATCAGGCGCGATTAAATTTCAGTGTGCCATCCTTCCTTCAGTAAGGTGCTAAATTAACAACCCTTTCCTCTGTCATTCTTGCTTCTTGCAAATGAGAGGCAAAGACCCCTCGCCCCTCTTCTTCCCACATGTAAGAATTTTGTTTCAAACCCTCGCAGCTTAGATACCAGCCCCAGTCCCGACAAAATAATATGAATGTCTAAGGTGTGTAAGAATAAGGGACAGCCATCTCAAATCTTCTTTAGCTGCTCATGGAGTCTTTGCGTTTACTGAACTTTAACTCTTTATTACCTAAAATGACACAAAATACCTAGCGTGTAAGAGGCACCATGTTGAAGGCTACGTAGTTCTCCCTGTCTTCCCTAGAACTCCCCAGGACCTGAGCACGTCGAGCATCTTGCAAAGGGATAACTGCATCTGACAGATCATCCCCTGTGCTTGCAGAAGCCTGATTTCCAAACCCAAGGCATTTCACAGGTTACCAAGTGCTGCAGAGAGCTCCTAAAAAATGAGGCTTCTCAACTTCTTCTTTCTTCCCTGAAAAATTATTCATAATTAAAAGCAAACAGGCATGTAGCACTCAGGAGACACGGGGCCTCTCGTCACCAGACGTGTCACTATAAATGTGCCTGCAGGGCTCTCTCTGGAGCTGGGTGGCCTGCAGCACATTCCCCTCCTCCGGCAATCAGCTGGAACATCACAGCGCAACTGTCAGATAAGCCACTTAGTAATTTACTGAATTTACAGTGGGGGATGGAAAAACGTTTATTTGTGCCTTAATATAGAAGCAAAGGAGACAAACACCAAGATTCAGTGTCTGAAGGAGCTGGTAAAGCATTTCTTATGTGTCTGTGTGAAATTATGACTTGTGTTTGCAGAGGTCCCCAGCGCTTTTGCCTGCTTCTGCTTTCCAGATTGCTGGGCCTGCCTTTATTCTGTCCGCCAAAGTGCCGGCAGAAACGTGCACTCCTGTCTGCGCAGTCCTGCTTGTAGTCGTGTTGGCTCTGTTTGCTGCAGCGTGCACGGTGGTCTGTTCCTGTTGTGTTGCTAAATACGCATCATGCAGGCTCAACAGTTGAGTTTTAAATGGCTTCATGTCACTGTTCACTTAAATGTGAATGCAGATGTGGCTGCTCACCATAATGAGGTTTGTCTTTTTCCCTACTCCCTCCTTTCCATCTCATGCCTCATATGGCATCCCTTTGCAAAGATGACACACTTTCACAGTGAAATGGCAATTCTTAGGGAAACAAACGGAAGGAAAGACTGAATGATCTCAAATGAAGTGAGAAGTCCACCAGTGATAAAAGCTTCCTACGATACCAGAACTTATGCATTTGTGTGTGCGTGTGTGTGGGTGTATAAGAAAGGAAAAATCTTCAGTTTTGAGGACTCGGATCCTTTGCAACAAGATAATGATTTCAGGCTGAAAGCAGCATTTGACTGATCTTTTAATAGAATTCTTGGTCAGAAAAGATCTATTCAGAGAGGTGGAGATCAGAGACGACCAATAACAACATTGATCCTGTATTACATTAGACCTAAGGTAAGTTTTCATGGACACAGTTGTTCTTCAGAAAACAGAATGTTATTTTCTGGTTACAAATCTAAATATAGTTGCTCCAAATTTTCTTCATCAAAAGGGAAGAAGCATTATTGGCTTTTTCAAATTTTTCTGAAGTCTGCTTTGCATGAATTTGCCTTTCTTCATCTGTCAGGAGTCTTTCTTGAAATGAGATGGTTTATTCCTCTCTCCACAGTAAGCGTTTGGGAATAAGTAGTTTTTCTTTAAGATCTTTAGAGAGTCAATAATTTGTATTAATATCACTGTGTTACAAACTAAATTATACCCAAACATGCTGAAGGAACTTTAAACAGACAGTGATTCCCTTCATGTCATCGCAAATACTGGATATTTCCAAACCTGTAAAATTTGAGTCTCCAGCTCAGAGTGATTCAGGATAGTGACATTAGGAATATCAAAGTAAGAAAAAATTCCATATGGAAATAAATTCTATTGCTTGCCTTTATAAAAATAATTTATTAGTTCCATGATGTATTACCAATGAGTCTTTGCCTCACTGTTAGGTTACATAGCTATTAGCTGCCCATAAATGCAGCCTGTTAACCATTTCTGCTGCTAATCTGCAGTCATGGTATAACTCTCAATAACCAAAGAGGTTGGTCTGAATTCAGGGCCATGTAGTGATCTTTTTGCTCCTCTCTGTGATACACAGTATCCATAAGTCAAAAAAAATTCAATGGTCTGAGCATTATTCTGTGGAGAGATAAAGAGACGTAGCTGTTAAATCAGGCAGCAAAATCAAAAGATGATGATGATGATCGCAGAAGGAGGCATCCAGCATCCCAGCAGAACAGCCTCCTCCCAAGGATAACACATGTTGATTATTGCTGGTTAGGGCTTAGAAGTTATTCTTCTTAATAAGCAGATTATTAAAATTTTTTTGACTTCTGAAGCATTTGTCACTGCTCCATTGCTGGAGACAGGACGCTTGAGGCAAGCAATTGGACAAGGTGCTGGAGATTGAGCTGTGAGCTCATCTAGTGAATCGCTTCCTATAACTCTTGCTCCTGTTAGACACTCGCTTTCCCCAAGATGAAGATGATGTTTTCCAGGTAGAAACCTTTCATAAGGAAAGGGTTTTGACCCATGGGATCCAAGTCTGTGAAAGATTAATGTGATGGCGTGAGCTCCTAAAAGTGACAAAGGAGGGAGAAAAGGGTTGGACAAAGCATCTCTAAAAGCCTGCTTTGTCATCTGTCTTAATAATATTTTAACCTCCAGTCTCGCTGAAAAACCTGGGTCCTGCTGGGCTACAACATTGGCAAAATTGTCATATGAGATTAGTGGAATTGTTGAACGATGTTATCAGAGTTGTGCTTTTTATGATTTATATCATGACAGTCTTCAAAATGTTGTGGTCTGCCAAAAGGCCATTTAAGCCAGAAGAAATCCAAGTGCCACTGAATCGTAAACTCGGAGAAGTTTCACCCCAGCTGTCCTGAACAGGAAGAGCCATTCTGCCCCAAGAGAAGGAAGGATGAGTGAGATTAGGGTGGTGATGCCATTTTGAACAAGAGAAGAAAGAAAAAATTGAGTAGGTGCCTTGAGTTGGTATGGCTAATGCGAACCTCAGGGATTTGAGGTGATAGCTGGGAAAGAAATTTGATGCTAAAATTACATTTTGGTTTATTTTCCTCTATTTTCCTCTTTTTGTAATCTTCTTTCTCACTTAATAATTAAGAGCCTAACCTTTTTCTGTGCTAGAATTAAATTACATGCTTTCACCTTTAATCTGCTTGATGTTGAGTGAATTCAGCTGAAGCTGGCGAACACAAACCAGATTACTCCTCCAGAGAAAACATACCCATTTAGAGCAGAAATGTAGGAAATCTTTTGATGTGTATCTGCCATTTGAGGTGAACCCTACAATGAAATACGTCTCCTACTCTTCAAGAATGAGCTTGAAGACTGGTATTACCAGCTGTGGGGTGCTAGGAACAAGTCTCTGTATCAGTAGAGATCAACAATTTATACATAGGTATTCCCCAGTCATCCCAGTGAGCTGTACAATTTCAAAGATAATTGATCAGAATATGAGATTGATTAAAATTAGTCTTGTATTTCTATAAAATAAGTTGATTCTATATGAATAACAGCGCAGCCAGCAAGGTCTTGATTTCTCACATGTGGTTTCCATGCCTTATACAACATCTCATCATCGTATTTTTTCATTAAAACCTTAATAATTAGATCCCACCTCATTGGGACTATATGCTTTGCTTGTCTTCAAACAAGCTAGCAATAAACAAGACCCTCCTGCTGATCACAGTGTGGCTCTGTGCTAATATGCTATAAAACCATCCGGGCAGAATAAGGGCTAGTAAAAGGTTTTGACAGAGTTGTAGGATCTGTGTTGGTCTGCAGGTTTATTACAGTAGCAGTGACTGGAGGGAGGAATTCTCCCCCTTCTCATGCCATGTCTGCTGAAACTTGAAAAATCCTCAAGCAAAGGTGTGTCCCCAAGAAAAGAAATGTGTAAGTGTTGTAATTTCAGTGGGATAAAAAATTAATTCTGTGCATCTGTGTGTGTGTTAGGAAAGAAGAACAAATCTTCACTGTTGAATGTAATGCAGTTTCAAAGGCAGTTGAAGCTGGAAGATGCAAGTTAAGACCTTGAACTACAAAAATAGTAGAGGCGATTGTGTAATGTGACATTACACAAAAGGATTAGTGGGAGTGAGAGTAGCGTTAAACTTTGCTCTTTAACAGGCAGTGTGGGACACAGTCACGCTCAAAAGAACCAGACTCAAATATATTCACTGTATCTTCATCTAAATGATGGACCCCATGCTTGTAGTTGAACAGAATAGCTCGCCTTTGAGTAGAAAAAGATTATACTCATCAGGTTGCAAGTTAGAGCACAGAATAGAGAAGGGTAGCTTTGAAAAATGCCCTTGAAGCTTGAAGACACCCAGAAAAACTGCTGTGACCTACTGATAATATTAGCTTAGTGTAACTACCAGCCATTTCTTTCCTTACGTAGGAGGAAAACATAGGTATGTGAACAATGATCTCCAGAGGCAAGAGAGGAAGAACTTTCAGGCTGTAGCGAGGCAAGCCAGGCAAGAAATCGGCTGTGAGCCGAAGGCAGGGCATGGTGGTGTGATACTCAACTGCCTCGTCAGGCAGAAGTGTATCTCACCACTTATTTGGATTTTTTTCACTCAGCTGCAGACCTCCTGGCTGCCTTTGATTACACAAGGGTTGTCCCATAGACAGAGCAGTGTCCTCCTGGTAACAGTTTCAGGGAAATTACAGGCCATGGATCCATGGACAGATGGGACTTC
The DNA here is from genome assembly GCA_013400755.1 of Pelecanoides urinatrix. Classification (NCBI taxonomy): domain Eukaryota; kingdom Metazoa; phylum Chordata; class Aves; order Procellariiformes; family Procellariidae; genus Pelecanoides; species Pelecanoides urinatrix. The sequence goes on along the minus strand of VZTQ01016085.1, from coordinate 50,501 downwards.
ATGACGTAAATGCATGGCAGTAATGGGTCTCTCTCATCTGAGCTGGTGGAGGACCTGTGTTAAGGACTGGAAGCACAGAAGCTGCAGCTCGGTAGGTAAATTCAGACGCCATCCAGAAGGGTCAAGGTAACTCAGACATACTGGCTGTCATATTGCAACAGCTTACAAAGGACAGGGAAGCAAGAACTTAATCGTAATCCTCCTAAACTCTTAGCTATCCTTTTGACCAGAAAGTAGGAATTTTCCCCCTCTGCATAATCCCTCTTCCTCCTTTCTTGTCCAGTAAGAATCTCCACCTGTGGCTTGTTTGGGGAGCAGAAGCTACAGACAAAACCTTAGGACGTGTGTCCCCCAAAGCAGCTATATCTGTATAAACACAGAGCAAGTTTCAGCAAGGTAAATCTGTTTCTAATTCTGTATTTGAAAATGAGCTTAAATGCCAGTGGTGATGTAATCTTCATTTACATTTAGATTCTGTTTCTATTTATATTTATTCCTATTAACTGAATCTAGATTCTAACAGTTTGATTTTTTTTTTATCCATCCAGGCTCTCTTTGATATGAACAGCTCATTTTTTACTTAAAGCCTGCCAAATATCATGCCTTATTGATTCAGTAAACGAAGAATGACAGGTAGAAGGGGAAATTGATGTTTCCTCCCCAAGGGAAGGCTTATAAATTTGATATGAACTGTTTCTGTATGAAACGTTTCCTCTGCCACTAAAATGGCTCTGGAAGGAAGTTAGAGGGTATCATTCTCCTCAGGTTTGTCCTGGATATGCATAGCTGGAGAGATGCTTTGGTTTTCAGATATCTCCTGTGCCATATTCCATAAACATGAACTGCCTGTATGTGAGAGATGGCTTAAAAATAACTGCACGTCTCTGATCTGCAGCCTGTCTCTCTGTGGTTTTTGCTCTCGGTGCTGCTGTGTGCTCTGAGGACTGTCCTGGAGATAGGAGCTACCAAAGCACACTGCGATTAGTTGCGTCCTCGTTTGCAAACAGGCACACTTCACATGCAGGAGTTCAAGTAGGTTCTCAGCCCCTTCGTATCCACGAAGCATGAGGCAAAGACGAAGGAGCCAGGGCATACATCAGCAGATGGCATCTGGAAATCCAGACTCGGAATGGCAGACCAGGGGATTAAGGCAAGGACCTAAGCGCTTCTGAGCATTGGGTTTGTTTATTCTCCCAGAAAGATCGAGGAGATTTATCTTTAGCAGAAACAGAAGTAATAACAGCTAGGGTCATCGGGAACATTTCTCCAAGTACTTACTCCCATAAATATCCACAGGGGTGACAGAGTTCCCTAATGGGATGGTGTTGAAAGAGTTGCCGGAATAATTAGTTTTCTATTAGGACACACATGACATTTGATATCTCTCAAAACTATTGTTTCAGGCTCTCTACAGACACAAATACACTGGTTACACTGGATTCGCCTACTCATGCTTTTCTTCAGAACATGAGGTTTACAAGAGTCCTATTTTTTAATTTAAGATCCTGAGATAATTACACGACTTCAGGAGGCAAGAGACTCATTGTGCTGTGACTCAATCCAGGCAGGCATGCAAGTGAGAAAATAGACAAGCCACAGCTAATAAGAAAGCTCTTTATTGTACACAAAGTTACATTTAACTAATATTATAAAGGCTGCAAATTGAAGAACTCCACAATCAGAAAATAGCAGAATGGAGGTTGATTTTATGAATTTAATTAGCCCCTTTGCCCGTTTACATTATGATATACCCCTTAATTACATGATCACGTCTTTTTCCAGAGGACTTCTGTCTTAAGGTAAGATATTGTTGCCAGCTTTATGTATTGTTAATTTTTTTTTTTTACAATAGAGTACGCAAACTGAATGTGGCAATTGCTTTCAACTAATTTTTTCCATTATGGTGAACTGCTTTTACAGAAGAAGGCTGCAGGGAATCCCAGAGTGCATAAGATATAGGATGCAACCTATCCTACAGATTTCCACAAGTCTAGCAGAAGAGGTATGACTATATTTTATTTACTAGCAAGGCTGCATCCTGTAGGTGAGCTCAGAGATACTGAATTAACCAGCTTTGCTCATAATAAGGAAATTTGCTGTGCAATTACTTCTGTGCTGGGCATTTCCAATCTTTCAGACATAATGAGCCATATTTACAAATGGCTTAAGCTGAAGTAGCTCCAGCAAACTTTGGAAATCCATATACCAGGATGAAATTTAATCCTTTAAATAGATTCAGTCAGATTCACAGGCAGGAATTCATCAAGCCCTGAAAGACACAAGTGTTTTTTTTGTTATAGCTTTTATTTCCTCAGTTATTTGCTTGCAATTTTAGTATTTCTCAAGTTAGCTGCCTCTTCATTTTCCATTTTCCTCTCTTGCTCCCCTATCCATCAGGACTAACAAGAATAACAGGCTTTTAAAAATACCTTCTGTAAAAATCCTCCTCGTCAGAAATCACTCCGTACCCACCGCGCATGCTGCTCTGATGAGTATGTGCGCGGGACAGTCCTGAACATGGACGCACACAGCATGAGATGTGATTGGGAACTTTGTTCACTACACACTGGTCTGAGACTGGTCGCATACTTCCTTTTGCCACTAAGCAGGTCCAGTAAGTCCTTCAGAATAGCTGCAATTCTGTTCTACTTCTTGTGTCATATATACTAGTCCCGAGTCGAAGTGGAGCACGGCCACTGTTCAGGACAGTAGCCTTCACGGCAATGGAAGCCTGATCCCGTCCTTCTTTGCTGTTGTTGGCCAGTACCGCTCCCAGCTGAAGGGTAGGAATAGAAGTCAAAGCAACCTTGCTTCTGAGGATTGTCATCTTTTTCTCTACTTCAACACCAGATTGAGAAAGCCAACCATTTCCCTTTGATTCTTACAGATACTCCGTCAGAAGCAACTTTGCCTTTCATTTGGTGATCAGACAAAAAAGAGAAATGGACTGTGTCCTTGCTGTGCAAAGAGCCAAATGCAAATAGAGCAACATGTGTACGTGCAAGGAAAGGCCAGTGTGTGGAGTAACAAAGCAAGTGGCAAGCAAGGACATCTGATTTATGGAAGAGTCACTGGGACTCATTCTCTTCTCTTCCCAGCTCTGCCCTTTGTAGAAATGGGCCCTTCCAGAATACAGTATAATGAGTGTCAGCCAACAGACCTTAAAGTTTTCTCAGCCTTTTAACAGACACGGACAGACTTCCAGCCTTTTTGTCTGAAGCTTTGATTAAACTCTTGCTGAAGTTTCCCTTTGTTGATACATTCCCTTTCAGGCAAAGATGAAGAGTAGGGGAAAAAAACCAGCCGATATCTGAGAGCAAGTAGGCTCCCATCTCTATCCCTAGTAACCCCACACAGATCTAAGCCACTTGTTGCTTTGCCCCGCTCAGTGTCTTGACCAGTTGGGTCATGTGGCTTATGAAATGCCGTGCTTAGTGAGGGCACTGACTGAGATGATTGACAGCGCTTCCATGTCAGAAACTGGCTCAATCCACGGCAGGGAGCTTTAAAGCCTTAAAAAGAGCAGAATCTCCACGGCTCACAGGAACCCATTAGTGATTTTCTGCTTTTGAATCTAGTTTTAGGATGTACCATTAGCATCCCAGATAACCTTATCAGAGGTGTTAGCAAGAAACTCTCACTGTTTGATTCGCGTCTGACCACAGGAGCAAAAAAAAAGGAAGAAAAGAAGATGCAGATAGAGGGGGAAATACTGCCACGGGGAGGGTTCTCCTAGCCTCTAAAGGAGCGTTAACGAGCATTAATAGATACTAGAGAGCAATATGTTAAAAACAGTATATCAGTGTTTATCAGGCACTACATGATAGGTGAAATGCCTGATCGCAGTGTTGATAACGAGTCCATCCAAGAGAAGTGTTTCAAATTGGCTGCAGATTGTAATTAGCTTGTTCCCCTGCCTTTTTTTTTTTCTCTTTCCTCCTCCCATTCCGATATGCCACTCTCACTACTTACACAATTTTTCCTGTCAGGATTCAAGAGTAAAACGAAGCCGTTTCTGATCTTTCACCATGACAAGCGGTTCCTGAATCTCGTTAATATTGTCAGATCTTATCAGAAAAGTGACACAGAGCTCTGCATCAGCCCTCTGCCTGACCGCCTCTGCCACCACACGGAAACATGGGAGCAGGAGGATGTGGCATCTCTGTCTATTATCTTTAGCTAGCAGAAGTCATGACACAAAAGGTGTGTTAAACTTTTCCCATACATGCTTCTTGCAGAACTTACGCAGTGCTCTAAAATAATAGTAAGAGAAAAGGTGACTTTTGGTTGTGTTTGCAATTAAAGGTTTCTTCTTTCAGGCAGCCATCGATGTAAAATGCAACTGCTGCTCCGTTGCAGTCTGCTGTCGCCCAACACGGACTGAGCGCTGCTGGGCTGCAATCACAATGCACATGAGAATGCCATTAGCATTTAACCTTAATTACAGGGTAAGTGTTACTACCTAATCTTATCCTTATTTCATCATAAATCCATACCTGTAATGCAGAATTCAGCCTAACTGGTGTTTTGATTATTCTCTTCTTGCTACACTGTAAGGAATGCTTCCATTAAGCTCAGCAGAAGGATTAGGCTGTCCAGTTGAGGCAAGTAATGGGCTCTCAACCTAAGCCTCTGCTTGTGTGCTTTTTCTTTTTTTTTTTTAAATCTGCTTCTTTTCTAATCCAAGACCACTGATCTTAATTTCGACATGTACAAGAGCTTTCAGCATAAGGATCTGGGCATAGAGTCTGGTTACTCATAACTTTGCCTACAAGATGAGATATCCTTTGCTTCTTACCTCCCATCCATGTGTTTGGAAGTTTTCATGATCTAGTGGAGATAAAAGAATGTAGTAGGATGATGAAGGAAGATAAAGATCTAAGAAGAAGGGTTGGGAATCTGCGGGCCAGGGCCTCTTAGATTGCTTGTTCCTCTGCCTGCTTAATGCAACGTTATGGGAGACTTCCACGTTCCCGGGCTCCCCCAGACTCTTCTTTAAAAATCTTAAAAGAATGTTTCCCTCTGACCATGCTAGGGCAATCTCTCAGACCTAAGATACATTCCCAGATATTTGCGGAGGAATCTGGTAATTAATGATGGTCATGAATATCTCAAAGATAAAGTTTAATCAGAAGGCAGATAAAAATAGTAAAGTCAGAATTCATGTGCAGGGTGAGGCTTCTAAAGCACGTAATGAATTGCTGGTACTTTCTCAGGAAGCAAGCAGCCCGGTTCACACTGTCCTTACCCTAGTCCGTGGAAAAACAATTGATTTTCATGCAGTTCCCTGCAATGACTATGGGTATCTCTAGGGGGGAAAAACAGAAAATCAGTGTTTTTTCACTCCATGCTGAAATGCATGATGAAAGCATTGAAGATGAATAGTCATAGAGGTTCTAAAAAACCCTGATTCTTCTACCTCCAAGAACAGAAATAACATAACCATACTTCAACATATTATCCTGATCTAAGGCAGCAGACACAGCTATTAAATGTCTGCACACATTGCAAGTGTCTCTCTACTGTCATCCTGCCAGAGCTACAGCTGAGACCTCAGGAGAGAAATGAATTCAAAGCAATGCCTCACGTTTGTCTCCTCCTCCTTGTCGAGAATCAGGACTGCAGCCTTTCAGCCCCTTGAGATATTTGTTTCTCTAATAGCAATGAACCCTGACAAAGCATTAGGACAGGCCTTACAACGAGGTGCTTCATCCTCAAACAGTCGTAGGGCTGGTGTTCACTCATCTGCTCAGCCAAGACTGTCCGGTGACATGATATAGTAAAGTCATTTGATTTCATGAGAGAAGATGGTGGCTTGATTAGCAGAATGCTTCTATCCTGATACAGAAAGGATAACATTGCATAAAGCTGTAACAGGTCTAAACCCAACCTGTTAAGCAGCCCAAATCTGGTTGTGCTCTGATGGAAGGCTCCTTGGCAAACCCTGCTTTTTAGGATTTTGGCCCCCCTCCATCAAAAGCCAAACCCATGCCCAGACAACAACTCCTAGGTATCACTATTTCTCAAGATGGCACAGTGTAGAAAAACCGTGAAGAGCGAAGCCAGGCTGAGAGATTTGACAGGTCTGAGGAACGTAAGCATGTATCGGTACCCTGGGTGACCGACCAGCCTTGGGGTGCTGTGCTTGGGAAAGGGCAGGTACCGGGTTTAGCTGTGAAGTGCGTTATAAGGGACAAGGTAACTCAGGAAAGGAAGAGGTGTAAAATGGTAGGGATGCCGTCTCTTAACAAAGCGTATGAGACAACTGATTTCCACTTAAGCAAGACCCTGCACAGGGGTTGTCTTCCTCCGTTGGCCCCTTGATGTCTCTCTTCTTGTTATTTTGTCACTTCATCACTGGAAGGAGTGTGCTGAGGTGCAAGAGTATGCTCTGTTCTACCCACGGTGCAAGCAGCTGTTAGCTAAGAAATGAGATGCTCAGAGAGGCATTTTAAAATACAGTGTGATTTTGATGAACACTAAATTTCTTTTAGAGGACAGCATGCTTCCATACAGAGACACCAGATCTCTTCCCTGCAAGCAGACAGCAAAGTATCAATCCTTCCTTTAAAAAAACAAAAGGTTTTAATTGTGAGACAAATTAACATGAATGCCTCCCCCTCTTTCATTTTACAAAAAAAGACTGACTAGGAAACTAATTAAGTGGTTGGTTAACTTTATGCATATAAGTAGCTTCATTTAATTTTAAGTCAAGTTACTGCAGCTTCCTATTGAAAGCATCAGCAGAAAGGCGGGCAACTAAATCTCCATAAAAATGCTGTTAATCTTGAGAAGACCTTGAATGGCTCCTGCATTCCCTAATGGAGCCTTTCATGCTCTTTTCTTTTCACAGCCTCAATCCTATGAGGTGCACTTTTGCTTGTGCGCCGGTAAAAATACAGTAAATCAGAAAGAACCATGAACCTTCCTTGAAATAATAATCTGTAACTCCTGTTGAATAGAGACAGAAGTAGAAGTAGGATGCATCTTATGAACCCGATGTTGGCTCAGCAGCGCAGCAGGTATACAGGACAGTGCCAGCCGGTGACTCAAATGAGACACCTGTCAGGTTTCTTCAATGCGCGTTACTTAAATTTTAGAAAAACTGATTCATCATGCGAGATTTCTGTAGGTCTACAGTAAAGTTATACGGTGTATTTCATGATTACATGTCCATGATGTGACTTTTTGCACAGGAAGGCACAAATTTATGCATATTCATCATAAAGGAAAAAAAGAAGATTTTCATGTATTTAGGGTTCACATCAGAGACAACAGGTAAAACTGTACGCTATTTTGGGAGTGAGCTTGCATCAGTGCTTGAGTCCAAAGTCTGCTTGTATCACACTGTTTGCACTCAAACCTACAGTCAAGCCCAGCTTTTGGCAAACTTTGGGGCGTACCGAGGGAGAGCCTTTGGGCACATGCTGTAGATTGACATGTTTAAGGCAGGGGCCTCCTCTCGGTGCGGATGGGCCAGGCTGAGCAGTCGGGTGAGCGTGATGGATTCCACCTGCCCCGGGCTTTGGGTCTTTCAGGAAGGGCACGGCACCGGATCAAAGAGCAAATGGGATCCTTGGGCTCAGCCTGCCTTGTCGCTGTGCAGCCATAGCCTGCTGGACCTACGAGCTGAGCAGCTTGAGGGTAAGCAAGTGTGAGGCCATGACAAGTTTTAGCATTTTCAAACAAAATGCAAACCACTTTAGATTTATATGCTCTTTTTCATGTTCTGTCTTGCGCTAATCAAACTCCCCGGGGACAGATACCCTGAAAGTTTTGCCTCCCTCCTGCACTTTGCCCATCTTGTAGGACTTGTCGCACCAAGAGACAGGTTCCTCGCTTGCAGCGGTGTGGGAGGCTGCTAGTGTAGAGCCAGGGGCAGGTGGAGAGGCTGCGGAGCCGCAGGTGCAGACATGAAGGCTGTGTAATCACCAAAGTAGAAATGTTAGCAGAAGGCAGACGCTGAGCCAGAAGCAGCAACAATGCAGAAATATATTCAGAAAGAGCAAAAGCAAAGGGTAAGGCAGGCATAAGGTGGGGCATCAGCTGAAACAGTGCAGGCAGCAGTCATCTCTCCTCCTCGTGCGCTGTCAGACCAGCCACTGGACACACTTTTCCCTGCCTATACCTGTCACCCCACATGTGTGACACCTTGCTGCTGCCATAGATAACGTTACTAATTTATTGAGCTTTCAGGAGTATTTAGAATGGAAAAGAGCACTCATCTGTCATTCCCACATACCCTTTCCAATATCGGCTGTCACTGGCAATGGGCATGCTGTTAGTCATTTGTTTGGTTCAGCTGCTTGGGTTTTTGTTTTGCCTGCTGCTTGGGTTTCATAGAGGCTTTCTGGCTTTAAAAAAAGTCCAGCTATTGGTTTGATGACAGTGCAGAGGTGGGGTTCCAGTACAGCGCAGGAAACGCCATCTACCCATTTTTTTTTAATCCTGTGGTGTGCCATAATGTGGGGTGGCTAAGGTTGGAGCAGAGGATCATACGTTAGCTTTATGTATAGCTATATCATTACCTGCATACCCCTCGCTATTCCTGAACACTGTATATACCTCTGTGTGTTTAATTTCTCATATTTCTTTGAGTATACTTCCTATTTTTGGTGTGACTGCATCTGTATCTATGTGTGGACTAGACTGAAGAACTGAATCAGCCTTCTCCTCCCTATTCCGTCTTTGTCGTGGTTTTGTTACAGTCAACTGACATGAGGTGCAGCAGCTGAGCAATTGGAGAGTTGTTTATCCCCCGAGAAAGCCCTTTACTGTCAGGCTGGTTTTGTTCTAGCAGGAGACTTATGCTCACATACTTTACTCTAGAAGTTGCAAGATCCAAGGCTGTCAAGTGTCAAACGGCATTTTATCCAGAAGCCAAATTTAAGATATAAAAGTTCAGCCATGAGTTTGGCCAGATTTTTCGGATAATCCAACAGGCAAGAACAGAACTGTGTAGGACAATGGCCAGAGAAAGAGAGGACTGCTGCCACACCATTACAGGTAGTACATTATTTATGACAAGTTTAGAAAAACAGACGGGGTCATACTGGTTCATCCCAACCATTGAGTGTGGAGAGTAGCATTGGAGATTGACTTGGTAGCAACCATTATTCCATGCAACAGCTGTCTGTACTGGAGGAACTGGTGTCGCTCACGTAATGCTGGCAGTCAGCATAGCGATCACTTGCACTTTTTAAAAGGTGGGGTGGCACATTTTGCAGGGGTGTTGTAAGTCCAGGGCCTTGGCCGTATTCCAGGGTGAGTTACTACATTGCACCATCCGAAGACTCAGATTCATTCCCCGGGGCTGTGGGGTGGCGGAGAGGGGAGTCGAGTGGACAAGGGGTGTCAGACCCAGGTCTGCTTTACAGGATGGAAGAAGGTGTGAGCTGAGCCCCTCGTTAGTCTCTGGGTTAATTTCTGCTTCTTCCAAGGTTGTGGAAAGACATAGCGGATCCGGGCCTAGGAATGCAGAAGTGTTTATCTCAGATGCATTTTTGACATTTAAAATCCCTCTAAAGAACTCAAAATGTGGTGGTGAGGTGATTTATGGAGTAGATGTGCAAATGAACGAAACCTGTGAAGACACGATGCACCACTGCTGTATCACTGCCTTTAAATTGTATTCATATGCGTGTGCATGTGCGTGGGGGGGGAGAAAAAGGGGAGATGCTCAACTTTAAAGAAACAGTTACATGGAATTGTAATTTCCTGCTATTTTAAAAGCATACTTTATCCCCAGTATTTGCTAGCACAGCAGTCTCAGTAAACTTAACTGCTCATTCCGCATATCCTAATTGTTTTTGGGATATGTGGCGATATGGCACTGATATTAATTGCATGTCATTGTTCCTGAATTAAAATGTTCCTATTTACTAACCTCCTTGCTCATTATAGTCCTGAGCCTCTGGAGAGTTTGAAGCTCATCTATTTGTCAAATATGTTTTGTGAGTTAATTCTTGTGTCACCATTATTGGGTCTTTGTATCCACTGGTAACAGCCCAGGAATTGCCATTTTACTCAGAAATGGATCATCTAACCTGACTGTGCTGTCAAAGATTATGCAAATAAAGAAACAAATAACTTGAGGCACTATGCGTCTATGCGAGGAATACCAAGTCCAATGTCACTGTTATGTGAATAAATTAACCAACACTAATGATTTATAATTGTTATAGAGATATGCTCATTATGAAATGGGTTGCTTTGTTTTCTTTTGTTTGTTTTTAGTTAACAGCGGCTCAAATACTGAACAGCCTGACTGTTTTCAAGCTGACAACTGCTTAGGACCCAGAACAATTTATTTTCTTAAATAGAGGTAGGCAAGAAGTTATTTTTCCTGGAAATTATGTAAGATTTTTTAATGTGTCTCCCATGCTGAAGTAGGATGAAAGGTCAAAACTCATTAAAACTTTAGCAAAGCAGAAATCTACATGAAAAGATTCATTTGGTGTTCAATTTTTATAGGCCTTGATTTATCAAAGTGCCTAAGTGTATGTTTAATTTTCTATATCTTTAATTTCAGCCACTTGGTTAGGGTTTTATTGAGTCAAAAATTGATGAGATTTCTGGGAGTCTGGTCTTGGAGTGCCTGGGGAATAAACTTGAAAAACAGAGAAAAACAACATGCTTTCCACGTCTGCAGTGAAGCCATGAACCTCTGCTGCTATCTCCTTCTCTACACTAAGCAGCAAATGATGGTAAGAACCCATTCTTCGCAAAGCGATGGCCCTGTAGAAATTAAACTTGTGCTTTAAATGGCACGTACAAGACTCATTCCAGACTGCTCGTCTGGAGCGCTTGCAGGAGTGGGTGGTTGCAACATCTGGAAATGGATCTGTTGTTCAGACCCGTCTAAGTCTGGTGCTGTCCATGGTTACTTATCTTCTGGATAAAGAGAGGAATCAAACTTTTTTACTATCGTGTTTAATGTTTTCCTTTCTGGAACCTCTGCAGGCCCTTTTCTGTATTCTCGGGGTTCCCTTTCTCTGCCCTGCTAAATAACAGCTGGGTAATGGAGCAACCAGCTTGGCTGAAGATTTTTAGATGCTTTCAAATTGTCTCTGTCAATGTCAACCGGGATTTTATTCCCATAATCCCATGGCTGTGTTTAGCAGCTTGTGAATCACAGATGGACATCAGTGAGAAGGAGTGGATTCCTTCTGTCTTAATCTGCAGCCTCTTACTTTTATAACTCCTTTGTATCATCAGTCTTTATTTCCATCACAAGGAAAATATGTCTTTGCCCAGCAGTTGCATCCAGATGAATGTGTTTTATTCTCGCCAAGATCCGAGGAAGGCGATTTACAAGGGTTCTGGGCACTCAGGACGCAGGAGCACTGGTACTTTTGAAACATGCCTTGTATATGATGGATGGGGCATATTATCTAAATGCTAATAAATACCGAGCCACAAATTGGCTCCATTTTTCTTCATTCCTCTGCTGCCTGTGGTTGTTGAATGACACTAAATCTAGCCTCAGACACATTACAGTACTAATTAGTTCTGATTTCTTTCTTTGTTCTTTCTTTTCGGTAAGGGCGATATGGATGTGCTTCGTCTGGGCATATTTATGTTACGGTCTCACTGGCTTGCCTCCATGAAGAGCGCGTAGTACAGTTTGGTGTGAGACGGACGAGGTACAAAGCTGGTGTAAATCTCATCTGGCACAGGACTCTCGAGCGTAATTTAAGACAGTCAGTAGGTTTCTATTTCTTACTAAACTCAGCAGGACTTTCCCGTAGGGATGATGTCCTTTGAATGTACATTTGATCACATATACATGATATAATGTACTCTATCAGATGAATATTTGCTACAGCATCTTCTGTGTAAACTGAAGAACAAATCAATTGTTCTTTTTAGCATTCTAGATTTTAGATTCTTAAAGATAAGCTGATGGATATTGACTTTTTCAATTTACACCTTGAGCCAAAATTCCAAGAGCAAGTGCGTGACTTCTGCTTAAACAACTCTAAATATACTCTGCGGCTGGCGGTGTCTGAGTAAAACTGCTGCTGGCAGTATGATACCTGGGCCTGCAGAGCCCCTTATGTCGAGAGTTAGAGCAGTTTGCACGTGGATATGTTGGAAGTGCTGGTGATGCTCACAAACATGCCTACACAAAATTTGCAAATATCTCAGAACTGCTTTTTGAAAATCTGTCCCCAAACTCTTTGTGAGGTAGAGTTCATTTGCCATTCTTTGTATTCAAGACGATCTCGGTAATAGCACCTGTTGCTTTTTGGCCAGAAAAGAAAAAAACAAGCCACTTTGCACTGATGCATTCTGTAAGTCTTACATGTTATTCCAAATTAAAGAATAAAATAAACTTTATGGCTCATAGGCAGACTCTAGGAAGGCTCTCTGGCACCTTTTGTGGGCTTTTGGGACCAATGCTGACTTTGTAGCAGCTGAAAACTTTGAATAACTTGGCACTTCAATACTAGGAAATAATCTGTCCTTTCTTAAAGACCTAGTTATTAAATATTCAGTGTCTTTTCAATCTACTGTGAGATCACTAACAATTTTCCGTCTCAGAGAATTCAGATGTTTGTTAGGTACTTGTGGAAAATTCTTTGCAATTTAGTGCAGTGGGAATGGCCTGTGTGAAGCAAAGGCAAAATGAACAAATACGTATTTAAGATACCCACCACTATCATATATTTATTCTGTGAAATACAGCAGCAAATTTTTCCATCAATTGGTTTTTGGTCTTCTACAAAAGACTCCAGAGAAACTGAATGTTCTGAATTTAGCAAGCAGAGATTATGAGTGACTTCATGACAGTCTGTGCACAGGGAACAAAACTTGTTTTGCTCTTCCGTGTGGCAGACAAAAGCGTAACGTAATCTGAGCTGAAGCAAGACTGGAGGTAGGGTTCTCATTTTTAATTATGCCAGTGATGAATTGCAGGAAACCCTGTCCAGGCATGCAATTATTTCTTATAATCAGAGTTTTTGGTTGGGCGCACCTTCTAGACTCTATTCTGTAGCTCAGACAAGAGGTTGTATCAAGGGTATAGTCTATGCTCTTTGTTATAGATTGGATGAAATGATTCAAATGGTTCTTTCTGGCCATGAAAACAGTCTGTGATTCTCATAAGTAGCAACAGGCTGCTGTGTGCCATCCTTGCTAGAGGGTTCTCCCAGGCTTGCTTAGGAAGTTGGGTTATGTTCTGAGATGTACACAAGCTGTGTCAAGAAATTTAGTTATGGGATTGCTGTTTGTGGTTACCGTGTGGTACAAGTGGGGCATATCGGGAGGGTGTAGAGACAGAAGATCTATCGGGATGTTCCCATCAGCTCCGTCTGTAGAAGAGGCTAACTGTTGTATACATTTACCCAGGGGAGTGGGTGATGGACACTCTGTGAGTAAATGAAACATAGAAAACTGGAGGTGGGACAGATCAGGGTCTCCTACCGACTCCTATGATCCTTGTCTGAAATATGTTTTTTAACTTAATATTTCTCTAGCTTACAAAATGGAAAGGGGAAGACATTTCACATTCTTCACAATTTAGGCATTTAAATAGCTAGGGGGGGGTTGATGATACTGAACAAATCATACGATCTGGCTCTGGTCCCTAGCAAAACTAGCCCCGACTCCAGATGTGGGCTTGCGTGGCGTGTGTTTACCACCTGCATTTCTGTGTTATTACTGTCATCTGTATTTATGTGTTTATAGCCAAGTCTGGACTCACCTGATGTGGTTGATTTCTGCAGGGTCAAGCTCAGCTTGGAGCATCTGGCTTTGGGTTTTTTCTCCTTGTTCATCTTTTCTAGAGAAGGCTGATAAAAAGCAATTCAAAGGTGCCCAGTGGGCGCAGAGATACAATATGCCAGCGCTGTCTGTAAGCGGTGATGAGACGACCTCGCCAGTCCTGAGGTTTGATCATACTCATCCAAATGACGAGACAATCTTGTTAAATAATTGAAGTGGTATTAAGTTCAGGCCTCTCACATTTAGTGCTTTTCAACTCTCCTGCCACTTATTTCATTGCTTTTTGCAGAGAAATTACACTTTTCTAGTTTGAGCATTTGTTCTGCTCTGTGCCACTGGCTCCCAGCAGCTGCTGCAAACCTCCCGACCTCCCCGTCGCAGCCGGTAATATCATGACTTGTTTCCATGGAGACCAGAGTAAAGTGATAAATAAATGTGGCTGGGAATAGCAAGCTTTCACCTTCTGTCACCAGGATAAAAACAGAGGGGGAATTGCGGCCTGATTGTGTAGTGACACAAAGAGGACGGGAGAGTCCCCGGTGCCCTCCTCTCCGTGTCACCCAGAGCCACGGCGCCGTGCCGGGGGGATGCCGGGGATGGGTGAGCAAGCCTCAGCCCACCGGTTGTTCTTCACCACAGCCACCTATCGAGAAACCAGGTGCATCTGCCCTCCTTGTAGTGCCTTGATGCGGGAGGGCCGGCATTTATTTCGGAGTATGCGTGATTTCGCTGACTGATGCTGAAGAGCGTGAGCTGGGCGATGTACATTTAGATTACGTGAGTGAAAATATCCATGCTGCTTTCCTTTGATCTGGTTGATAGAATTGTAGCCTGAGAGCCAGAAAAATTCAGGTTTGGATCCCAGTCGTGATGCTGAGCTGCTGTGTGGTCTTGAAAGATCATTTCTCATTCCTCTCTTATGCTTTACTTACGAGGTTATAAGACCTTTGGAGCAGGGAATTCCTTTCTGAGGATAGTTTATATGCTGTCTGTCCCAGGGATGACTTTGTCATGGTTGAAGTTTCTAGGTGAATTGTAGTAATAAAAAATGAAGTTCAGGAAACTCCTCAGGGCCAGTACTACATTTCATTCTCCCACGTATGTCTGGTTACAGGTCCTGCAGGGATTATTAGGGATTGCTAATGAACATAGGTCTTGCGAAACTGCCCTGACAATGAAAATAGAAAACTAGTCTCAGACTACTCCAATTTGCTGCTTAGAGAGAATTTGTTCTCAGAATAAATGACTTTTTTTATCGGAGGATTCAATCTAACCTCACCCTGCAATGATTATTTTCTTATGCGGTAGAGTAGGTGAATTTTGTCAGACTGAATGCTGTTGTTTAAAGTTGTGGTAGGTTCGGTCCAAAACTTCTAACCCCAAATCTTCTTCACCTCTGGTGAAATGAAAAGCTGAACCCAGATCTGAGTTCACCTTTAAAAAAAAAAATAAAAAAAAAAAATTCAGGACTTCCAAATTGGGAGTGGAAACTTTAAACTGTATCAGATCTGAGCTGTAACCTGTTCACGCTCGCTTTACTATCAGCTCCTTTCTGTCTTGTCACATTTATTAATTACTGCAAATATCACGATTGTCTGTAAGCAGGCAGTCTTTTCCAGGCCTTGTTATTACTCATTACTTGAATCACTCTCTTTTTATCTTGTTTTATTCTGCTGGGACACCCAGGCAATTTTCCAAGGCTGTGAGCACAGGATTGCGTAGAAATCATTGCCTGGCATTGATGCTTCAGCAGAAGATGCTCTCTCTTGTGATTTACCAATAAACCAGCAAGACACTTTGCTGCTAGCAGCCTTATACTGCTGAAAATTGTTTTTCAGGTGAGATGGTAAATGATGGTCTTTCACTTTCTGTAGACATAGCTGTTTGATCGATCTAGTTTTGGTGTCTTACGTAGTCAAACTGGAAGTCCCCTGTGTTTTCCCTCCCTCACATTAAAAAAACCAGTTGTTTTGTGTTCTGTGTTTCGCAGAAGCGGCTGCATTTCATTAGAATTTGTATATGCAGTGTAGATGGGGGGAAAAGATTGGTATAGCAGGAAATACCTTCTTTCTTCTCTTCTTGTGCCAAAGGCAACCAGAACATGCGTGCCACTGATGTGCTGAGTATTGTGCTACACTCGTGTCTAGACACTGCGAGGACTGCAGTGATTCATGTACGTGCCTGTTTTTATACACTCCAGTCTAGCTCTCCTGTGATTTATGTTGCTAGTGGGATACAAGTCTTATGGCTGAAGGGACACTGAGGGAACTGTTCCTTCCGTAAGCCTTTGGCCCTCTGAAGTTTGTCCTGCGGTGCTGCCTTACGCATTATGGGTCCCCCATTTTCGGTTGTCTGAACAATTCTGTGTTAGTGGTTCACTGTGGGTGAATACTTTTTTCTCTCTCCTACCCCCTCTGGTTCCTTCCTTTGAAGATTGCTAGCTTTATCTCTAGGATTTCTTTTAATTCTAAATTCTGAAATGGGCTTCTGATTACCCATCTGATTCACCTATGAATGACATTAAAAAAATGCCAGAGTCGTCCTTGAACTCATCTGTCCTTTTTCTGCTCTGATGGGACTGAATACCTAATTATAAAGAAGTACAGAAAATTAAAGGAACAGTTCTGTCCTTTCTAGAATCCTGTTTGACAGTCCGATGATCCTCAAGGAGAAAGGACCGTCCTGGTGCAGTCCCAGAGGAGAAGGATTAACAACCCTGGAAGCAATGAAAGAAGATTCACGCTGATGTGAAGAAGACAGATGCCTGTGTAGTTCAAGTTCATCTTGGCAGACTCATGCTGAAAATGCCAATCTGACAATTTTAATGCTGGCAGGAAAAGAAATGTATGAGGGGGCTTGGTAAGTGATGGCTTGTTCCAGCTCAGTGTGAGCTACGGCAGGGAGGCTGCGCTCCCCAAGAGCCCCCCACGCGCCCGGGGTGGCTCTCTGCGGCGATACACATCAAGGTGACAAAGGACGCCAAGTGAGAGATGATAGTTCGTCTTGGGCTGTGGCTGCTCCGTGCTGAGAGAGTTGTGGGCTGAGATGTTTTTGCCTCAAGCAACAAGGGGGAAGACAAAGCTTTAAAGAATTTGCTTTAAACTCGCTAGCGCGGGTGCTGGTGACGGGGCAGGTGCAGCGGCGCAGAGCTGAGCGCAGTTCGCTTAAGAAGGGAGGTGGGTACAGCGGGACAAAGCAGCTAGTGCTGGAAAATGCTTTAGTCTCAGTTGTTCGTTGAAATTGGTCTCCTTTGAACATCCATCTCTCAGGAATTCGGTCACGGTTTTGATCTTCGTGGTCACAAAAGCGGTGTAAATGTTTGTCCTTCTTCAGTTGCATGCACAGAGTCTTGGACTTACCACCACGCAGGGCTCTTGTATGTAATTGCCCCGGTACCATCACGTTATTATAGTATTAATGGGCTTTTTTGCTGATGTAACATTTGGATGTAGTCTCTGTAGAAATTCCTCTGAGGCTTAATGTCTGTCAGTCCAGAATCCTTAGCGGGATTTCAGGAGGGATTATGTCTTATGGAAAAGTGTCAGTATTTCATCTTACAAACAGCTGAGGAAAGGAAAGCATCGCACTTCCTTCTGTCCAGTTCAAAACAAGATGATGCAGAATTTCTTGGACATTAGGAAAAAATTCTTTCCTGAAAGAGTGGTCAGGCCTTGGCACAGGCTGCCCAGGGCAGTGGTGGAGTCCCCATCCCTGGAGGGATTTAAAAGACGTGTAGATGAGGCGCTTGGGGACATGGTTTAGTGGCCATGGGGGGGTTGGGTTGACAGTTGGACTTGATGATCTTAGAGGTCTTTTCCAACCTTAGTGATTCTATGATTCTATAATTCTTCTGCTTTTAACATAGGGAATGTGGACTCCCGTAGTCTTTGCTGTAAAGTGGGGGATATGGCCGAGTTAGAAATTCTCCGTGGGTTTAGTACGCTGCCAGCAGTTTCTGCGAGGCACCCGGGGGAAACGGTGCTTTTTAACACCGTATCTTGGAGCGCACTGAACGAAGTCAATACAAGGCACTCCTGGACCAGATCCTTCCTGTTGAAAATTTAAGGAAAGCGCGCTGCAAAGAATGAAACGAGGAGAGCCTTGCAAAGGAAAAAAGCCTGTAGCAATGCTTTCTTGGAGCAAATGTGTCAGCGAAGCATCCCCACCACCTCCACCCACCGCTCCTTCTGCCTCCCGGAGAGACAGGCCGGGGTACCGGCCCCGCCGCACCCCTCCGCCGAAGGGAGTAGCTGTGAAGCCAGGACACGCCTGAGTGTGCAGAGGAGCAACGGAGCGGAGCAGAGAAGATGAACCTCATCACGCTCAGGCCCTGGGTAGTGAACGGGGAAATGAACAGCGTTGCCTGGTTTTTACCACGTAGTTTAGACCTTGCCCGGCTGCTCGGTGGATGCTATCGCAAGGCTAATAGTAAAGAGTAAGCTGGGAGTGTGCAATGAATTCCCTTCTGGAGAAGAAACTGGTTTTTAGGATTTTTTTTTTTTTTTTTTTAATAACCAGCACACCCTAACCATGTTACAGAGTGGAAGGGGATTAAAATATAAGCAAAAGGTGGGATAGTTTTGTTCTGTTTTGGTTTTAATTGAAACTAGGCGATTCGCCACAGGGGTGTTGGATACCGGCTGGATGCAGGAGAGCTGGAAACCCCGGTGCTTTTATAAAGAAAGTTTCTGTACTGGTGTTAAAAGGAGAGGAAGGCTCGGATGAGGCTTCCAGTAGTTTTGCATTGGCAACTTCCATCTGGGTTATTTCTTCTGCAGAAAGTGCCCATCAAGGCACTTACCAGCAAAACCATTTTGACTGAATAAAAGTAGGCGAATGTCTGCTGGTTGGAAAACACTGAAAACGCATTATGAGTATCTGTGTTTGGGGGAAACTTTGTCACTTTTAGTATGTTTGAAATCACATTTAGTCTCCCAAGTCTAATGGAAATGTGGTTTGCATCAGGCAGAAAGAATATCCCAAAGAAGGAGACCTGTAAGAGGCAGTAGGCCAGGCTCTAATATCTGTTGCACTGTCTAAATTTCATCAGTGGCAATTGCTGTTCATTTGTGAAACAGCTGGCACACTTCACTCCAGAGGTGGCGGATTCTTGCAAAACTGCACGCAGGATAATGGGATTCTGTCTCCGCAAATAACATCATGCCCTGGTTTTGAAATTTAAGACGGGATTTTAGCAGCTGAGTAAACCCAGCTTTTTTTGTTTTTATTAAAGGCACACAGTAGTCCCTTTCCAATGTCACTTTCTGAAGCTGGAAAATGTTTCCTTCCTCTCTTCCCCTTTTGTTTTGCCATGAACACATAAACATCCATAAAGTCACCCTCTCTCTGCTTTGCTCAAACATACCATGAGCTTGAAGGGTTGCCCAGGTAGCAAAAATTCTTTGCAGATGTATCATAATCTCTTCAGTTTGGTTGTTGTTAACACAACCTGCTTTTATAGGTTTTGCATCTTACTCTGAGCAGTTTTTCTTGCCCCGTCGTGGACTGTTACGTTTTTTCTTCTCCTTTCCACAAGTTACATGCATTTACTTTTGCAAAGCTAACTTTCCAATCTAGCTCTGTTAAAGAATTTATCAATGCAGCTACTTGATATTTCACAGATCATAGACGTTATGGGGAAATCTGTGGAAATACAGCACCTCTGCTAGGCAAGCTCTGCCTCAAAAGACAGTACGAAGCATAATGAATACAATTCATTCTCCTGTTTCTCAAAAGATTCTCTTCATTGAGGTACTGATCTTTGCTAATCTCTCATGTGGCTACTTAACACGGGTTTGTCTGTATTGATTTTCTTCTGCAAATCACTTCAGCTCTTGCACACTTTGAACTCATCTTGCGTGCTTGACATGGTTTGTTGCCTCTGGATATATTGCAGGATACAGCAAGCTGGTGAGTCTCTGAAGCCAATTTTTTTGCATTTGAACTTCCTTGGTCTCCTCATATCATGAGACTGACAGGCAAGGGCAGCTTCTATTTTGTAAACTTTCTGCTGATTTCTTCCCAGGTGCCATAACAAAGCATCTCTGAACAGATAATTTCTAGGATCTGCAGCTGGACTGGCGTGTAGATCACAGCCGAAGAAAATCTGCCCATATAGAAAGGGAATTTGAATTGTCTGGTGGGTCAGCTCCATTCTCAAGTCTAAGTCTAAAATAAAACTTGTGTGGAACAGAGCAGAATGCATTGCTCAATTTCTGTGGCAAGCTTTGCTGATATATTGAGATGAATTAATTTTTAATACCATCAACAGAGCTGCAGGAAATCATGTTAATCCCCACGACTGTCTTGTACTTAATATGGGAGTTTTTGGCTTTGATTTGGGGTTACTTGTTACTGCAACAGAGAGCTCAGTGTACAGGAGAACAAAACTATGCAGAAACTAGTAACTGGTAATCTCGGTAACACGGGAGCTGTGTCAGGCAGCGTGGGACAGAGGGAACACGCTGCCGGCCCCGGAGGGAGCGTGCGGGTGGAGGAATGACGGCTGGGGGAAGGCAGCCTGTTCCTGCCCTGGGGCTGTCTGCACCAGGGGCTGGAGGAGTGATAGGATGCCTCCAGGTCTCCATCACTCTAAATTGCAGAAAACGTGGAAGTCACAGTATTTACATTCAATTCTGTTGCCTCCGTGCCAAAGTGGTAAATCAGAGAGATAACAAAAACGGTTAAGGAATTGGAAGGACTGACTTGGAGAGGTGGTTAAAATTGCTCAACATGCATCATTTGCCTTAAGGGCAAGCTGGGTGGATATGGCAAGGAAGTAAAGAATTGGGAGGATATGAAGACAAAGGAGAAGACAGGCTGTTCGTGGGAGCCGTGGAGGAGCCACTAGGGTCAGTGAATAAAGTAAACAGCAGGAAAGCAGACAAAGTATGTTCTGTTTCCAGCACTGAAACCGATTTCTGGAATGATCTTGAACAAGTTACTTAATTTATTTGGCTGTCGCTTTTCTTGCACAGTGCTGGAAACTTGATTTCTTGTTGCTGCTGAACAATTTTTAGGTGGAGTCCTGAAGAAACTATGTTGTTCTCAGAGAACGTACAGTTGGCTGGTTGCTGCTGTGTCGTCTCCTTCAATTCTAATATAAGAATTTAATTAAGAGTCTTTTCTCTGTACGTTAAATATTACCCTCTCTGCTGAAAAAATAGTTATGGTGATAATACATCTGCGAGATGCTTTAAGTTCTGTGGATGAAAAAGTATTTATATATGCTAGTATCATGTTTTCAAATTACTGGAATGTTTAAAGTTATGGTCTTGAGATTGTATCATACACGGCAAACACCAGGTATTGTAGTAAACTGTGTCTAGATATACTGCTGCTGAATATAAGACTACAGCTCTAATTGCAATTACATAGCCACGGGTTATAGCGAGGAGTAGTAGGTCAATGAAAGATTGAAAGTTAAATGCAAGGTGAAAATGCAGACTCATGAGATCCATTAGATGGGGATCATCTCCCCGGCAAGGTGCAGATGCTGGAAAGCAATGGTTAGTGCACTTGAGATTACAACGGTAGAGAATAATCTTGTGATATGCAATGGCACGCTAAATGAAATAAGAATCCTTTCCTCTTCGCTTGCTGAGACTCTTGGTAAGGCTTGAAGAAGGACAGCAAATGCAGAACATTTGTTTCCCCTTCTTCTCAGACCTGTGTGTCAGCGTACACGGTTGTTAACTCTGCCCAGCTGACTTCTACCCCAGGGTCTGATGCGTCAGTGTGTTTTGCACCATGTGTACCACCATATCAGACATCCAGGGGCACATTTTTGATAATAATTCTTCACATCTGAGTCTTGTAACAGGAGGATGAGGTCATGCTTAGGTATAAGTGGAAGCCATCAAGGAATCTGAAAATACCAGTCCGAATCTTTCACCGATTCAGCAGTTTCTGTGATGGTTTGACACTCCATGATCTCCAAGGTCCCTGCTCTAAAAGTCAGTATCTTATGATTAATGTTCTGCATGAACAGCTGGACTCATATCTGAACAGTGTGTTCATCTGAGGGTTTTGTTGAAAGGTTAGGATTTGCAAGCCTTACCTTATCCAGCAGTGAAGTGTTCTCCAACCTTCTGACAGATGTGTGCATGTGCGTCTGTCTGTAAACAGAGACCACGTAGGCGAGGCTATCCACATTTCCATCTGAAAACCTAAGACTGTCTTTGAGCTGCAGGATTTTCTTTGTTCCCAGTTCTTTAAATGACCACGTTAATCCTGTTCACAGCAATCTCAATACAAACTGATTTTGGGGAGAGAAGGAGACCTGCCAATTTAAGGACAAATGCACTTAAAAGTATATTCACACCACTGAAAAGTAGGTGAGCATGTAAAGTTTTCAGTAGGGCTTACTTTTTCTACAGCTGTAGGGTTGCTCTGTATACTCCAGACACCTTAGTGCTGTCTATGCAAACGGTGAGTCAGGTATTGAGACACTTAAGAGGGATTGGTATTCCGAAGCTCT
Source organism: Pelecanoides urinatrix (assembly GCA_013400755.1). Classification (NCBI taxonomy): domain Eukaryota; kingdom Metazoa; phylum Chordata; class Aves; order Procellariiformes; family Procellariidae; genus Pelecanoides; species Pelecanoides urinatrix. The sequence goes on along the minus strand of VZTQ01016085.1, from coordinate 28,294 downwards.
GGCATCTTTCCTGTATTTGAAACCTACCCTAGAGTCTTTGCTGGATCATCAGCAGGGCTGAGCTCAGAGGCTTTCAGCACCATGATATGGTGCTAACATAAACCCCAGGGCTGGTGGTGTTACTGTACCGGGGACAAATGTGTCCTCAAGAATATCTAAATCTGACAGTGCAATGCCTCGATGCCTTTTTGTTAGCAGTAACCCGCAGTAGAAGAAAGCTTGTCAGAATTATTTGCATGCCTCTCAATGTCTTGTTCCGCTAAAAATGTAACAAAATATAACCAAGTGAAGCTAGATGTCTCATCACTAGTTGTCTACTTTGAAAGATGTTTAAGACATAAATTATGCAACAAATGTAGTTTGCTCTAAATGGAGTAAATGCACACACTGAGGTTGATGTGCTGCTCAGCAGTCCTGGAGCTAGAGGTAAGGAAACGGGATGGGGCTCGCTCAAGGAAGCAGAAAGGAAGGGAGAGAAGAGGAAAACCTTTCCTAAGGATGGGAACGGGGAGGAGTAAGTTTAAGGATGCCTGTTACCATTTAATCTAGACTTTATTTCTTTTTTGTTTATTGCTGCCAGGATCAGGATGAATAGTTTAAGTAATTCGTTTAAAGAAACTGGATCAACAACTGGTTAAACAAACAATTTTATTCTTGTTTCAAAGCGTAGGTTTAGTTTTGGCTACTTCTGGAAGGTCTGTAGCAATTTGGCTGGGCTTAGTGATGCTGATAGTGTGCTTTTGTATGGTTTTGGTGTTGTGGTTTTTTTACCCCTGTTCATTTGGCATGCTTTTTCTTGTTTAATATATAAGAGGAGAAAAATAGCAACCACAGAAGAAGTTCTACTCTTAAACATGCTGCTTAAGGATACGGATCAGGAAGACAACGGACTGCAGGGGATTTAGAGTGGATATTGAGATTTCTGTAGTAATTTAAAGTCAACCAGCCCATCAGTGCATGGTAACTATTTGATCCACATGAAATGGCAAGTTATAATGCACATCAGAAAGCCTCTGTACTGCTGCTCATTTCCCCTTCCTTTTCCTTAACTGTCAGACTCTGCAAAGTGCTGAAGTAGCTTGCCTAAGGCGATGAATACAATCGATTACAGGGTTGTGATTAGGAGTCTTAGCCTGCTGGTCATTCTTTTGGTCTCTCTTACCTTGATTTTTCAGACTAAGCCCATCTGAGGTGCTCTTCAGAAAATCCAGGTCAAGTTTTTCAACTCTTAGAAATCTAGGAAACTCAATGTCTAGTCCCAGATTTGGTATTTAAATCCATCTCTCATCAAACCAACATCAAATCAACATGAAGATGCACCACACTGTGACCATTCAAGATCTGAAACACAGTAGAGGATCTGATAAAGGAGGGATCCTATAATCTTAGAGAGATATCCTTTTAAATTCACTGCATATTTTACATTTGTGTTCAGTATGTAATGAAGCCCAAAGCATACTCTGCTAGTGAAATATGTAACCGCTCCTTTAGTTTAGCATTCTCAGGCCTTTCACATCTTAGATACTCATGGAAAGCCGGTCTCCCTACTGCATTTCAAGAAAAGAGCATGTTTCTTATCAAGGGTGGAATGCTAATACGTCATTTACAGGAATCTTCCATAAGCTTCTAGCAAGGCAAGAAAACACTCTACCTATCTTCAATTATTTTGTGAATTTTTTTTTTTCTTTTTCTTTCTTTTTGGAAGATTGGAAGCTTGTTACTTTACTTTCCAACGTCAAGCAATATTCCCTGTGTACGCATTTTATGAATCATTATATTCTTTGGACTGTTTTAAGGGGATGCAGTGTGCTTCCAGACTTGACTTCTCCAAATTCTGTCTTCTTTCCTTTTCAAGGCACCTGAAGCTGAAAACGTTTCTGCTGGGTGCGTGCTGACACACACAACATGGCATGTCTGCCTGCTTGTGCAGAGGAGGTGAGCAGCGAGGGGGGCAGGAAGAACAGGTAACAGATGTACGGTATTTCTTACACACTTCGCTACTATTAATGTGGGCTACAAGAAAAGATACCGCAAAAAGGAAGATCCAGGTCTAGGGGGTGGAAAGGAAAGGGAAAACACATTTAAAAACAACTCAAGCTGATTTGACCTACTGCATATTTACTTACTGTTCAATACAGGGAGAGTGAAAATAGAAGCTTGTATTTCCACAGAGGATTTTCCCTCTGTAAGAAGGTTTTCTTTCTGGTTTGTTCAGGGTGCCAAGATACAGGACTGTCAGACCAAGCAGAGGTGCTTACGAGGGCAGGCAGACCAACACTGGCTCAGACTTTCAGACCCAGACATCCATGCCACTAGTTTGCGTCTAGTAGGCAGAGAAATCTTGCTCTCCGCGCAGGCTTTATGACAGAGCTCTGTGTTGTGTAAGACTGGAGAGAGACATTTGAAAACAAAGTGCACCCCAGGGGAGCTCATGCTGCCGAACTGTTGAGATGAGTTGGCAGTGCGCCAGCCCCCAGAATAACGAGATTGAAAACGAGCTCTGACAGGTTAGATGTAATACTGCAGGGCCAACTGCGCTAGATATCAGCCTCGGTATTGGCATGCAGGGGGATTTCAGCTGCAATAGCTTGCGCAGGGAGAAATACTCATTCCACTGTAGGATGGAAGCAACAACCTCGAGTGCGGGGACTGCTTTGGAGGCTGGATCCAGGAGGACACGTCCTCCGAAGCAGGGATTGATAGTATGAACAGACACAGAGCGGCCCGTGGGCAGCGTGCTAGAGCCCTAGTTTTTCAGCGGTGGGACTGCAAGCTCAAGGTCTAGCTTGTTTGGGAAATACCATTCTAGCTTCAGTCCCCATCGATTCCTGAATCCTGCCAAATGGACACGCCTGGCTTTCTGTGTGCAAGACCTTTGGTCCTGGAATAAATTGCATAGTGCAAAGAGGGACTAAAATGAATCCGCTGAGCTGTAGGATGGCTCAAGAGGCGAACATGCAAACACAGGAGCGGGTGTGGATGGAAGCACGCTGCCCAGTGAGTGTTTGGACAGAGGATTACAGCATAGCTAGCGTTGTAAATTTGGATAAAGTGTGTTGGCAGAACTGTGTTTTGACAGCAGCTCTCCATATCCGAGATCGTAAAGGAGAGTTGGAAGGAAATGATTCTGAAATGGTAAACGAGTGACAGATCTGTGTAATGAGGAATATCTGTCAGCTTTTCCATGCACACTAGATTTATTCACTTAAACAATAACTTTGCTAGTAAATTTATAACAAGCCTACTCCAGTGGAAAACTTGAGTCCTAATTACTGTGCTAGCGTATTCCTCTCTCGGGACTTAAGAAAAGATTTCCAACCCCCCCAAGTCTCTTCCAAAATTCAGAAGAATTTAAATACGTCACCCAAATATAGCTTGGTTCCAACGAAGTAGCGGTTTCGCTTGCCAAGTGTGGTGGCTGTACCCGGTACTCTCTGAAACCGGGGCCCAGTTGCAAGAAGAAATGCTGGTGTACAGGTCCAGTATGACTGTGTGCTCAGGGACTGGATTTTAGCAGAGTGGAGGCGGAGGGAAAGCGGGGCTTAAGAAATCTTTTCATTCCCTTTGCTGAAGAGTTCTGCCCACATGCAGGCTAGAGAAATAAATTAAAGCTTGGAGCTGGTGCCATGAGGGAGTGCTTGTTGACTGCAGTATGTGTGGACATGCTCTGAGGGGGAATAAAGGACAATGGGTGATTTTACTGTGCTCTCTGGTGGGAAAATGAAGGATGTGAGAAGGGTACCACAGCACCAATACAGCTGGTAGTCCAAGTCTGGATATATCAAGACCTAGGTAAAGGATTAGGAGCCTTATTTTTAATGGCTTCTACCCCACTCAGCCTTCTGACGATCATCTTGAACTTGAGCTTCACAAAGTTGTTGTGACACTTCCCAAGAGAAATTCAATTTACAGCGAGCTCTTAGTGTTTTGTTATGGTGGCTGTAAGTACGGCTTGTACTTCTCTCTTTTTTAAAGTGTTGTGAAGACAGATTTGGTTCATCTTCACCATTCCCGGAATTGCCTGATTATTCACACCAGCTTCTAGCCTCAAAATAATTTATAAGTTCTTATGTATCCTTCTTTCAATTGATTAATCAACTTCGTCTCTACACTGGTTAATCAACTTTTCTGAGTTGATTAATAGTTTGACAGACACCAGGTAAAATAAATGCATGGAAACCAACTCTTATAACCACATCAAAATTCCTAACTGAGGAGAGTGACCTTGAGTTCCTCCCCTTTCTATAAAACATGTGAAATCTGTACTGCTGTCCCTGTGAAAATAACAGGTTCAAAGGAACTCTTGCTTTCCTTGCCACCGGATTCAAACTGCTCAGAGAAATGGAAGTATTTTTCCCTCTCAAAATTTTGAAAAGATTTTAAAAAAAACAGCCCTGCAGATAATCTTGAAATTAGTCTTTCAGCCTTTCTTTGTGTTATTCATGATGCAAGTAAAGTAAGGGCCACATAATGAGTCGGATTAGCTAGCAGGACATCTGAGATCCCAACCGTCTTTCAAGACCAGATAACGGCAGCAACCAAACATTAATAAAAACTTCATCTTTAAAAGCAAAATCTTTGAAAATTAATACTAGAATCTGAAACTCTCGTCTGTACAGGATTTTCTTGGCAGATCTAAGCACACGTTGCAGCCTATTCTGAAATCTAGTTAGGTTTTCAGCTACAGGAAACTTTGTTTTTCATGCAGGCATGAAGAGCGATTTTTCTGGCTTTTAAAGCTATTTTCCTCTAAGAAAATATATTCAATTGTCTGTCCATCTTTCCTCAGGCGTCATTGTATTTTACATTAAAAAAAAAAAAAAAAGCCTTGCAGTGCCCTGTGAAAAAGAGCTGATGTTTATCTCACAGGTTGAGAATGGGAAGTAGAAGTAATAAAAGTGAAAGTGATTTACCAGAACTAATGAAGAAAATCCGTGATGGAGTTGAGATTAGAATCTTAATCTGTTTCTTTCTCTGCACCTTACTCTAGATTTAGGTCAGCTCTTGCTGGCCTGAGACTAGGATCACTGAAAGCAGTGGCAAGGCTTCCAGGAACTTCAAACGCAACAGAAATTTTCCCCAAATATGTCTGAAATAGTAATATAGAAGTTTATAATGGTCCTTTTGCTATATGTCCAGTGCAGGCCATCGCTAGTTCACAGGCTGGTTTAGGATTTATCCACGGCATTTGTCTTAATACAATTTTCATCGCGTGGCTTGCATTACATTGAATTAAGAAGACACATTACACAGACTAAAAACACATGTCAGAAGAAGGAGAGAAAAAAAGCAGATCTTTTCTACTGGCTGTAAGCAAAAGCTCATCTTTGTGACGATATAATTGTTGGGCGTTAAATTTTACTGGCCATACAAAGATTGCTGTAGTAGAGGTAAAGGGGAAGAATACCTGTTATTCCCTGATTTGATCACTGAGTTTGGTGCTGATGTAGCATCGGTGGGGGTTCAAAATAGAGCTGCAGCGAAGTATCTGGCTAGATGAGGGAAACAGAGTTTATGCTTGCAGGTCGGGGGAGTTTGCTTCACGCAGCAGCGGTTCAGAGATGGATTTCAAGACCATCGCAGAAAGCAATTTTAATACCTGCTCTTGGTGCACAGTCACAAGAAAAGTTTTTAGGATGATATATATGATAAGGGCATAAAAAGGAGTATGAGCACAGAGAGGAAGGTGATGCTGCGGTCTTGATTCCAGGAGGTTAGCCTGGGTTAATTCCTTGCTAATACCAGCAGTAATCAAGCCAAATATTTTCCAAGGCATATTGACGTAAACTGTTTGTTTACCCTGCAGTGGCTGTTCAGAGAGGAGGAGTGTGTGGAACGGTCTCCTGGACCTGCAGAGTTAATTGCACAGATTCTGCCCCTTTGGAGAAAGCCGAATTTTATGTCGGTGAGCCCCCCTCCCCGGCCAAGCAGCGCCATGGACAAGTAAGAAAGCAAAATGGGAAAAATCAGAGAGGAAATCCCTTTAACTGTGACACCGCATAGAAAAGTCTGCAGTCTGTGTATTTCACAACAGCTTTTCTTTAAAACTTACCTTAATATTTCATCCATCTTATTCATATAGTTCCTGCAGGTAATAGTCAGGAGTTATGGATTCAGATGTCATGAAAATGACTTAATAGTTTTGTGGCATAATTTTTTTTATTGATAGGTATTATGATACCAGGGACTATTTGTGGGTCTGAGGTTTGGCATTGCCAGCAGAGAAACTAAGGCACAATCCAGTATGGGTGTACAAGGTAGAAATAGAGTGTGCAAGACTTCTCTAGACAGATTTGGGCAAAACATGATGCTGCATGAGGGGAGAACAGAAGGAAGGTGGCAGAGCATGGAGGGGGAAAAACAGCAGAACAGCAGGAAGAGAGACCGAGAGGGAACAGTAGATTTGTAGAGGCAATAGAAGAGAGGCGGAGGAAAAGCAGAAGCCAAGTGTCTATGGAAGCAAATGAAATATTGGGTATGATAAAAGCCGGAGAAGGTTGGCAGAGCGAGATTGGTAACAGGAGGAAGAAGGAGTCTTGGCCTCTCGTATGCCCCTCGTACCACTGCTTTGTGCATGTCAGTCTTCAAAATATGCAGAGAAAATTCCAGTTCAGCCTCCAGTGATTTAGTCTGTTTCTCTGTGTCTTTGCTTCTGGCTCTGAATTCTCCAGGGGGACCAGAGGGCAGCAAAGGGCTTAAATAACAACTTTTTTCTTTTTTTAAACTTTCTCTTCATTGAAATACACAGTCTCTTCCAGCCTCATTTAGTAGAGGAAACTTTGCATTTAATCCACAGGCCTATTAGTGAAACAGCACAGCAGGAAACTAGTTAGACTGTTGAGTAGAAAATAGACTTGCTAATAAACCTCTTGTTCTCATTACAGTCCCAAGATGCTGAACATTTTTCGTTTTAATAAACAGAAGTTGGTGATTTTGGATGACACTTTCTTTTTTTTTTTAAATTAATATCTTGCAGTCTGGTTCAAAGGCAGGAAAATGGGGTATTTCAGACAGAATTGTACATTTCTTGTATACAAGTCATTCCTTTGCTTGACACATATAATCACAAAGAAAATACAAACTTGGCTTTTTTTGTGTCAGTGTAACTTTGTTGTCTGATATGCCTTGGCATGGCATATATAAAAGGAAGACAAGGCCCTGGAGATTCTGTTTCACTCATCGTTTTGTCCTTTCATCTCAGCAGTCCATGGCTTTAGTATATGTCTGTCTAGAGCCAAATTTCAGCTTGTTCTTTATGCCTGTTGTTTTTTGGAGACCTATTTCTGTGAGCGTCTCTGTGACTATTTGTGCTTTCATTAGGAGTTGAGAAATACCAGCTTGGTGATACCTCTTTCAGAGCTGCCACAAAAGGGCTGAAGTGCAGAGAGTAATACACCTAAGAAAATTGCATGGAGCTTTTTCTTAGATACAATATCAAGGCAAAGAGGTGTAAAAAAAAAAAAAAAAAAACCAAAAAAACAAAAAAAACGGTTATTTCATCTGGGCACTGTTGTGAACTGATATCTGTGGGAGCGAGAGGAGCTTGGGGATAGGAGCTGTTAGCAGTGTTAGTAAAGCCCTGACAAGCATCTATTTGTGAAGGTTTGAAATTCCTCCAGATGTTTTTTTCCCCCCCAAGGATGTGGTTAAGTCTGTGCCCAGTTTGGGTTTGGAACTTGGATATCCTGATCTCCAGATCTTGGCTTACACCATTTCTTTTCATTCTTCTTCCCCAATACATTTTGGATGTAGCTACAGTAAGTGGGGAAAATTCCTCACACATGTTCAAAGGTAAAGGCTTCGATGAGGCTACTGCATTTATAAATAATCCCTCAGACCTGTGTCGGGGCCCTGGGGACACCAGTAGCCCTTAAGGGCCCTGAGCGGCCTCTCCCGGACCCCCATGGTGCAGGAGCCCCGGTCCAGCTCAGCCCAGGGCACCGCGTCCTCCCCGAGCCGTGGGTCTGCCTGTCCCACCGCTCCTGAATTACTGCTTGTGTTTCCTGGATTGGACCTGGCTGGTTTTTCTACCTACTTAACAAATTGCTAAATATAGGTAGTTTATTGGACTAAGTCAAACAGTGGTTTTGCAAAAGAAGGGCATTTCTCTAATTACATATACCTTGGCAGGGTGCTTTGGGCAATCCAGGTTCTACCACTGGGACGAGTGCTTGGCTGAAAAGACCTTCTGGATCGGCTGAGCTGCAGGGAGGAAAATCAAAAGCTTTGGAGCCTTCACGACCACGTACGTCTGTTGGTAACTGTCTCAAGATTGTTTCTTATTGTTCCATGGTTTTTGTTTTAACGTGCAAACCTATCACTGTGTTGTGGCCAGGTTTTGGGCATCACAGCAAAGAACATATGAGGGCTATGTTTCATTTTAACTAGGAAGAAGGAGCTTGTAAGCTCCTCTTTTACATCAGTGTAAAAAAAAGAAATTGATCTATTTTGGAAGTGGCAGGATAGTTACAGACACACAGAATAATAATATAAAGGTTACCAATCCACAGGCATATGGGACAAGAGTACCTACCATCAGGCCAGCATATGTGTAGAAGGCATATGTAGAAATTGCCTATATTCCCTTATATGGTATCTTTTGAAAATTCATTGGTTTCTCTTGATTCTAATCAGTATTTGTTTATTAGTCTTAGTAGTAATAGTACTGATTTTAATAGTAATCTCTGTCTGTCATGGTTCCCACATGAACCATTACAGATTTTTATTAATTTTGTGTCACAAACTGAATACTTCATAAACATGCTATCAAAGGATGTTCTGCTTTCTTAATAAGAGACCTTACATTGGTAATTGAAAATCAAATCCAGTGTAAGCACCAAGACCTTGCACGCTTTTTAAGCACTTCCAAGGGTAAATCTTGGTTGTGCTGGAATTATTGGGAGTAATTTTCTTTTGACTTCACAGTTCTAAAAAAGAATTTCATATTTTCCTATTCCATTCACAGAATTAAAAGAGGGATACCACTGGCAAAAATGTAGCCCTTCTGCTGGCTAGAAGGTGAATTTGCTGGCCAGTTTTGCACGTTCATGTAAACAGTGGGACTGGCAGGCAGCACCAGAAGCTGTGTACAGAGTGTGAAATCCTACAGTTCTGTTTTCTTCAGATAGTTTTGGCTGTAGGAGGATGGGAATTGCTGCAGGGGGTTATAGCAAGAGCCTCATCTTGTCCTTTTGCCAGTAGCCACCTGCCTTTTAAGGACTCTTGTAGAGAACAGTAACAGAGGTACCTGTCTAAAGAGAAAGCTTCCAGTTGTGGGTGTCTGACACAGACCACATTTACGCATATCTTTTATCCTGTTCGTATAACTGTAGACGTTCTCTCTGAGGCAAATTGTCAGTCAGTTGTCATCACTCCAACAGCTTCAATGGAGCTACGACAATTAACCCCTCCGAGAGCCTGCTCTGCTCTCTCTGCAACAGTCTGTTTCTGAAACCCACTCACCCTTCTAGCTCTTGTTCAGTCTTCAGTCCACAGAAGTGCTGGGCTCTCATCTCCTGACCTCGTCTGCCAAGATTCAGACAACCTGATTGAGGCATTTGACTTAGGCATCAGAACCGTCTTAGGAAGGAATTTCCTCTCCCGTCTGTGGACAGAATTGGTTACCACTAATGAGGGATCCAGAGCATCGAAGGGAGGCACCATCCTCTCCCCACTGGCTGCAGAGGGGCCCTAAGTGGCATCCGAAGGTAATTTTGGAGTTCTTCTCCCAACTTGCGATGGGCTGCATCACCCGTCAGGGCTGTGTCTGCGTGTCTCTGGGCCTTGTGTGCCAGACACAGGGCTGCACGCCAGCCGTCTGCCTCAGCACGAGGTCCGGAGACGACTGACTGGCTGTAAAGTCCTTCTGAATACAGGATGGAGCATCAGTTTTCTGAATCCTCTGTGGGATTTAACTGCCACTATTGCATGAAGTACAAACCTGAGGGGTATTTAGATAGTCTTAATCTCGTCCTAAAACGATTAGGAGGAGTTTTTCAACTTCTTGAAACTCTGATAAGGTAGATCTCACCCTGTCTGTAACAGATGATTTTGTTGATATGTTCAAATGAGGTGGCTAATTTTTCCTTAGGGTAAAAAAATGTATGAAATTCCCGTGTCACCTAATACAAGTCAAGAGTCTGCAACTTCTTTCTCGTTCATTTTCAGCCAGTTTACCTGTTTGAGTTGCAACTCGATTCATTTTCTCAGGATTAGGGCTTCTTTAAGGCCCTCTTCTTCTTGCCATCCTTCTGATAAAACCAGTTGATTTTCTGGAGAACAGCAATGAGGCCATTTAATTTGTAATGCTTTTCAGAAGCCGTACACATTCTGTGAGGTTGTTTACTCCTCATTTATCTTCATTGCCAATTTGATTAGCTCAGTCTTTCATCGTTCTCTTTCTTTACTGGAAGATACAGCTCTGAAGTACGTATCTCCACAATACAAGCTCTGAGACAAATAAATCAGTTGGCTTCTTTGCAGTGTCTCTGCTCGGATTAGTTGCTCTCTGTCCTTTGTATAAAGGACTTGTAGCATCAGGCCCAGATTAGCTTTTCTTGATTGGATCATCTGTCTTGTAAAAGATATCGTCTTCTCTTTCTTGCTGCTCTGGGCATGCTGCTTATAAGCTGGTGTTCATGGAGATGGCTATGAGAGTCTCAGCTTCAATCCTTAGGAGAATTTTCTCTTGAACAGTGTAAGCAGCCCAAACTTTCTTTTGAAGCCCAAGGATGTGACTGTTTAGGTTAGAGAATGTGAAACTCTGGAGCGAAAATTAGCACTCTTTTGTACTAAGTTACTAGAAGTAATTTAATCACTGGTGATCAATAATAAACCGTGCCATTTGTTGGACAGGTTCTGTCTTTGAGGGCACTGGAATAGACTTTGGCAATAGAAAGACAGAGACAACTACATTTATATAATTTAGGACAGAGATTTCTCTGAAGAGACATAACTGGAGGCTCTGTCTTCAAGGTAACCTAGTATATATCCCATACTTTGTTAATGCCTTTCTTGTGGGATAGTATAATCCATTTCATATGGTGGTAGGACAGAAAATGATGACCTGAAGCCAAGGCAGCAAAAATTTAAGCTAAATGTCAGTAAAATTATTCAGGAGCTCTAAAAGTTAGCACCAAGAAAAAGTACAAATGTTGGAGGGATTAAGTACCATTTCTTAAGGGAATCAAAACTGGCAACAATTAAGGATGACATACAACACGCCAATATTATTTAGAACACATTTAGCGTACTACAGAGAGTTTTTGAGAGAGCCAAAGCACTCTGTACAGTTGTTGGGGTGAAAAAGTATTACCCTCCTTAGCAGTGTTGGTAGGGTAGCACATTTTTATCACTGCAGCAAATGTTGCCAGGATTAGTGTTATTTTTTTGTCATTAGGTGGCCAGGGAACATGTTGGATGGGAGCAAAATTCCCAAAAGCATAAGGGAGCACTGGTTTGGTTTTGTTTCTGGAAACAAACAAAACCAGGTACAGACCAGATTTTATTTTCTCAAGTAAATAAACCCAAGAGTGAGTTTAGCTAATTACCATCCAACAAAATAACCTATTAGATTAAAGTTATTTACAGGTCAGTAGCGAAGTCTGTGCAAGGAATTTAAAAGAAATGCTAACATTTTAAGGCCAAGAACTCAGAAATTAGGAGACAGTAGAATTACTATTTCTCAGAAGTGTTAATTTGTTGAATACGTACGCTAGAGTACAGACTGCCAGCTCAAGCCAACAGTAGATTTTGGTCTGTTTTAGTCTTGGTCGATCACATTTAGGATCAGGAGTAACTGACATTGATAAACCCCCTAGCCTAATAGTAGAGATGGCCAAAACTTTTCCTTCTGTACAGGTTTTCTCCTTCGGCATGCTCGCTGAGCTGAGCGGAAGCATCTACATAGCATTTTCAAGGTCATATTTGTGCATATCCTATGTATCCCCATCTCTTGGATTGAAAGGTGAAATGCTGGTTGTTTATTTTCCTTGCTGCTTTTAGCCACTTCAGTTTCTGGGTTCCGTTTTGCTAATTCAACCTTCTGCGGTCACCTTAATTCTGAGGAGGGCTTAGGTTTTTAAAAGGTTTCAGAAACCACTGTCTGTGGCATATTCTGAAACGCTTCTTTAGTGTTAAGCTTATTTTCCAAAGACCTAAATATTCCAGTATCACTATTTTAAACTGTACATCATTATATGTATCACCAACAGCAAGTATTAAACCAGAAGAGTTCAGGCTGGTCTGTTTTCACAGTGAAAGAGTGAGTAAAGGATCCTGGAGGAGTTGAGAGGATTGTTTCTATGGGTATACAGGCCTTTGGAAATGTAAACCATTTGCAGCTCTCTTGCAGCTCTTGCTCAGCGGGACTGCAAACAAATTGGTCTCTAACACCTTATTTAGGGGTCTGTTACCAATGCAAATTCTGCTGGTGGCAAGATGCAAAGCTAAAAAGGGGCTTGGTCTGTTGTGATCTCCTGTCCTGAAGCTACTTGGCACTCATGAAATCCTGCATCTTACAATATACCAGACTAAAAACAACCCAATAAATCAAACCAGAGGAAAGGACTTCAGTTTGTTCTTCACTTAGGTGGAAGGTTAAAGTGATCCAGGTAAATCTAGCTCTTCTGAGCTAAGAAAATATGCCGTGAAATAACCTTTCATCCTAAGTTTTGTCCTGAAGGTTATACTTAACATACCTATCATGTTTAATTGGCTTTTTTTTCTGCAGAATACAGTTCAACTCACTGATTAAAGACCATACTGGAAGTGGGCCAGGCCTAAGTTTATTATGGCAAACAAAAATGGGTTGAAAGGAAATGGAAAGGTTAAAATATGCCCTTATTTATGTGGAAAACATGAACTGAACAAGGTTGTATTGAACCAGTACCTGAAAAGCCAAGAAGTAAGGCAAACTATAAATATAAGGGGAAACTAAACCATTATATTAGTATGTGATCAAAAGAAACGCAGTGGCTTAGCAAATCACTTCCCGTCAGCTGAGCTGCAGTAACGGTCCATATGCTGGTTTTAATCTACGCCAGCGGTGAGGTAACATCCCCTTCACACATGCAGTGGGCTAAGAGTGAATATGCGCTTCATTATACACGTTAGCAGACAGTGGCAGTTTGCAGTACGTGTTCATTTTCAGCTGTGTGCCTGTACCTTAAGATGACGAAAGACTATAAAAATGCAGATTAACCACTATTAGTGATAGGGAGAAAAATCAGGTTACGGATTTATTTTTCCTCCCCATAGGTTTTATGCGGGTCAGCTCAATTTGATATGAACTCATGTTTTACTGTCCGGCAACAAAGGCAGTGAAGAAGCAGAAATATTCCTCAGCACCTTCTAGGTAGGTACCATGATTAAAGCCATCGGTGATACCTGACCATCTTTCCTTGCATGGATCCCCGAAGACTGGCTGTTTCTTTGGAGACCTTGGCTAGCCCTTGCGTGCCGAGCAGAATTAGCGCAGTTTGTCACCAGGCTCTCTGCTGTCCTGCGTTGATTGCGCAGATCCATTTAACATCCGACTCAGCTTTACTGTTTTCCACTGGAACATTGTTAGCAAGTCAAGTCCCAGCTTAGGGGTGTTTTGCATCCCCGCCCTGCATAGTTATTAATTTATTGGCTACGTTATAGAAGGTGGCAGCTGTTGTTTTTAATTTGAATACAGTGCTGATTTCTCTCAAGGAGTCTTTGTCCCCGTATTGGGAGGAACAGAAAGAATACTGTACTGGAACCATCTCATGATATTTTTACTGCATCCTACTCATCTTTTTTTTTTTTTTCCCCCTGACAGAAGGTTATATATCTTAATTATCTTTTGGCAAATCGTTTTTTTTTTTTTTCAGTTTATCATTTCATATGTTTGAAACTGAAGCTATTTATAGCCTTCCCTTTTACTCGCTTCTGTCTAAATATATTGTAGGGTTGCTTGCAAGTGACAAACAGACAAACAGACACAGACATGCCCTTGTAGGAAAAATGGGGAAATACATCACAGACTCCTCTTTTTTCTTTCCTCTCAGACATAGTCACACACATTGTACCGTTATTATCTGGTCACTGTGGAGAAATAGAATGAAAATAAGCAAAAAGAAATAAAATAAGTATGCCCCAAACCCACTTTTTTCTAACTAGGTTACTTAATATGGCCATAGGAGATGGCAGTTGTATGAGAGTAAGATACAAGATGCACAGGGCATCATTGTTTAACAAAAGCGAGCATGTACTCCAGTGCGCTCAGAACACTTACCTGGGAACCTGCTTCTCATTACGCTTCAAGCAGTTCCCTGAACAATTAAATTTGCAGTTATATTACATTCCTCAATTCCTCATTTGTGTCTCATTCAGTGATGATTTTCATCGCTCTGTGAAACAATTTGAGGTTTTGCTTTCCTGGCAAACAAAGCTAACAGACTATATAAATTTATCACAGTTTATACATGTTAAACAAGTGAATCTCCATTTCAGAACTGCACAAGAACTGCTAGATTTGAGATCCTGGTACGAGGTGACCGTGGGGGCAAGTTTCAGCATGGTCACTCTTAGGTGAGTAAACCACTGAGATATGAGAAGTCTGTTCTCACCTGGTTAAATCTTAACTCTGTGTTCCCCTTGTTACAGTGCCATGGAAACAGCAAAATTGCAGTAATTTGTTTTGGCCGGGCCTCTGAGTCCCTTCAGAGTTCACCCCTGTTGATAAAAGAGTTTTAGAAGAATGCAGAAGGCTGGTAAATCCATCACAGCGCAGTATTAGGGAGCAGGAGAGACCTTGGCGTTACAGCACGAGTTAAAAGGTCACCGTAGGTGTCAGGAGGGCAGCCACCCGCAGACCGCGGCGGTGGAAGGAGGCACTGCTCTTCGTGCCCCCTCCTCTCCCACCGCCTCTGCTGCAAACCCAGCTTCTTCCTGGAAAGGGCTAAAAGGAGACAGATGCGTTCATTTTGTTACTGCCTTAATAACACGCCTTCAGCCACTGTTAGCCAGCTTTCAGGCTCAGGGGCGTTAAAGAAAAAACTCTGAAGTACCGGCCATCGGGACAGTGCTGTCTGACTCGGGAAGAAGAAAGAGATCTGCAGCTTCTAGAAAGGACGTGGCCGGATTAGTTTGTTATGTTCTTGAGACGTTTTGCGAGCCAGCTAGCAGGGGTTGGACAAGTCCCACTGAATCCCAGAATTAACAGTAAGAGAATAATGTAAACGCAAATTCTTTGACAAAGGCTAACAGCCAGATTCTGCTCTCTGCTTCATTAAAGTAAGACGTAGGGATTTCAGTGTAACCAGCAGACTCATTCCAGTTTTACCCTCGGGTAACAGAATTTGGCCCAAGGAGACTGAAAAGAACTGATGTATCACTTTTATTTAGTTGGATATAGCTGTCGTGCTCTGTTCAGGAGAATATATTTTAACTGGGCCCCATATAACATTGCCTGTACTCTGTGACTAATTTCTACAGCAATACTAATTTAATTCTGTAGCAATTTATTGACTAAGGAAGAACTAAATTGCTTGGCAGGATAACAGAGAGAAGAACAAACCTAGCAGGAGGGTCAAGTATGGCAGATTTCATTGACCACAAGAATACTAACTATAATACAATGAAACAAAGTTCCTGCAAGAACAATAAATAAGGAGCTTAATATATCACTAGCAGGTACGAGCTGCTTAATCTGCTGAAAGACATTGTGCTTTTGTCTGCTTGGAAGCCAGGCTCCGTCTTTCCCGGCATAAAAATAGTTTCAGAGCCTGAAGCCATTAGCTCATAAAGAACACAGAAAATAGTGTTGTTATTGTGGTACTTCTGCTAATGTCATCTCCATATCATTGCCTTGCTAAATCAGAAAAAAAACATCTTAAAAGATGTAAATTGTTCTTAAAATCAAGGGGGAGAGCGTTTGTGTGGTTTTATTGGTGTTAGGTTTTTTTAAACATTATGGATGATGTTGGTAAACTCGTATTGAGTGGAAAGTGGTTTTACATCTTCCCCTGCAGGTTTTACAATTATTAAAATACAGAGGTTATAATGTAATTTATTTAAATCTCTACTGAGGAATGTAGAATAAAATGTTAAAAATTACTCAGACCTGCTGAGGTTTTGAGGATCCTTTCAGAAAGATTTCTAAGTGTCTGAATGAATCCAGGAAAATTAAGCATCAGAAATACACTGCTTAAATAATGAGCTTGTAATTGCAACTTTTATGTACTAGGAACAGGCATTTTGGTCATTTGCTCTCCTTAGCTGAGATGGAAACTGCCTCCCCTTAATTCGCTTTTACTCTACCGTGGAAGGTGGTTTACACAGAGCACTGAGGCCCCACTTGCCTAAATGGTGAGGCTATAACAGCAAACAAACATTTTGTTTTTCGTTAGAGTAATTCTGATTTCAGATTCCTAATTTGCCAAACCGGAGACCAAGATCAAAATTTATTGCTGGTGTAAGCAGATGTAAATCCATTGCTCTGAAGAGGTTAAAGATCATTGGAAATTATCCCAGTACAACCCTGGATTAACAGAACTCCTTTTGCATCGCGCATTTCTTCCCAGCCCTCCCTCTCCACCCCCTGAAAAAAATCAGAGATCATGCAAGCCTTCCAAATAGACACATTCTCAGAGCTAGGTCAGGAGAGGATTTCAGGATGATGAAGAAAAATAACGGGGCTTCCCTCTCTCCATCCAGCTTCTACCTTTGCGGAGCAGAGCTGGGACAGCTCATCCTCCCCAGGGTGCTGGGGGGCTTGCGTGGCACCTTTCATCCCCTGGTTCCAAAGTATTTAAGCAGCAGTGACATCTCAAAGCCTGCCTGTAAGATGGTGGCACCTCTGCACGATCTTTTTTCCACACGGGAAAAAGTTTAGAGGACTGAAAGATGAGACTTTTGCATGATGACGTATATTTGGTGCTGCTCGGGATAGGTAGGTTAGTACGTACCCTTTGGCTGATTAGGAGCAAGTAGTTGTGCATTTGTGGTGATGCTGTGTACATCTTCCATGCACGGTTTTGTATCTAAACGTTGAAAAAATTATGTCTTAAGTCTCCTGTTCAACGTAGCAGCGTACTCACAGCTTTGCTAAAGACAGTCTGTGAGTGCTGCCCCAAATAGCAACATATCTGACTTGGATCCTGCCTGCTTTTCGAATCTGTATCCGACCTGTGATGGTTCCCATGTAACTTTTTCATTGACTTATTTTTCCTCTTTCTGCTCCACTGCCTGTGGATAGGCTGAACCTATTGCAATGGGGAAGGGTCCGGTCACTGTGTCAGGTCACTTCTGCGATACCCGCTGCTTGTTCTGGCAGAATGCTGCTTCCGTGCAGGGTGAAACCCTCCGCCTCATCTGAAGGTTAGAAATTATTTAAAAGTAGCGTGGTGAGAAATGTATTAGTGTGATCCCTTCCAAACCCAAAGGCTTGAATCCAGTTTTGATTAGAAGACGGTGAGCTAATTTCTTGGAAAGATGAATTTGGCTCCAGTCCTCCTCTTAATACCCTTCTGTAGCTGCTGGCCGAGTGGCTCCGTAGTCATACATCTAGCTGAGTGTGACCCCGCGCCTTTCCGTCTCCATCAGAAGCTGAAAACATGTTTTGACATAAATGAAAATAGCATTTCCATTTAATCTGCGGGTTCCAGTCTGGCCTGCCTGTGACTGGAATAGAGAAGAAGGTTTCTCAGAGCCACAAATGCTTGCTTGGCTGTTCGAGGGAACAAACAGCTATCGGCTCATTACCTGGCCATAAAAATACATTTCCTATATAGCACGTGTCAAATCCTTTTCCTGGGGTGACAGTAAATGGTAAGAGGATTGTCAGTCTGGGACAGACAAATTTGAAATGGTGCTGGAGTATTGTTCAGCTTAGTTTTTTTCCTTTTCTTTTTTTTTAAAAAAGGGGAAATTTAATGCTAGAAAACTGAACCAACTTTGTAGTTTGGGATATTGCAACTCCATTAATTAACGGGGCAGGTTCACCAACAGCTTCAGGAAATCAAAGTTTCTTCTGTGGTCTCTTCTCAGTGTACCTCAGCCCCAAGTTGGAGAAAAATCTGATGGTGCAAAAGAATCAGAAAGTGACTTTTAAGCTGTTCAACTCCCTCAGTCCTTGACATCCCCGAAGATAACACCAAGAGCCAGTTACAGGGCTGTCTCATGCTGACATGTGAGCACTGCTGTAAGAAATACCCGTTCATTTCCTATTGCACAAGGAAAACACTTGCTTCTCCTGAAGCACTGTAAGAGCCGACAGGAAAGTCTTTGCTTTTATTTCTTATTTTTAAACATAATTTCTAGTATCCTGAGCCTTCGCTGTCTTCATCTCACTTCAGTCCAGGAGTGCAAAGGTCATGTTTATTCTTTTCAGCTCTTGGCAGCACCAGCACTCGTCTAAAGTAGCTGTCTCCCCTTAACCAACCTGGAGGCAAGCACGGAAGAAAATTTGTGCAGGACTCAAGTTGAGGAGCGGGATAACAAGGACAGGACAGGAGGTAAGCAGCAGACTTCCAACAGTGAGGTGGCACTTGGGCAGCATGAGCACTGCCCAGCTAAGGGCTGGGGAGAGGAGATCTCCATCCTGTTTTCTGCAAGCAGCAGGGACGCTGCGAGGTAGGGAAGCTAACACGGCAGCCATTAGATGGACTGATATTTTGGAGCAGCTGCATTTAATTGGGCTATGCAGAAGGCTCCCTGTAGACTTTCATTATTCTTGCACTTCTAACAGGAGTAACTGTGGTCTAAATGTGGAAAGGAGGATGGGGGGAGAAGAGGGTGGATACAGGATTGCTGCTGTACCCACTGACTGGTCAGTGCTCTATGTCTGCCCCCATTTCAATTACAAGGGGATGTTACTTTAACTACACATTTTGTTTAAGGCTTTCCTGGTTTTGAGGCACCGATGGATAATGCTAGTGGAGAGAAAAAGGCACCTTTTCTCAGTCACAAGGTAGTTAGGAGATGTTGTGTCTTCCTCTCCATCTGCTCAGGAACAAGATCATGAGTTAGGCAGGCGGCTGGGCTGAAGAAGGTCAGGCCTTTGATTCTCTCCGTGGCTCACGGTCAGCTGAGGTGGTCTCCACACAGCCCTGTTGAACTGCCTGAGATACAGCCCTGAAGGTTAGGGGGTATCTCTGCTGGGGCCTCTCTTCAACAGGTTCCGAGACGGCCCTTGTTTGAAAAAAGCGTTAATAAATGAAAGTAGCTGTCTTTCCATCCTGGAAACTCTTTCTTCCCTCAGTATCTCCTGGGTCATATATGAGGTGTGCTGTTCCAAGCCCACATTCACATTTCAATGTAATTAGATTTTCATCCCTATCTCTGTCTTAATTAAATAACAAGCCAAGCATGGGCAGATAGGAGACTTAAGACTGCTGGGCTGTCAGCTTTGGAGAGGAGATCTAGGCAATTTGTTTTAACAGGACAGTTTATTACCAGCTTTTCTTCCCCTCAGACAGATGACTGCTTATTTTCTCCTGCCTGTTAATGACAACAAAAAAAATTGTGAATGAACAACTGTTTCCTGCAATTTGTTTAAAAATATACTTTTGACCACAGCTAGCGTTGGCCGCGTTGTCTTACTGGACTAGTCCCAGGGGGGTGTCCCTCTGAAGCAGGTGTCTTGCTGCTTGAGGAGGAGTTTGGACATTGGGTAATGTAAGGACTCCCCTTTTTTTTAATAGCTGAGGAGCTTCTGCCATTCACTGGGTTCAGTTCCTGCCATCTCATTGCCCTGTTCTTCCCTCCCCCCAAATTCTAGATGCCTCCTGCTTCTGCTGCTGGCTGGGAGAGCCGGCTGCGCTCCGGAGCTCCCCAGCTCCTCCGAGACCACGCGGATACCTGCACCGGCCCCGCATCAGAAGCGTTGAGGCTCTGCATCACGCCTGGCCTGCCATACAGGGAACGTCTCCCTGGGCTGAAACACCGCCTGGCCAGAGCTCAGCCTGCTCGGGGGCCAGCGGGAGCCCCAGGCCAGGCGGCTCGGGGGGGCTTGACCGGCACCGTGCAGCTGGCGACGGGTGCTCGGAGCGCAACAGCGAGTGGGACGGTGGATCAGGAGCAGCGTGGGTGAGCTGGGTGATGTGGGTAGCAGGCAGAGCTGTGGGTCTGGAGACAAGTGCGTTGGCAGAGAATAATGCAATAATGAAGGTTTAGCACGAGGACAAAAGAAGGGACTCTGACAGCAGAGAAAATTTCTTGCCTTTAGAGATGGGGGATGGTTAGACAGGGAGAAATGGGTGGAGGAGGAGAAAGTACAAAAAAGCCAAAAAGCTCTAGAACAGGGACAGGAGGGCGGAGTCTTTAAATAGACATTTGGAGCTGAGGAACATCATTACATACCTGTTCGCTCTGCATCCAGGCAGATTCCCAACGTGTCAGCCGCTACAGGGTCTGTTCAGTGCTAGAATTTTGAGGCTGGGAAGCGCTCTAGACCATGTTTACATGCTGAACAGTGTGGATGTGAGACAATTTAAAACTCGGAGGTAGGGTTCTGGCCCAACTTTAACAACAATGCAAATGTAGCTGTGATTTAACTGGTGGCAGTGTAAGTTATGAAAGTGTTGAAAGGCCTATGCCATACGTGAAAATACACAACAGAGCTGTTGATGTTGAAATACTTCCTTTTTTTTTTTTTCCCCTTAGACCATACTTTCCTACAACTGATGAAATATTGATGAGTATTTCAGCACATGAAGAGACTATTAACTTTTGGCTTTAGCTGACTTAGCTAAGAATTTGAGGGCTGCGGCAGCTCCATAAAGAATTCTCTGCCGTCAGTTCACTCCTCCTCATGTGAACAATACCCCAAACTCATTTCTCTCTCTCTGGTCTCAGCTGCAGCATTTTGGCACAGGGAAAGGGCACCCACTGCTGCTAAAGAACTCGGTGCTTTACGGATGAAAACCAAACATCTTGAATTCCACCTGGAGCCTGCTGGCAGCGAATGCAGGGCCCAGAGCAGTTATGTGGTGTTTTCTCATGGTGATGCATGACTTGGTAGGCAGGATCTCACGTCACCTTTTGCTCCCCAAGAAGTTTCAGGTGCGATCCCACGAAGAATGCATTGTAGAAATCTAATCTTGAGGTGACAAAAATAGATGGTCGCAGCAAGACTCCTGCATAGGCAGGGGGTCCCAGCACATGTATCTGCAGGATACTCGCAGCTTGTGAAGCCTTTTGTAGTTGTTCCAGGAGTTTTCATGTGTGTGTTATATTGCATTGCGGGTGGGTTTTGCTATGTGGCTTCCATCCTGCTGTCCCACCCAAGCAGCCTTTCTTGAACAAAAGTCTGGGCTAGTGCCCTCCACTTAGGACGGTGTGTACATTTAGTAATTACCATTAATAATTTAATAAAAATGCGCCTGCTTTTCCCAACTTTCAAATGGCTCAGTATGCTTGTACTACTTTTTTTCTTATAATGAGCTGTCTACAAAAGCTGCGTCTTAAATTTCATTCCAGACCTTTAACAACCTGAGCTTAGTGAGAGAAACAAACTGCCAGAGAAAGCAATTAGCTTAAATTTACCTGAAACCAAAATCTTACCCAGTGACATGAATGAATCCTGAGTGGTTCGTGCCTGGGAAGGAGTTTCAGCACGTGGAGATCAAGTTGCTTTTCAGCTTGGATGCTCTCAGGCTTTCTGTCCCTTGTCGGATGCCAGCTGTCACCCTGTTCTCCCCAAGAAAGGCTCCACCAGCCTGAACTTGGCCCAAGATCTTCCCTGCATTAAGAAGAGAGTATGTGGATAGAGAACTGGCTTGGTCCGATAGAACAGACATTTTGGGTGACGCTTTAGATTATCCTTTTGATAACTTCACAATGCTGAAAGCTTGACTTGTTTACTGGCCTGGGCCTGATGATCGATGACAGATTGGAGGGGTCCCAGGGGTCCTGCCCAGCAAATAAACAAGATTAGCTTTGCACCAGACAAGAGGGGATCAGTCTGCATGGCCTGACAAGCGTCCTGTGCGTCAGGATTTGATTTAGCTGATGGGCCAGATAACAAGATGCAAGTCCTGAGCCACTGGGGCTCTCCTTTGGAGTCTGTTTAACCATGTGTTTGTGTGGAGGCAGAGATTACATAAATGAGTGGGAGATGGGGTGGTGTTATTTATGTTACAGGCTCATCCTGTATGTGTGAAGTGCTGGATGCAAATAGTGCGATTTAGAACCCGGGTGCTGTTGGTGTATGTGCTGCAGCGTGCCCAACGCTGACGAGCCGGCCGGCTGGCAGGGTTGGTCACTGGCCCTGAATGTCATGCGACACTTCAGCTCCAGACAGCAGAACATGGCCGGCCGGGATTCATCGAAGGATGGAAGAGGAGAGACAATAGTGCTAGGAAAGCCAATATTTAAAATCCAAATCGGATTCTGGAAAATATTTCCCACCTTTATCATGAGCCCGGGATTTGAAAATGGGCGCACCTTAAAGCGTGCAGATTGCAAACCTGAACTGGCTGTGCGTGCTGCCACGGTGTGCGAAGGAATACCGATGCTCTGCGGCCTTCCTGCCCGTTTTAATACTGCCACCCTATAAACCTGTTTACAACCAAATAATCCATGAAGAAATTGGACAGGATTGGTTATTAATGCTCGGCAAACAGCATGGCCTGGGTATCAATGTCATGGTCTGATCTCTAGGCAACAGCTTCTCCTCCGCCTCGTACTGTTGCTCTTTCTGAAATGGGAGGGATAACGAGCATTAATAAGAACCCAGGCAGGCTGTAAAGACAGCACACCGCTCGGGGAGAGGGTGCTGCTGTATCTTCACTAATAAATCAGGATCGTTATCGCACCAGGGGAGAGAAAGAGAACCCAGAGCAAAGGCATCTGGTGTGAATTATGTCCCTGTGCCTGCTGGAGCTCTCCATCTTCCCGAAGCAGTGGCTTCAGCGAAGCCGTACAGCCTGCCAGCAGCCATTAATCCCCTCCACTCCTGCCGGAAAGCTGATACTGGGCCAGGGCAAATATTTCTTGTGTCTGACAGTTTGAGTTGTGGTTTTTTTTTTTTTTTTTGCTTTTTAATACTTGCTGTAATGAGCAAGAGCCCAGAAACGCTCGGAGCGCTTTCTGCAGGGTCTACGGATGTGTGTGTCAGCGCAAGAAAATACCAAAGCCAGAGAAGCTTTCTCTTTGTGCAGGTTCAGTCGCCCCTTTTGGCTCCAAATACATGTGCATATATAAAGAGAGGAGTGACAGCTGCTGAGCACGGGGACTTAACTACAGCACCGAGTCTCTACAGAATCCATTTCCTATACAGTGCTTTTCCTTCAGGGGAATCGGGGGGACATGGGGGGAAATGCCAGTAGCAAAACTCCTGAATTCATTAGTTTCTGATTTCACCCAGACTTGTTAAGACACAAATGCCCTGAATGTGATTTTTTAAGAGTAATCCTGACTTACGCAACTAATTCCATTTGTTTTGTTTTTTTCTCTGATGAGAGGGGAAACACCAAAGGGGCTTTTCAGCTTGGAAGCTTGCTTGGACAAAGCCTTCTTCATACCCTGGTAACGTGATGCTAGAGCCACAGCCTGAAGACCTGTCTCAGGTGATGCGTGCTAACGTAACACAGCCTGTCAGAGAATATTTTACAGTCATTTTCTTGGTATTTATGTCAGATTTTCCCAGGGTTTACCATGGTACAGTACTAGCACTTACAGGAGTGAGAGCTTGCATTTTTCAGCCAGTAAAACCTCATGGATTTGTCTGATAGTCTTTTGTCCCTCAGGAAAGAAGGTGGAACTTGAACCCTCGATAACCAAGTCTGTATTTTTTAGAAATAAACGTGAGTCACAAGAATAGATTTGACCTACTTTTTCTATAAAATGACACAACTAATGCCAGCAAGCCCTTGTTGAGGGGTTTGTCTCAATGAGACCTAAGGACGTCGTTAAGAAGCTGTGTTGAACGGGCGAGCGTGGTGCCGCCGCCCCCTAACAGAACACGTTATTTTATGTCCTGCACATTTTCAGCATCCTCACTCTTACACCGCTTCCCTCTGCTGCGAGTCTGGAACCAAAAAGCTGGATTCCTGACAGCCATCACGCGGCTGTTGCTGAGGGACTGGGACTCCTCCAGTTGTTTGTTTGGAGGGAGCCTGATAACCTGGCACGGCAAATGGAGCAGGGGTAGATCTCCGCTCTGCTTTTCTCCTCCACGGAGACTGATTTAGACGAACCGTTTCCAAATGAACATACTTAGCAGCTGGGCAGGTTCTGAAGCTCTGGCTCTCAAAGCTGCTCTGCTTGGCGTGAAGCACGTTCTGATGACCGGGGGCGGGCTGAATGAATGAAATTCTCATCCCCAAAATGTTGATTCGCAGTGCCTCATGCCAGTGCTCTTGAGAAGCTAGGGAAGGGCTGCGTGCTGGATGTTTACCAAGTGCTGAATAATGCATAGGAGTGAATCACACACAGATTTCCCTTTCTTCCTATTAGAATTATTGTAAGCAATAATATGATTGACCCAGAACAAAAATAACTCCAACAGATGATGGTATAGTGAGGTATTAGGGGACTCCCTGTCTAATAATCAAAGCTTAAACACCGAATCTACTGTTTCCAAAAAGTTTTAACTGCAGTGCATTACGGCAAGTGGTGTACCAAGACCTTTCCTTTAAGGAAAATAAAAAAGAAAAAGAAGGTGGTAAAATGCTTAAATGTTATAGTAGCTCATGTAAATATAGCAAACAGATAAACTTTGCATTTAAGAGATGGAACCAACGATGACAAATGGTGACAGGTAACAGGAGAGAGGATGGGTGAACAGGTTTTTCTGAATAATACGTCGTGAACTGGATAAAATAATGGAGCAGAAATGCAGTTGAGGGGACCCTGGATCACCAGAAACTCCTCCAGAAGGAGGTGTCCCAGCCTGGGTAACTCTCCTGAGTTACCTAGATAACAATCGTTTGTTATTTCTCTCTCCTTAGGCTAGCACAGAGGAATAAATAAGCTGTTCCAACCACGAGGATATTGTTAACTGTTCTTGGCTCAGCTTTGCTTTCACTGTTTCTGGTTTGTTTTGTTATCAGGTTGCATGTGTGAAAAGGAAGAGAGACGATATTTGTAAGTTCAAAAGAAGACAAAAAAGTAAACTGACTGAAGTAGTAAAATCAAATGGATCCAACCTACAGCTGCCTCTGTCTCGCCAACCAAGAGAAACCCCGTTTCTTGTGGTGAGGAGGGGTGGTGGTGTTCATACTGCTAGTAAGAGATCACCAATACTCCTTTTCTTGGAACACCTTTCTCTTCTGCTGTCCCGGCCCTTCCAAACAGTTTCTGCTTCCAGTATTAATAATATTTGGCTGCAATTCGTTCCAGAGGTTTCCTTGAAGTCAGCAGGTTCCAGTATTATTTGCACTCTCGGGGCAAAGGACGTTCACAACTGATGTGTTACGTGGTTGTTACGCTCTGGGTTTTGCTCTCAGGAGTTACACAGCTACAAAAACAGCTGTGCGATAGCAGGGGCTTGGGGTTACACATACACCAGCAACAGTGTGGTAACGCACAATAATACCGCAGTCTGCAGTGCTCGTAGCACAACAATTGGACAAAACCAGTCCTACGACACCCGATGCGTTACTGAAAGATGGTTGTTTTCATTAAAAATCACTAAATGCCACTTTTGACATGCTGCTGTTACGCACCTGTGTCCAGTTCTGACCAGCTGCGCAGAACAGCAAGCTCCTTTCTGTGGAGCAGGGTTTTCGACTTCAAAGCGTGTTCCTTTCTGTGAAGCTGCTGCCTGTGCTTTTTCCTGACTTAGAAAAACGCTTCTCAGATCAACCGGCTTCCTCGCAAGGACTGATAATTGCTGCTGTTTTCCCCAAGACAGCAACACTGTAGTTGCACATTTTTGCCATTTACTCCTCATCGCCTCAGTGACAAAAAAAATCTCTTTGTCATCAGCTTGATGTGTGAGTAGGTATCATATCCATGGAGCGCTTCGCAATGCCTATAATTGAGGGACCTCTGGCTTCCACTGAGTGTAATTTTCTGCTCTTCCAAGGGAAGGATGGACGCGGGTGCCGTCCTCCCGGTCCCCGTGCTGAAAAGCTGCGCTGGGGGATACGGTCTGCTCAAGCAGAGCGTGCTGTGGAAAGCGTTTGTAGACTTAAGTGATTTGCCCGAGCTTCTCCTAGATCTCAAAAATATTACGTTTTGTAGGTACATGAAGTTTCTTTAGAAATATGTCTAATTTTCTATGTTACATATAGAGATGCTGGTGATCTGTTAACCGCTGCAGACAATAATAAGAGGAAGGACATTTCTCCTTAGTGAGAGAAACAGGATTTCTCTCATCTGGAGGTGGAGGCAGCTTTGAGTGAGATCCATGTCTTGCTGCTTCTCCCTGCGTTTGTTTACAATTTAACTTCAGCCACGGTAATTCATCTTACAAGGCTTATTACACACACCCTTATCCCACAGCGCTCTCAGTCCTTCGCTACCTAGAAGAGGGACAGCACTTCATCTCCCCTCTGTTTCCAACCTATTGCTTTTTGATACCTCTCCCAGATTCCTTCTGTACTCAGACACTTGCCTCAAAGAAAACGACTAAACTGAACCCAACTGAACCGCTGGGTCCGGCAGCTTCTCTCCCTCCTTCTTCGGAGGATCACCCCGGGGCTGCTGAGCCGCTGTCCCCTCGGGAGAGCCCGTTTCCAAGCTGTAACCCTGATGGATGGAGCCGCTTCACCTTACTCGGAGCCACACTGATACCGATTACAAAGGAGCAGTGAGGAGACGTGTGATTCTGTGGTTGAAATGGTGCAGATGGGTTAGGAATGCTTTAGGAACAGATAGGCCGGACATTCAGTAGGTAAAAAGGCCTTGAAACTTCGTATTCTGCGTAAAAATAGATGAGGAAGCTAACCTTGTATCTTGAGTAGAATAGGTAAGGGGCTTGTGCCAGCCTAAGCTAGTTTGGGCTAATGAGAATTGTGCTAATTAAGCCCAGGGTTAAAACTAAGCATGTGTAAAGACAGTTCAACTGAAGGACGCTGTGAGGAAGACTATCGACGACCACCAGAAGATCCTGAAAGACACCAGTGAACACAAGGGTGCGTGCGTCAAAGACTTTTGCATATGTTAATGAATTCTGGGAAATAACGTGAATATTTAGGTTATTTCTCGGAAATGTAATGAATATGTATATCCTAATTGTAAGTAACTTCTACTGTATGAGCGATTTGGGGCGCACAGCAGGCGGAGCGATGCCCCGCGCCGCATTGAAGAACGCCCGCTTTCTAAAGCTCCACACCGAGTCGTAGAGTTCTTGTTTTGCCGACTCACGGTAACGCCACCGCTCCCTTACCGACGCCTGGGGTCCTTCACAGGCGTCCTCAGGGCTTTTTGCGGTGGTTCCACTTTTTGTGGCATTTTTTTAACTTGACACGCGGCGCCGAGCGCAGCCCCCGCCGCCCCCTCTGCTTCTACCTCGGTTTTGGTAATTAGAGGTGGTCGTTAAAAGCGCCTGCTCTCCTGTGGGCCGCGCCTCAGCGCCAGGCCCTTTCTTAGGGCAGGGCCTCGGCCTCCTCTTTGCCTTTTCCTGGTGTTTTTTCAGGCTTTTCCTCAGCCTGAAATTTTTAACCTTCGCAGTTTAAGCACCGCGCTGGGTGCGGTTGTGCCGGGCCTGCCGCGGCCAGAGCAGCCTCTTCCACCTGCCTCCCCTCACCCCTTTCTTCATCAAAAAAAAAACCCTTTTCTGTAACAGCGGGAGCTCGTCACGAACGTTTCCAGCGCCTTTCCACCCATTTCAGGAAAAACGCGCACGGCGCGTGCGTGAGGATGCGCTGCGGGGCGGGGCAGCGGCCGCCAGGGGGCGCCAGGGAGCTGCGCGCCTCACGCATGCGCCCTGCGTGCCCCGTCCTTGCGGCCGCGCTGCGGTGCCGCCGGGCCCTCACACACGGCCCCGGCCCCGGCCAGGCTCCACAGGCCGCCTTAGAGGCGCTGCCGGGCGCCCGCGGCGCGCAGAGGCTGCGCCGCCGGCCCGTGGGCACCGGGAGCGCCTCAGCGCTGCCCGGTCCGGGGGACACCGGAAGCAGCGCTGACCGGGGCTGGCAGCAGTGCGCAGGCGCGAAAACGGAAGCGGCCAATCGCAGCCGCCGTACAGCCGGCGGCGCGCGGGTGACGTCGACACGGGAAGCGCTGCGCCGCGACTTCCGGTTGAGCCGCTTGTGGAGGGGCCGCGGGCCGGGCCGGGGAGAGCGCGGGGCCGGCGGGGGCTGCAGCGGCGGGAGGCGCCGAGCGCCGGGCGTCGGGGGATGGTTTGGTGCCGGCCCGAGGGGCGGCCCGGCTCTGGGCG